>CM042882.1:24461308-24964305 GCA_023653495.1 Melastoma candidum
ATTCACTTCGTAAATATTCAAACCTCTCTTTGTCAAGTGGTTTAGTAAGGATATCAGCAAGCTGTTGCTCAGTATTTACATACTGAATATCAACCTTACCGCTTTGTACATTATCACGTAGAAAATGGTGTCTCAACTCAATATGCTTAGATCTTGAGTGATAGACAGGATTTCGTGATAAATTAATTGCACTTGTGTTATCACACATTATTGGAATAGAATCAAAATGAAGATCATAATCTTCTAGTTGTTGTCGCATCCATAGTAACTGCGCACAGCAACTAGCTGCTGATACGTATTCAGCCTCAGCTGTGGATAGAGCGACAGTTGTCTGCTTCTTAGAAAACCAGGAAATAAGCATATTTCCCAATAGTTGGCAAGTACCAGACGTGCTTTTCCTATCAATACGACATCCAGCATAGTCAGCATCTGAATATCCTCTAGGATCCAGCAACGATTCTCTTGGATACCACAGACCTAAGCTAACAGTTCCTGTGAGGTATCGAAAGATCCTCTTAACTGCAGCAAGGTGTGACTCTTTTGGAGCAGACTGATATCTAGCGCATAAGCATACGCTGAACATAATATCTGGTCGTGAAGCAGTAAGATATAGCAATGATCCTATCATACTTCTGTATAGCTTGGAATCAATTTCCTTTCCACTTTCGTCTTTATCAATTTTGGTATTACTACCAATTGGAGTTGACAAAGGTTTAGCATTCTCAAGATCAAATTTCTTGAGCAACTGTTTGCTGTACTTTTCTTGATGGATGAAAATTCCATCTTCCGTTTGTTTAATTTGAAGTCCGAGGAAGAAAGTAAGTTCTCCCATGAGACTCATTTCAAATTCTCCTTTCATTAGATTAGAGAATTCATTACATAATTTTTCATTAGTTGAGCCAAATATAATGTCATCGACATATATTTGAGCAACTAAAAGATCAGCATCCTGTTTCTTAAGAAACAATGTTGTATCAATTTTTCCACGCCTATATCCCTTTGCTATAAGAAAGGAACTAAGCTTTTCGTACCATGCTCGCGGAGCTTGCTTAAGCCCATACAAAGCTTTAGAGAGCTTATAAACATGATTACGATACTTTGGATCGGTGAATCCAGGAGGTTGTTCAACATAGACTTCCTCTTTTATATCACCATTTAGGAATGCACTTTTCACATCCATTTGAAATAACTTAAAGTTATTATAGCAAGCATACGCTAGGAGTAAGCGTATTGCTTCTAGACGCGCCACTGGGGCGAACGTTTCATCATAATCGATGCCTTCTTCTTGTGAGTAACCTTTTGCTACAAGTCTAGCTTTGTTTCTTATTACATTTCCAGACTCATCAAGTTTATTTCGATAAACCCATTTTGTTCCAATAATGGAACGATCATTGGGTCTAGGTACTAAACTCCAAACTTTGTTTCTTTCAAATTGGTTCAATTCCTCTTGCATAGCAAGAATCCAATTAGGATCATCAAGCGCATCATCAATGCCTTGAGGTTCATCTTGAGAGATAAAAGCCGAGTATGCACAGTACAGGCTTGCTGTATTTCGAGTTCGCACTCCTGTGTGTAAGGATCCTATTACTTGATCAATAGGATGTCTTTTCTTATATAAAGAAGGAACCCGATTCTCAATTTGAGTATCCTGGAAATCACCAGAAGCACTTTCAGTGTGTGCAGCAGGCACTTGCTGTACATCTGCTACAGTGTTTCCGTTCGGATTATTGTCAGCAATCATTTGCTGGGAGGTTTCATTTGATGCTGTTGTTGAGGATTGTACTGCTGCTTCCACAGCAACTTCCTCCTGTGTCGGAGAATCATCAATTTTAACATTGATAGACTCTTCAACGGTCAGAGTTCTTTTATTAAAAACTCTATATGCTTTGCTTGTTAGGGAGTATCCTAAGAATATGCCCTCATCAGATCGAGCATCAAACTTTCCAACACCATCTTTGATGGGTCTCAAGATATAGCACTTACTTCCAAATGGATGAAAGTATGAAATATTAGGCTTCCTGCCTTTATATAACTCATAAGGCGTTTTACCTAAAGAGTGCCTCAAATGAATACGATTTGAGATGTAGCATGCTGTACTTACAGCTTCAGCCCAAAGATTTTTAGCAACCTCACTTTCCAGCAACATGGTTCTCGCCATGTCTTGTAAGGTTCGATTCTTTCGCTCTACAACTCCATTTTGCTGTGGAGTATATGGAGCAGAGAAATTATGGTTAATACCATATTCTTCACAAAAAGAAGTAAAGTCATGGTTTTCAAATTCGGTACCATGATCCGTTCTTATGCTTCTTAGAGAAACACCTTTCTCATTTTGAAGTTGTTTGACTAAAGTTTCAAAGATTGCAAACGCATCACTTTTGTGAGCTAAGAATTTAACCCAAGTGAATCTGGAAAAGTCATCTACCACAACTAATCCATAACGTTTACCTCCAAGACTTTGAGTCCTTGTTGGACCAAATAAGTCCATATGAAGTAATTCAAGCGGAGCTTTGCTTGAAATCATATTTTTACTTTTAAAGGATACCTTTGTTTGTTTGCCAATAGAGCAAGCTTTGTAAACTTGATCATTGTCAAACTTGATTTTAGGCAATCCCTTAATGATGTCCTTTTTGACAAGTTTGGACAGCAAGTCGTAGTTAGCATGTCCCAACTTTCTATGCCACAGAGTAGCTTCGTCCTTAACGGACAAGAGACAATTTTCTCCAGCGGAGATGTTCTTAAAGGACAGGATATAGATGTTTTTCTTGCGTTCACCAACGAAGCAAGTGACACCATCCCGTGAAACGTTACATGTTCTCTCATTGAAAGAAACATTGTAACCTTTATCGCACAATTGGCTGATACTAATCAAATTGTGTTGGAGGCCTTTAACATAAAGAACTCCTTCAATGGTTAGGGAGTTAGAACAGCAAATGGTTCCTGTTCCTTTAACCATCCCTTTTCCATTATCACCAAAAGTGACAGCACCACCATCCTGGAAAACCAGTGTGGAGAATAAGGAGACATCTCCTGACATATGCCTCGAACAGCCACTATCTAAGTACCATACATGGTCCTTAGTGATGGACTTGAAGCATCCCTGAAATAGAGAAAGAATTTAAGTAAGTCGTTGCTTCCATTTAACAATAGAACCATCAACTTTAGAAGTAATGCCAAGAATGTCATTTTGCCGCACATGGCAATTTTTAATGAAATGATCCGGCTTTCTACAATAGTAACAAAGCCTAGGTAACCTTTGAATAATAAAATGAGATTCGCCATTCCTAACGTGAGGGGGAACATATTTCCCATGTCGTGAATGTTTCTCATTTCCAGAGTCATGCTTCTCATGCATACATAATTCTGTTTTGTTGTTTACAGCATCAAGTTGCTGCTGCAGCTCCTCAATCATTAATTTGGATTGAGAAAGTTTCTTTGTCGCTTTCTTAGCCTTTGCTGATAACTCTTCCTTTAGAGAATCGTTCTCAGCACTTAAGAATTTATTCTCCTTCTTAAGAGCCTTATTGTTTACAGACAAAGACTCAATTTTATCATAAAGTTCGGAGAAAAGATTCTCAATATCTTCAGCAGACAGATCAGAAGGTGAGAAAGCATTTACCTTCTCAGTATCAGCATCAGTTTGCGCCATATAGCAGATGTTTGCTGTTTCGTCATCCTGATCTGATTCTTCGTCACTATCACTCCAAGATGCCATCATGGCATTTTTCTTATATTTTGAAGGCTTGCCCTTCTCATTCAAAAGTGGGCAATCTGGTCGCATATGACCAGGTTTGTTGCACTCATAGCATACACCACCTTTACTTTGGTGTGGTTTAGTATTCTTCTTTTTAATATCTCGCTTTCCCTTAAAGCGATTTTTGCGAAGATACCTTTTGAATTTCTTTGCCATCAAGGAAACTTCATCCTCAGAATCAGATGAAGATTCATCCTCAGATTCATCGGACATTTCGGTACTTCCCTTGAATGCAACAGCATTGATCTTCTTATCGTCAGCAACCTTGTTCTCATTTTCGTAAGCAACGAGAGAACCAAGCAATTGTTGAAGACTTAAGTTTGTCAAATCTTTAGCTTCTTCAATTGCCGTCTTCTTGGCTTCCCAAGTTTTAGGCAATGAGCGAAGTATCTTTCTGACCAACTCAGAATTAGAAATTGTTTTGCCAAGTGATTCCATGGCATTAGTAATTTCGGTGAGTCTATCAAACATTTGATTTATTGACTCATCCTTTTTCATCTTGAATGCTTCGTATTGAGTTACTAAAGCATTTATTTTGGATTCCTTGACTTGTTCTGTTCCTTCATAGATCAAAGCAAGTCTATCCCACATTTCTTTCGCTGTCTTACAAGTAGAGACGCGATTGAACTCATTTCCAGCAAGAGCACACACTAAGTAGTGCTTTGCTTTAGTGTTCAGCGAGATAATTCTCTTTCTTTCAAATTCATGTCGAGAGTCGCTAGGATTTGATGGAGGAATTACAAGATCTCCTTCCATTATAATCTGCCAGCAATCGGCATCTTTTGCTCCTATGAACAACTCCATTCTCATTTTCCAATATGAGAAATGTTGTCCAGCAAAGAGCGGTGGACGTTCGGTCGAATGACCATCAGTCAAGAGCATTGACATTCTGTTCAGTACTCAGCAGCACCTTACTGTGCTTAATATAAGACTTTCAGCAACAAACTGTTTTGGTTCAGCAACAAGCTGTTTTGGTTCAGCAACAAGCTGTTTTGTACTAGCAATCACACAGAAAGCTTTCCAGCAAACCCGCTCTGATACCAATTGTTGGATCGTTTATGTACACTAAGAGGGGGTGAATTAGTGTTTATCACTTTTTCGCCCTTTCTCGGTGTAAGCGGAAGCGTACTGTATCACAGCAGAGCGTTTCTCAGAATGAGAAATACCTTACTGTAACTGTTACGATTTTGTCGAGTAGGTTTTCGTACGAGTGTTGCGCGATCGTAATGGACATAGTGATTTATAGTGGTTCGGCCTTAATTGACCTACGTCCACTTTCCACCAACAAGGTGATTCCACTATATAAAATAATGGGTGCAAAGAGCCCTTGCACTAGGCGTATGTTCCTCTCACAAAGTGAGATTTAGAATCCCGTACAATAGATGATCACTCCTGGCAACGGTCAGCTCCTCACACAGTGGACGTCTTCTCGTTTCCAGCAGAATGATGCTTATCCTCAGCAGTTGGTAGCTCAATGGATTCCACACAGCTCGTTGTCGCTTAATATAAACCTGACTTATCAAAGAACACAGACAACGTTATGTTAGAGTATAAATCCTCGCAGATAATTCCTTACGGTGAAGAATGTATTCTCAGAGAGCAGCTCGTTTCTGTTTCACAGCGAAGGATTGCTTCAGCACTTGTTTGCTCAGAAGAGGATTTCCACACAGATCTTGTCTCTCCTTAAGATAAGCCTGCACTTGCTTAAGAGACAACCACAAAGTTGAACCACAAAGATCACGAAGATAGGAACCACAAAGATCACAAAGAAAACCACAAAGCCACTTAGAAGGTATACGTCCTACACTCAGTTCGGACGTGCACGGTTACCACAGCCGTGACTCACTGCACTGCACACCCAGTGCCTAGGGTGGAATTTTTCGATCCGTTGGCTTCCACGCAACCTGCTTTACTAACCCTCTGTATCAGGCGTTCAAGACTTCTGCACAGCACCCCTGTGCTCGGGAGGAACTCTTTCCACTCCGGCGGCGTTCCCAACTCCTGCTCTACCCTGCAGGCACGAGACTTCTGGCGCGCACCCGCAAGTGCGTGTCTAACTGCTCAAACTCCGTAGGCTCGAGACTTCCCTGCGAAAAGACACGACAAGAACGGCTTCTTGCCGATGGGTCAGCAACCGGTTACTGAATTCAGAGCAGGTATTCACTTAGCTTCCCTCAGACGATTCGCCGGTTGCTCGTTGAACGCACGGAGGACACACAGTCCCTCTCAGACGATTCAAGGGATCTGACCTCAGCCCCTTGACACTCTCACACGCAGCTTGCAAGAGAAAGAACCAGGAGACACTTAGCACCTTCCGCTCTCCGTCGATGCACAAAGCTCACTTAGACCACACAGACCACTCAGACGCACAAAGGCAGATAGAAAATGTCGTCCATGGTCTGATTATAACGAAGAAGGAGGACGGAAATCGTCTAGGCAATCAACAAGATTTATTGCCAAAACTAGCAGCGAGGACACAGCAACGGTCTGCTCAACGTTTGCTGTGTTATAAAAGGAAAGACACAAACGGTAACTTCCTTTACATATATTAATCAGATAAATCATTTCCAAACATAATTATCTGATCATAATCTTATCTTAACAATTACGATTAGCAAAGATATTCAATCTGATAATATCTCCTACTACAGCGTATCGTTGCTGTGAATATTAGAAAGATATTTTGTTTCCAAAAGTAAAACTTGGAAAGCTAATCTTAATATATTTAGTTGCCTAAGTACCTAAGATAAGGTCATAAGGTTACATTAAACGAACCTAGACGTTCAGACAAATAATCTGAAATAGATTAAAATAAATCTTAAAATAAATCGTAGTTATTAAAAAAATATGTTTCCATATTTTCAATGTACATGCGTAAAATCACAGTAACAGCTTACTGTAACGCAGTAATATATCTACTAGCTGTGGTTCAGCAACGTATTGCTCAAGCTCATCACTAAGAATGAACACATAACTTGTGAAACATTAATACTGACCACCAGTAACATGTCGCTTATCACCAGTAACATGTCACTTAAGTTCATCATCAAAACCAGGTCAACAGTTGGTCAATCTGCGAAATATTTGCATGAGGTTCCGGGAAGATTATGGATGAGAATGTGTTGGATGAAAGATCAATGGTAAATAATCTTTTAAACTCTAGAAGCAGGTCCAAGCGAGCCACGCCAGTGAAACCGTTTGAGCTGAGGGAAAGATCACATAGATTTGAAAGCTGATGGATGGATTCTGGAAGTGAGCCCGTCAGTTGATTGTAACCTAGATGCAACCGATCAAGCCCGGTGAGATTCCCAA
Organism: Melastoma candidum; assembly: GCA_023653495.1. Classification (NCBI taxonomy): domain Eukaryota; kingdom Viridiplantae; phylum Streptophyta; class Magnoliopsida; order Myrtales; family Melastomataceae; genus Melastoma; species Melastoma candidum. Next base: position 24,468,372 of record CM042882.1, read on the forward strand.
GTGACCGAGGAATTTCGCCGCTCAATCTATTGTTAGACAAATATAGCCATAAGAGACTGGTCAGATTGCCAAAAGAAGAAGGGATTGGACCGTCGAATTTATTGGATGACAGATCAAAGGAAACGAGTGTGGTCAGGTCACCAATGGAAGAAGGAATTCCCCCCCCGCAAATCCACAGTTGCTGATATCAATGCTTGTCAAGTAACTGAGATTTCCCAGCCAAACCGGAAGCTCTCCCATAAAGCTTGTCTCGGAGAGCGTAAGAACAGTTATTGGACTACCTGGATGGAATCCAGTCAAGCGGCCCGTCAGGCCCGGATTCTGGCTCGCATCGAGGAACTCCAGCCCCTGCAGCTGAAAGACGGACTCCGGGAACTCGCCAGAAAAGCCTGAATTGGAGAGCACGATTGACCTCAAGTTAGTCATATTCACTAAGATTCTTGGAATCGAGGAACCGTCAAACCTATTGTTTGAGAGATGGAGCTCCTGGAGGCGGCCGAGGGAAAAGATGGCGGCTTCAGAATCTATTCTGCCGACTAGGCAGGCACTGTTGAGGTCAAGGCTGATCACACGACCGTCTTCCTTGTCGCATCGGATCCCTTCCCAGTCGCAGCAGTTTCCCGCGTTCCACGATGCAAGCTTCCCCGTACTGCATTGGCTCGCATTGTAGTAGTCGTCCTTTGAATCGCAACAGAGCAGAGCGCTCACCTTGGAGGCAAGTCGGTTTCCCTAAAGTTAATGGAATCAACAACCACAGCAAAGCACGCGGAGAAGAACCAAAGTGTCCCTCCTCCTCCTCCCATGGTTTGGCGTCTTTGAAGCAACTGAGTGTGGAATTTTTGCTGCTCCCGTATGCTCTGTGCTCTCTCAACTCGCGTTCCGTTTATAACACGTTGATGCATCGTCCCATATCGGGGCGATAATCACGGGTGTTCTTTCATCAAACGAAGGGCAATCTGGTTAATCTGGTCAAGTGTCTTGCGCTTTTTGAAATACAAGAGTTGACCTTGACTTGAAACCCAGACTTGCTCTTGACTTGAAATACAAGAGTTGACTTAAAATTGGTTCTACTCGGTTCGAGGCTCCTCTTATGGTTTCTCGTAAAATTGGTTACTCAGCTAACCGGCCCCGGCCGAGACTTCCCTTGTGAGCCCGTGAAGAGGTATCTGCACGACGGAACATAAAAGCAAACACTAGTCAAGTCCGATGGCCAAGAATCCTTCTCAGATCACAAGTTGCGCGTCTCTCTAACGTCCACCACGAGCGTTAAAAGTTTCTCTTCGACGTTTCTCCTTGCACGATAATCACCTTTTCTTTCTTACCGCACTTTTTCCCACTGATGTGCAGGCACCGTTTATTTATACATAGCCTTCAAAAAAAAGGTTTAAGCTTTCGTAGAAGGTCGTGCGGAAGTGCATGATGTAGTAACCCATCCACGAATACCAAAATGGACAATGGACTAGTATTTAATTACCAATATGGGCCTGATTGGTATCGAAGTTATCGGGCCCATTGAGGTTTCCTAGTGTCACGTATTCTTTTTTGTATTGAGAAGTTGAGTTTTTGGGTATTTTATTTGACCCTTTTTAGAAAAAAAGAACCTTTAAAATAATTAGGTAAAATCTCGTAAGGGAATTTAAAGATATGAAAATTTTTTAGGATTGTCTTCAGAACACGAACACAGCCCAAAGAGAGAGGCAAGAGAGGGGGGGGGGGGGGGGGGACCACTTGAGTTGAGGCCGAGCCACCCTGTCCTGATGACGCGTTAAACTTAACAAACCCATGTGGTGTCTAATCAGATTTAAGCATCATTAACTTCTTACTCTAATCATCAAATCTAACTCTTCCAACAGGGTTACTTACATGCATTTAGTCAATGTCCTCGATTCAACAAAAATAAAGGGAAAGGCAGTCAATCATGTAAAATATATGAATATAGATTTCGTAGGGGGGGGGGGGGGTCATTTATGTGATTGTTTAAATAGATAGATTGGGGTTGGATGAGGATGGTCTCCACTCAGTTTGAGCAAAACACATAATAAACGCAGAAAGACGGACACAGGGGGGTGGGGGGGACGACGACAGAATCTCTTGTCGGGGGCAAATAAATTTTACTACCCTCCTCCTCCTCCTCCTCAACCCCAAGACCCACTTCCCCCCTGCCCCCTGATCCTTGTCGTTTCGCCTCCATTTTTTTCGAAAAATTCCGCCGAAAATCCCATCTTTTTTCTTTTCCTTCCCAATCAATCTCCTCGGGGGATAACCTTTCTCGGTTTCTTTGTTGCTCCTCCTCCCCACCCCCTCCTAGGGTTTCGGATTCTGGGGTTGTTCTTGATTCTTTCTCTTCTTCTTCTTCTTCTTCTTCTTCTTCTTCTTCTTCTTCTTCTTTTATTTTTGTGTCAGCTGGGATGTTGGCGATGTTCGCACGATCGTTTGAATTTTTGGTTCCCGATCTGGGTTTTTAGGTTTTGTTGTTTTTTTTTTTTTTGGGGGGGGGGGGGGGAGCGTCAGCGCGGTTTAGGATGGAGGTCGACTCTTCTATGTCGACTGGTTCGGACCACGATCACGATCCCGCTGCGCAGAACGGGCCTTCCGCTTTGATGGACCAGCTGGAGGACAGTCCACAGGCTGGTGAAGGCGGTGGGGGGAGTGGATCCCAGTCTCCGCAGGTGCAGCAGCCTCCTGTCGCGGTGCAGCACAGCGCGGTGATTGGTCCGAGGCCGGCGCCGACTTACTCCGTCGTGAATGCCATCTTGGAGAAGAAGGAGGATGGGCCGGGACCGAGGTGCGGGCACACATTGACAGCCGTGGCCGCAGTTGGAGAGGAGGGCATGCCTGGGTATATTGGTCCCAGGTTGATATTATTCGGGGGTGCAACTGCGCTCGAAGGGAATTCTGCGGCTTCAGGGACGCCCTCGTCGGCTGGAAGTGCCGGAATAAGTACGTTGTCGTTGATTTCTTGAACCCTCATAGTCTAGTGCGGTGATGCAGTGAATGATTATCACTAGGTTTAGTATCCATTAAAGTCATGGACGAGTTCTAGTGTACTACGGCGACATTAATTGATGATGTTTTTCATTGGATGTTGTTCGGTCATAAATCCTCTAATCCTTATTTGCTTAGTCTTGCAATTGCAGCATGATAGCATTGTCTAGTTACTTTTGGAGTTATCATATAGACAGAAGGAGTATACTGTGGGACGAGTCGGTTGGTCGTAGAGGTCATGACTAGTAAGCCATTCTGTGTCGCATAGAGTTGGCTCGAAGATGTTGACAACTGTCTACGTCAATGCCTTTGTGGCATCAGTTTTTTATTGTGTAGAGCTGTTGAGTGGAAACATAGTATCAACTGTTTCAGAGCCCAAATTAAGTATGGTTTCTAGATGTTTAAAGTTGGCATTCACTGCATTACCAATAGGAGATCTGCTTTCGGCTTTTTATATAAATCTGATTATAGTCCTTAGCTGGGACGTACACATATATGGAGAAAAGATGCTTTTCTGGATTCCACAATCAGAAAATGCTCAAACCCTTCTGCGTCATGGATACTTAACAAATGCATGGTTATACTGTCTTGTTGGATTTATGGTGCAAGTTACGTGCCTTGTGAGTGGGTAGATTCGATTTCTCTTCTCGTAGAATTTTCTTACACGTGTGAGTTGATTACCTTGTATATGATGTATGACAGGACTCGCGGGTGCAACCGCAGATGTGCACTGTTATGATGTCATGACAAATAAGTGGTCTAGGTGAGCTATGAAATGATTGCATTTATTTACTGGTTCTCTCAAGCGTAAAAATTTAGAGCTCATTTAGAGCATTTTTCAGAATAACTCCATTTGGGGAACCACCCACCCCGAGGGCAGCCCATGTGGCCACAGCCGTTGGGACTATGGTTGTTATCCAGGTCAGGCTTATACCTATGATTATCTTAGCTTCATTGATTTGCCTGCTGTTTCTGAGGGAGTAGATTTTAAAGTCTCTTTCTTAATTAGAAAATTGCATGCCATAATAAAACGCCGAAGTAATATGAAGAAAAATTTGGTACCTTGAAAAGATCCAATATTACCTTAGCTGGCTACTTTGAAATGCCTGCAAAGAAGAAATTGGAAGGATTAATTCTCGCATTATTTGGGGTTAGTTAGGGTTGAGAAAAATCGAAGTATATGTTCGTCGTGCTTAACTATTTTTAGCTTCTAATTGGGTAATATCCGCGTTATCCTAGCTTTATTGAAATTTGAATGAGGTCTTGTGTTGGATCCAAGTGTCACGATTATACTCTTGTAGGCTAATGGAAAAAGAAAAGATTGAAGCGAAGTTATGCTGTTTGACCTCTTTAATTACTCAATTAACCTTTTGCTTTGCTATTTTGAAAGGAATCCAATTTATTACTTGCAAAAAAGGTCCAATTTCTTGGGGGTAGGGCCCTCAGATCAAGTTTAATCTTTCAAAACTTTTTACCGTGGAAACTACTTGATAGTTATAGTTGGTTCTTATGTGTAGACATAATAGGGGTTTTTGTTGGATGCCGATAAATTATCTGTGGCCCACAGTGTTCAGATGTTGTTACCATTATATATTAATACTGTTTTAGAAGAGCTGTAGTGCTATTAACCAACTCTTCAATCCTAATTGTGTCGATCTGATTGAAAATAGGGTGGAATTGGCCCGGCTGGCTTATCTGCTGAGGATCTTCATGTTCTTGACCTTACACAACAACGACCGAGATGGCATAGGTTGGAATCAATTTCTAGACTGTCATTTCCATGTTGATTATTATTTTTTCTGTCCTTCATTCTGATTGAACTTTTTCATTCATATTCAGAGTGGTTGTGCAAGGACCTGGACCTGGACCTCGGTACGGCCATGTGATGGCCCTAGTTGGTCAGAGGTATCTCATGGCAATCGGTGGAAATGACGGTGAACTTCCTCATAGTCGCATGCTATTTGTCTGCATTCAGACATGTTGCAAGCTGGGGAACTAATCTCATGCATGGCTGTATTATGCAGGGAAACGACCACTGGCTGATGTGTGGGCCCTAGACACAGCTGCAAAGCCGTATGAGTGGCGTAAGTTGGAACCTGAAGGCGAGGGCCCACCTCCATGCATGTATGTATCTTTCATGTTTTCATTAATTTCTCTTCATGCGGCTCACTTTGGCAAACCATGATCTGCACAACAGCAGAAGAAAATGAAAATTATAGTAGATAATAAATCTTTTATGGAAAATTATCCTGTTCATGATCGTGGTTTGTTCTTCCTGTGTTAATTGATTCCATTTTCCTATCCCTCTTATGGTAGGATGAGTGATCTCTCGCTGCTATTATATTTGGCAGTTTACCTGTTTTTCATTTCACAAGTTTAATATGCCCATGCATTTCCTTGTGTTCCCTTCTGGAATTGTTTAGGTATGCAACTGCCAGTGCACGTTCCGATGGTCTTCTTTTACTTTGTGGAGGGAGAGATGCTAATAGTGTGGTGAGTCTAGCACTGATTGCCTTGTTCATAGGGATAATTGTGTGATTCCATTCCACCTTTCACATCAAATACAAAGTTTCTTTGCTGTTAGGCTTGAAATACACTCATTAGAATGAGGATATTCTTTTATTGAATAAAGTGATGGTTACTGGTTACCATTTTTAGACGACACAATGCGCAACCAATTGGAAGAAAAGTTGTCAAAGTTGTAGTTCTTTCCATTCTCAGTCCTACTTCTGCAAAAGTGGTTGCCTTTATGATTGGTATCACTATACTACTCGGGAAAGGTTGCATTAATTTAGCCGTCGAATGTGAGAAGTGCTTTTTCGGAGGGTAATGCTGGCCTTTATTCTGCTGAAGAATCTAACACTAGGTTATGATTTCTGAGTAGGTAGCCTCACGTGAATAGTAACCATTTGACTATGAATGGTATATTCGATGAGCAGTTTGGCCACATGGGTCCTTAGAATTCATCAGTTTAAACCATCTTATCTGCTTTGGATACAATATTGAGCTTAGCGAGGCTGTTCTATATTGCAGCCATTGGCAAGTGCATATGGTCTTGCGAAGCACAGGGATGGGCGATGGGAATGGGCCATTGCTCCGGGTGTCTCCCCATCTCCAAGATACCAGCATGCTGCGGTCAGTGTTTCTTATCTGATTGAATTTGGGAGTGGTTTGTGCTCCTTTCAGTGCATTGTTTTTTTTTTTTTTGTGGGAGACAAAATAAAATACTGATTTGATACATTTCTTGTAGGTCTTTGTCAATGCAAGGCTCCATGTGTCTGGGGGTGCACTTGGTGGAGGAAGAATGGTGGAAGACTCATCAAGTGTAGCGGGTACTTAACATAGAGAACAATTTTGGCATATGCTTTCCGCTTTTAGCATTGAAATAATTACTTAACGGGAAGGTGTTACTGGAGAATGCGTATGTTTGTTTGAAATTGAGGCTTAAGTAGCAGTTGTTTCGATCAGTTCTTGTGAAAATTTGTTTTTCTTGTACGTTGTAGTGTTGGATACTGCAGCAGGAGTCTGGTGTGACACAAAGTCTGTTGTGACCAGTCCAAGAACTGGTAGATACAGTGCCGATGCAGCTGGTGGGGATGCTGCGGTTGAGTTGACCAGGCGCTGTAGGCATGCAGCTGCAGCTGTCGGAGATCTGATTTACATATATGGTGGATTACGCGGAGGTAAGTGATCACATCTGGATTTTACTCTTGATTTCAAGTTTTTCGTGTTGCTGATGTTCAGTTGCAACCCTTCCTTCTGTTCCAAAAGTGGCTATATTTTAGTAGAACACGATATCATAGTAATGTTTACTTCACAATAGAGAAGAGAAGCTAGCTGATATCACTTTCTGCAACTGGTATCTTTTCTTTGCTCAAGTTGCTTATCATGATTATTGTGGTTGTATTATGCGGTAGGTGTATTGCTGGATGACCTGCTCGTTGCTGAAGATCTGGCAGCAGCAGAGACAACACAAGCAGCTTCTCATGCTGCTGCTGCCGCCGCTGCAACTCAATCGGCTCGGTTACCTGGGGGATATGGCTATGTCGATGAACGAACAAGGCAGTTGAATGAAACAGTTCCTGATGGTGCAGTGGTTCTGGGAAATCCAGTTGCACCGCCCGCGAATGGAGATCTCTATACTGATATAAGCACCGAAAATGCCATGCTCCCAGGATCTCGGTAAATTTACTCTCTGTGAGTTGCAATCTGATCTGTGGGCCACGAGAGCTTAGTTAATTGTACTATGGATGTTTAATAGGAGAATGTCAAAAGGTGTTGAATCCTTGGTCGAAGCATCGGCCGCGGAAGCTGAAGCTATAGCTGCTACCTTGGCGGCTGCTAAAGCTCGGCAAGTTAATGGGGAAGTTGAGTCACCTGAAAGGGATCGTGGTGCAGAGGCTACTCCTAGTGGGAAGAATGCGTCTGCTTCTATTAAGATGTCTGATTCTACTGGGCAGAATAATGTTGCCCCAACTGGAGTGCGATTGCACCATAGAGCTGTCAGTATCGGTTGTCTTTCCCTTTAAATTTGAGCTACGGTACGTGTTATCTTGGAACGGTGTACTGAACATGTTCCTTGTATAACTTATCAGGTGGTTGTAGCTGCAGAAACTGGGGGAGCTTTGGGTGGTATGGTTCGGCAGCTTTCCATCGATCAATTTGAAAATGAGGGAAGGAGGGTTAGTTATGGGACACCAGAAAATGCTACTGCAGCAAGAAAATTGCTAGACCGACAGATGTCGATTAACAGTGTTCCCAAGAAGGTACATAATGTCCTCTGTGATTGACTACGCCCATCATTATATGCCAATATGATGTAGTGTTTGCCTTTTTTTACCAGGTTATTGCACATCTATTGAAGCCTCGTGGATGGAAGCCACCTGTTCGTCGGCAATTGTTTCTGGATTGCAATGAAATAGCAGATTTATGTGATAGCGCCGAGAGGATATTTTCTAGCGAACCAAGTGTCCTACAGCTCCAGGCTCCTATTAAGATATTTGGGGATTTGCATGGTCAGTTTGGAGATCTCATGCGCCTTTTTGATGAATATGGCGCACCTTCGACTGCTGGGGATATTGCGTGAGTGTTCTTTGGAGCCAGTATATTTGAAATATCTACTCTCCACCCTTTGCTTTTCTTGAGAGGCCATGTTTTCATTTATCTTGGTGAAAGTGATACTTTTTCAATTCATGGATATTAGCATCTAGATCTGCAATTCTTGTCAGATATATCGATTATCTCTTCTTAGGAGACTATGTCGACCGCGGGCAACACAGTCTCGAGACCATCACTCTCCTGCTTGCCTTGAAGGTATTCTTAGCTTATGGAGTATTGATATAATCCTTTTACGTAACCGGCCTTTTTCATCTGATTATCTTTTGTTATTAGGTGGAATATCCCAATAATGTACACTTGATCCGAGGAAACCATGAAGCCGCTGATATCAATGCCCTTTTTGGCTTCAGGATTGAGTGCATTGAGCGCATGGTATGCTTATTTTCTTCTGGCTTTGTCCTTTGCCATTTTATCTATTGTTTGATCCCATAGAATAATTTTTTTTTACTATTTGAACAGGGGGAGAGAGATGGAATCTGGGCATGGCATCGGATAAATCGTTTGTTTAATTGGCTTCCTCTGGCTGCTCTTATCGAAAAAAAGATTATCTGTATGCATGGGGGTATTGGACGGTCTATAAATCACTTAGAACAGATCGAGAATATTCAACGTCCGATCACCATGGAGGCAGGATCTATCGTTCTCATGGATTTATTATGGTTAGTGCAATTAGTATTGTTTGTTTGGCCTTGATGTTTAACTTTGGTGGTATCATAGAATAGTTTCTTGCTCTTCTGTTGCAGGTCTGACCCAACAGAAAACGACAGTGTGGAAGGATTAAGGCCAAATGCGAGAGGTCCCGGTCTTGTTACATTTGGGGTGAGTGTTGTGAACTTAGACGTTGCTACATCACATTTTCCTTGTCAAGTCCCATAATTTTTTTCTGTTGCAGCCTGATCGTGTAATGGAATTTTGCAACAATAATGACCTGCAATTGATTGTGCGCGCCCATGAGTGCGTCATGGACGGTTTTGAGCGCTTCGCTCAGGGTCATCTAATAACATTATTTTCAGCTACTAATTATTGCGGTACGGTTTCTTTTTGTTGATATTCATTATGAGAAGCAGATTGATATAGATCGAGTGCCTTAATTACGACCTAATTATACAGGCACCGCAAATAACGCCGGAGCAATACTGGTTTTGGGGAGAGACCTAGTTGTCGTCCCTAAACTTATACACCCGTTGCCACCCGCGTTATTATCGCCGGAAGAATCACCGGAACGCCATATAGAGGACATGTGGATGCAGGTTTATCTGTCAACGATATCTTGCTCTGGCTTGCGTTTTGCATGCTTTTTGGCAATATATTTAGTTTATTCTGCTTGCGTTTGTTTTCCATTGAAATTACAGGAGCTTAATGCGAACAGACCACCAACACCAACCAGAGGACGCCCTCCCGTGACAAATGATCGGGGTCCTCTTGCATGGATATAATAGATCGTTCCGGTTTTTCTCCACACACTAGTTGGGAGGTGTGTGCCTCCGGCTGTGTCCTCAGTACCAGACCAGTTAGACAATACAACAGCATATACTGGATTCAGTGAGCTTGGTCTCCGCAGCCCGTGCCAGAAACGTGTGGTCTTGCCAGTTACTCTTCTATCACAATGACATGATCCCAGAACTGTGGGTATCTGAATGGGACAATGCACTGGGAGGATTGTTCCGAATGTCGCAGCGGCAGATCTTTTCCTGCCAGCCAATGTAAATCGAGCCATCAAAGTAGGTAGGAAACTTTACAACCCTTGGGTGTTTTAATGGGGTTTCAAGGCAGGGGAGTCTATACATGGCCTCGCAAGCTCTCAGCGTATTCTTTTCCCCTCCATACGTCTGCAGTTTTCCATGAAAAGGTTTTCTTTCAGTTTCGAGAAAGGATGTGGAGGGGGGGGGGGGAGGTCTTGTTTGAGTCATTTGTAACATAGGGTGGTTGGAGGGGGGGGGGGGGGGGGTTCTTGCTTTTGTTTGTAATTTCTTGTATAATGCAAGTTAGTGTGAAAGAACATGAGAATTTTTGCTTCTATCCAAAGAAGAGTTTCTGGCAGCAGCAGCAGCTTGACTAATTAGGCCTAATTACGAAATGGGGCGAAAACATGGCTTGCTGGTAATCGTTATCGGGCCTCAATGAATTGAGCCCAATAACACCTGAGCTCGACGACTCCACTCCCATGTTTTTTTGTCTCCTCTGCATAAACCCGAAATCGTCGGAAGATGGCGACATCGTTGGCGACGACGGCATACAAGAGGGTGAAGGGGAGCAACCACCTGAGGCAGAAGCTGTTGCTTTCCACCCTGTCGTCGACTCCCATCGTCGCGCTCCGACCATTCCTGGTCTGGCCTCCTCCCTCACGAGGTCTCCCTCCTCCGCCTCTTCGAGCGCCTCTACGACGACTGCTCCGTCGAGATCAACGAGACTGGTGCTACTGACCCTGACAGTGAGGAATTAGGCCGGTATGGTAGAATTGGAATGTGCTGTTTTGTTTAATTTTTTAATTCGATGGGATGGTGTTTCACGCTTCAGTTACGAAGTTTTAAGTATAAGCCTGGCATAATCATGGGCGGTAAAATTAAGGAGCATGACTGTGGGGACAGCAGGTCGATCGGGTATTTCCTGGAGCCCTTGATTTTGCTCGGGTTGTTCGGGACTTGTATAAGTGTGAAAGGTGTGTTGATCTCTTTTGCTTTGTCTTGGCGGATTGTCGAATGAAGTCATTGCATATCGGCATTGGCTTCAGGGCATGTGTTGCATCGTGTGCAGGAATTACTGATGACCCAAAAGATCCATCCATCGACACCTGCCGTTCTGTGACTTTGCCCTTGTTGAAGCGTTTTGGAGTTCCTGCTGATGGGTTGAAGCTGAAACTAGTGAGCCGGGGTGTTCCTCCACGTGGCGGCGGCCAAGTAATCCTATCAATACCCAATGTCTAATCCATGTCGGTGAGTTCGGGATTTATCCGCAGTCGTTCCAGGTAGTCACACTTATTATTTTTATTTTAGAAGTTCATCAATGTCTAGCAATGTTTTTGCTGAATTCAAACTGGACAGGCTGTCACATGGACCGATGAGGGAATGGTTAAGTGGATTAGATGATTAATCTTTTCTACCATGTTCCTCAAGGTTTCGAATTTGAGATGGTTCGTGCTGCCCGTGACATGCTCAAGGGACTGTTGGATGATGTTTTCATAACAATGGATCACAGGATTGGGCCACCAGCTGGAAAGTATGTCTCAGTATATGAATCTGTATCCACTTTCACAATTGTATTATCATGTTATGATTATCTAGATGCAGTCTATTTCATTATATTCTTTGAACTTCTTGCTTTGGCAGTTCCCGAGGTTATGGTATTTCTCTGGTTGCAGAGACTACTCCTGGCTGCTTCATGTCATCTTATACAACAATATCTTGAAAAATGTTGGTGCTGTCAGCTGTGTATTACTGCCCCGATCGGTAATTTCGTTGCAGTTCATCCCGCCTGTTTGATTCACGCTGGTTTAATTCCCTTGTCAGGGCCTGCTATTCATCCTTTGCGCGTTGTTGGACAGCTTACCCAATATGGGATAGAGACTCTGAGAAATATCAGCGACTTCCTGGGTGTCATGTTCGACATTAGACCGGATCCATCGACAGAGACGTTGGTTCTCAAGTGTGTCCGTTGCGGATTGAAGAACCTTTCCAAAAAAGCATCATAGCTGGAGGGGGGGAGGGGGATGTCCCTTTCTGATATATAAATCCTCTGACTGGGGCTTCAGCCATGAAAAGGCGGGACATGGTTAAGCATATCCTGGCCTGCCCGCTCGAGGATGAACATACCAGTTTTGATCGACTCAACGCCTTGCAACCGCCAACTATCTCGGGTCCGTAATTTTTTTATTGTACCCAGGACGACGATGATGATATATTATATATGCGCACGTGCTCTTTAAAGCTTCGTGCATTTAGCTAGTCAATGAGCTTCGGAGTCGTAATGCAGGGTGTTCCGTTCATGTTTCCTGGGTGGGACTTGAATAGCTGACTAATATTGACCAGTCAGATGGCATGTGTTTGTTGCAGTTAGCTGTCGACTTGGAAGCATCCCAGAAGAAACCCTTCTTTCTCTGCATCAAAATGGGTCAACAGGGGGGAAGAGGAACAACAACAAGAGAGGCTGCCGCCTATTTCCATTTTATTAAAATCATGCGCGAGTGTGGGTGTGTTCACACGTTTTGACCGTTTCTCTGAAGGTTCTCCTTCGGACAAGAGTTGACCAGTCAGTCAGAAGCCCTCCCCCCAATGATTGGGTTCTAAATCGTAATAATAATGATAATGATAATATTCACTCACTTGACTTCGATTTCTCAGACTCTAAATATTCCCCAAGATATTTCCAAATATTACAAAGCATATGTTGATCCAATCGTTTGGGATTGGATATTCGGGCACATATCCTTCACAATAATATATTTTATTCACGAAATCAAGCATCATTTGACATGCTACTTTCCCAGAATGATACTTGATATTATTACATCATATATTCAATTTGTTATTATATCACGCCCTCCTCGACAATGTAATATTACGACCGAAGCATGTCGACACGTCATCACCGGAGGAACGCGTCAAACCTACTATGTCAATATAAATCAATCTCTTGCGGTTCCATATTCCCTCCCATCATATCCAATCTACTCCCCCGCCACAGAGAGAGAGACGCAAAGAGTTTGGCTTTCTCTCCCCTCCGCCACCATGTACCCCCGTCAGAAAGAGAATCGCCCCCCGAGGGCGAACGGATGCCGCCGCCGCTATCGCCACCGTCGTCCCTCCCAAGCGGTGAAGCCAATCGTCATCCGAGAGGTCTGGGCCCACAACTTAATGTCGGAGTTCGAGATCATCAGCCGCGTGGTGTCGCACTATTCCCATGTGTCCATGGACACGGAGTTCCCCGGGGTTGTTTTCCAGGACCCGAATCCTATTCGACATTTCTCCGCCGTGGATCACTACAAGGTGCTCAAGATGAACGTCGACGTCCTAAACATCATCCAGCTGGGATTGACATTTTCTGATTCCGATGGCAACCTTCCTGATCTTGGTACCGATTGCCGTTACATCTGGGAGTTTAATTTCCGGGATTTCGACCCCGAGAGAAACATCCACAACCGGGACTCCATCGACCTCCTCCGCAAGCAGGGGATCGACTTTGACCGCAACCGCACCGAGGGCATCGACTCCACCGTCTTCGCGGGGCTCATGGTCCAGTCCGGACTCGTCTGCAACAATTCCGTCAGTTGGGTGACGTTCCAGAGCGGGTACGACTTCGGCTACCTCGTGAAGATACTCACGCGCGCCTACCTGCCGGCGGGTCTCGACGAGTTCCTGCAGGTCCTGAGGTTTCTTTTCGGCGAACGGGTGTACGACATCAAGCATATGATCCGCTTCTGCAACAGCCTCTACGGGGGACTGGACCGCGTTGCGAAGGCACTCGAGGTTGATCGAGCGGTGGGGAAGTGCCACCAGGCAGGTTCCGATAGTTTGCTGACATGGCAGGCATTCAAGAAGATGCGCGAGTTGTACTTCGAGGAGGAAGCCCTGGCGAAGCACGCAGGCGTGGTCTACGGACTAGAGGTGAACTGATGAATGTATGGAGCAACAGTGAGACGTAGTCCTGTGAATACAACTACTACTCTCTCTATTCAGCCATTAATTGAATTCTTACATTCTTGAATTCTTCTCTTACACATTGTGGGGGGTGGTGTCGGGTTCAAGAAATCAAATTTTCAAGAATTCAAATTTTCAAGAATTCAAATTTTCAAGAAACCAAATTTTCAAGAAACCAAATTTAATCTAATTAAAATAATTTGATTCTGTTCAGAAATAAATAAAAAATAAATTGAAGGAAATAAAGCCTAAAATAATAAAAATTATACAATTTTCCTCTAAATTTCGTCTATTTCAATACGCCCCTCACCTAATTTTTTCTAGCTTCGTATTCTTTCATTTTTTTCGACCGGCAAAAATAGTCACATAGTGCTAACGACATTGCCTTCAAACGATTCCAAGAACTCCTGATGAAAGACCTATGCCTGTCACAAGCGACCTGCGAAGGGCTCTGGATAGTGTACTGGTAGCCAGGGTCGCACCTCGGCCGTAGGTACGCGCGCGCAGCCTTCCTCACCAGGTCATCGCGAATGAGGATGTCCTCAATGTTGACTTGGACTTCCCCCTGTAGTCGCGGCGTCATCGTTGCCGAACCGTAATTCTTAGACAGACAGTACTTGCAGCTAGATGATGGAGGCAGGAGTTCGATTAAGGAAGTATACCGTGGCGGCGGTCGGGGGATTATTTCCATATCTTCCATGGGCTAAAGAGTTTTCTGGAAACAAAACAATTGTTCTTGTGTGAGTTAAATGGACTCCTCCTGAGTCTTTAAGGGGATGAGAGATATGGTTGAAGGTAGGAGGAGATAAAATCTGAATTGGATCTTTGATTAGATTTCTTTTTAACTGAAAAAATTTAGAGAAATTTGGTGTTGGGATATTGTTTTAATCACACAAAATCAAGGCAAGAGTGGGGGGCGTCACCAGTGAAATCAGAGAAGAAGCTTCTCCACCACCTTCATTCCGTTAGAAAAACTTATGTCTGTTTAGGGGTCGTACGCACAACACCTCCCGCCCATTAACAACCTATATGTACATTTACTATTATATCCTTTTGTAAATGTAAGAAACAGGCCCACTTCTTCACACTTTACGCAGCTTCTATTCTACCTTCACCATCTCCTCTCACACAGACAGCAACTCCATTCTGCATCTTCAGTTTATTTCCTCCTTGCTGCATCTTTTGTCTTTCTCCTCACACAAAATATGTCATCGAACAATGTTTAAGATTCAGAACGCGTAGACATTAATATTGTTCGGATCTGATAAGCTAATTATCTGCTGTCATTTAGCGGACTGAGGTCCTCGTCGGTCATCTCCGGCGGCGGCACATCGGCTACCATGCTGTACTCTCTGATAATCGAGCTATCAGCACCATTCGACTGAGATGATATCGTCACAGCACAGTGACCGGGAGCTTTCGGATTTGTGGGAAAAGAACTTCCATGTCCCTTATGCTCAACATCACACCGTGTGTATAGTTCATTTGTCGGGGCGGACCAAACTCTTCTGGTTGGGTCGAAACAAGATAAGCACTCAAAACGGTTTTTGCCGTCGAATGTGGATATCTGGAGGTGAACTTCTCTTCGGTGACATCATTGAGCATCTAGCTCGGCATGGGAACTTCCACCGGGTCTCCACATGCTGGAACTGCCGAAGAAACATGGCGGTGACAGAAGCCGGATTTTGGTCATTACCTGCTTTGGTTGTCGACAGAGAGATGGTTGAATTGCGTCCGAGAGGCTTTGATTAGATTTGTTCCCTTTTAGTTAATTGTTATCTGGATTTAAGGGTCCCATCTTACCAACACAACAAGGCATGATGACGCGACGTGGTCGATTCAACAGCCTAGCATCGATGCAGGACTTCATGATCAGCGAGCGGATAACAGGCGATTCGGAGGAGAAAGAGATCAGACGAGGACCTTCTTCCAACAAATTTACAGAGAATAGATTTTGAACATGAGTAGAACAATACGAGCCTGGTGGAGGCAGCTCAGAAGTAATCCTCGGTCCTCCCCTTGAACCCGATCTGGCCGAATGTGAGGCAGAGGAACAGCCCGAGGTGCCACGTCACCAGCCACAGCCAGAACGGGGAGGTAAGTGGAGGACCTGTCGGGAAGTGGGCCAACTCTGTCCCTATGCTCTCGAAGAATAGCCCGGTCAGGCTTTTCCCATTGATCACCGGCACGCTCGAGGGCGCTATCCACCCAATGAGGCCAAACCCGATGACACTGAGGTCTCTCCTCAGCCAGTCCCTAGGGAAGCTGCAAGTGATCCTTCCACCCGACGACACTGCCTTCGTCAGCAACGGGTTCCTCGCAGCAACAGGAGACCTCACAAACTCTGCAAAACATCAGAACAAAAAAAAAACCAAGTCAATTTGGACACATCCCATTACGCACATGTCCCGATGGCAAGTAAAAGCAATGCAAACCTGAGACAAGAAGCGTCTTGTTCTTGTTCTTGGGAGAGGAGGAGACATGAGGCAGGGAAGAGCTGCCAAGGCCTACAACTGTCGATGTTGCCATAACTTTTAGCAGTGAGGGGTTGGGGAAGATGAGAACGATTATAGAGATGCTGATGATGATATCAGCCAAGGCTTTTGTTGTGGAATGAGATACAGATCCTGTGGAGTGTGGATTGATTTGGATTGGGTTGAGGGTCAATGGGAGCTCGCCACGTGGGATTTCCAGTGGATAAGGGTAATGGCAGCCAAGCAATCGAGTCTCAGACAGAGAATGAGCAACCCAAGTTTATATACCTTAAAATATGAGGTCATTCATAGCCAACAGTCCCAATGGTACAAGAGCAAAGGAGAAGAAAAGAGACAAAAATTTTCAACCAGCATCAATCCATGTATCTCCCCCCAACAATTATTCACGAATGATGGGCGTTCAGCAGCGCCCGGTGTACCATGTCGATGAACTGATTGTCCTGCATGAGGCGATGGGATCTTAATTTCGTTAAGACATTGCAACAGTTGCCACAGCAAGTAATAAGATAAGAGATATTTATAAGACTGGTACAGGTAGTATGGCACCACTAACCTGAACAAGCACCAGAAGAGCATCCCGGACTTTTTCCCTGCTAATGACAGGCCCAAAGTTGCCCAGGGGAATGGGTTCCGGGGTAAGAGAAGCAGGAGGAGCTGGCGGAGGAAAAGGCTGGAGGATTGGAGCACCATATGGACGTTGCAGATGCACCGGGTGATGAAGCGGAGGGGCACTGGGTGTGGAAGAGGAGACCGGGGGTACATTCGGAGCCGCTGAAGGAGGAGGAATGAAAAATGAAGGCTTAACGAGATTGGTAACTCGACTGTTGTTGCTGTTTACATCGTTTGCATCAATGAAAGGCACCGGGGGTGTGGGAGTTGTCAAAGGAGGGGATGGCATCTGCAATGGCGGAGCAATAGGAGTGATGATTGGAGCAGGATGGGGAGGTGGAGTCACCGACACAGGGGGTTGATAAGGTTGGCCAACAAATGCAGCATTTGGAGCGCTTCCGACATTCAAAGAGGACTGCAAACAATAGTAAAAAGAAAGAGTAGTTACTTGTAAAATTAACTTGAACAATGCAAGGACGACTTCCAATTTTATTCTACATTCACATCTAGCCCAAGCAGTTTCAAAGACCTCCACAAGCTATCATAATTTAAATATGAATGCAAAGGTAGCTTAAACGCCTTTAGTGTTCTATGCTGCCGATAATATCTTAGACCTCCAACAATTTTGATTCAGTATTCAAGTAAATATATTATATTTCTTACTATGGTACACCATTCCAATAACCTTTTGTGTTGATATCACTGGAAAAAATAACTTATCTACCACTTTGTCTGAGAACTTCTTGCTTCGTCAAGAAGGGCTAGATGTCACTTACACTGAAGAAATTAACAAATGCTGGATCATCTGGAACATCAGAAACATTTGCAGGAGTAGATGACGGTGGCTCCAGAGGACCGTCCATTACAGCCATAGTTGGCACTGCTTCCAGTTCCTCAAACTCACTGCAGAGATGCGGAGTATATCACATAAGGATATAGTTTTGACGATCCATCCACTGAAAAAGTTATTAATTACGGG
Source organism: Melastoma candidum (assembly GCA_023653495.1). NCBI lineage: Eukaryota > Viridiplantae > Streptophyta > Magnoliopsida > Myrtales > Melastomataceae > Melastoma > Melastoma candidum. The sequence goes on from CM042882.1 coordinate 24,486,191, forward strand.
ATTGTACAAATTACAATCAAATATGAAGGTAAAAGTTTGAAAATACAATAATTTTACAAAATACACCAAGAAAGATCATCAATTCATCCAAAAAAAGGCAGAAAAATATTTAGACCAGATGATATAAAAAAATATTAGACCAGAGTCTATTGGTTTCACTTTGGATTTTCCACGGACATCATGATTACCAGAGAATAGATATGTCTAGTCTATGTTTCAAGCCACAGTCTAAATAACAATATGTCATCGGATCATGTGATATGGAAACATCTTCACAGAAAAAAAAAGTTTTGATAAAGGAACAGTAGAAGTTATTACCTTTTAGTTGAAGATACCTTAGACTTTTGCGGAACCTTTGCAAAGGTATTTAGTATCCTATGAGAGATAAAATCGATTGTGAGGAAATTTTATTGATCAGTGAACAAAGTTACATAAATAGTGGCAGATGCCAGATCAATTCTTTAGTAAATGAGATATCAAGTTGAAAAACACTACCTGGTAAAAAGACTGGCAACCTCTTCACAATCACGAGTGTTATAAAACCAAATGCCATTCACTTCTTGCGCCGCATTTCTGTAGAGTAAATAAGGAACCTGCACTTCAAACTCAAAATCTTCCAAGAGATTCTCTACCAGGTTATCTGCACAATTTAGGGCATTATCAAAAAGGTGGCCATGAATCATCAGCCAAATCTCAGATATTTCAGTGACAGATTATGGGCAGCATATATCAGATCCGGTGACCACCCGACAGAGACAAAGCAAGTCACTTTTCTCAACACTCAATCACCATAAAAAGGAAATACTCGGAACAGTAACCATAAATTATATACCAATCACTAAAGAAAAATAGAAACAAGTATAAAATGTATGAAATTGTACTGAAGATACTTGTAAAAGGGAGCAACCAGCGTGATATAGAACATTAGAACGTAAGGGATCCAACTTCACTAGCACAATTGGACGCAAAACCAAATTGAAAGTCTAACTCTAAGAGAAACATAATCTGTTCAACATCTGAAAAATCCCAAAGTAAATTTCCCTACCACATAATTATGAGAGTAAGGGCAAACCACTAACCAGTGTTCCTTCGATTCATCACAATGAACTGAAATCGCGGGTGAGCATTCCTGGATAAGAAAAAAAAACCAGAAAACTCAATAACATCAACAATGGATCGGACCCGAACAAGACTCGTGCCCCCGTCACAACTCAAGGACTCCCAAAACCAAGCACCTCGAAACACAAACACAAACAAGTATGAAAAAAAATCCATCCACTGACCTCTTCACGACGAACAACGATCCCTCCACATCCTTCCGACTCTGCAACAAACAAACTCCGTCACACTTGCATCAGCACAAAAGGGAAAAAAATAAAATGAAAAAAGAACAAGAGGTAGAAGGTCGAGACCCATTGGCTGGAATCGATGTCGAATTGGTAGAAGGTGACGTGGGCGGCGGTGATGAGGATCTCCTCAATGAAGGGGTCCATCCTCTGCAGTACTGTCAGGTTCAGGAGCTTCGTGCCATGGTGGTCCAAATTCGGCATCAGCTTACTGCCGCCACCGACCTGCGACATCCCCGTCGTCGGTGGCCGGTTATTACCCCCGAATACCAATCCAACAAGAGGAATCCCCAAAATCGAATCCGAAACCCTAACCCTATAAATTGACGAGGATCCGATTTCGCAAGGTCAATTTGGGTGGTAGCGATGCAGAAAGAAGAAAGAGCAAATGCGGAAGAGGGACGTCGTTTTATATGGTTCGGGCCGGTCGTTTAATGAGTTTGGAGGGAAATTTCCCTCGTTCTCTCTTTAAGCATTTTCCTCAAACAATGGCCTAAATGAATCATTTTAGAAATTCAAAATCTCAGACCCCAACGACTAATCATAACTACCGATACATGAATATGAACATTAGATTGGAGACTGGAATTGAATTACAGCAACTAAGATACACTGGTGGAATGATTTTACAGAGCTAATCTTGGGAGCAACAGAGCTACTTGTTCTTCTGTAACTGAGTAATAGCTGCAAGTGCCGCAGCTGGAAACCCCCGCCGGTCCCGCTCGAAATCCTCCCTCAATTTCGTTACTTGATCTTCCAGCCTCGTAAATTCCTGGGAGATTCAGTCAATGGGTAGAAAAGAAACGATGCCTTGTTTTAGGAAACAAGAGAGATAATGATGATAATAATGATCAGGACAGGCTGGCACCTCTCGCGTAATGGTCTTTTGCTTCTCTTCCTGAAGCTTAGCGCTGCTTTCCTTCAGCTTACTGTTTTCTTCGACGAGACGAGCCTGCCATAAAGTCATCGGTAAATCCCCGGAAACACAATCGGTTAGTAAAGTCGGGGGGAAACAACAGCCCATAAGTGGTTGGAAAAAAACATGTATAGCCAGTAACAACCTATCATCCACGAACTTACCGTTTCAGCAGCCATGGAGACAACCAGTTGCTCAAGGTTAGACTTCTGAACCGCCAATGCATCCTTTTCTTGTTGAATCCTGGCATTCTCTTCTTTCAGCTGTGCTATTTCTTGTTCTGCCTGTACAGAAGAATAAACACACAGAACAAACAGTAACTGATCAAACACGGACAACAATAGCATATGTATGATAAATGAACCAAATAAATTCTTCTCTCGCAGCATTCAAGATTTCCCCATGGAAATTTTCTTTTCCCTCCGGTTCTTCTTCCCCAGCCAATCAGTAGAACAAGTACACATAGATAGCTCGAATGACGACGCTCATAAACATTCCCCTTTGCTAAATAATCACTAGCAATGCACTTGCATACTGTTGTAAGGTCATTCAAGATAAACCTTTATGCTTGAACTTCATGCACAGTAGTTAAAGATTTCACCACTGAAGGATTGACTTATGTGAAGGGTGAAGCAAGATATTGACAGAAGAACATGTGAAGATCGAATATCGAAATGCAAGATGGAAAAAATGGGCACCTGTTCGTGATATTTCCAGCCATTCCCTCGATCGAGCCTTCCTGGCATGAACTTGGCATCCTCCTCCAAACCGTCGTTTCCATAATCGAGCTGCTTCTGGGTTGTCTCATCAGATGTGGGCTTATACTTTGGACACCCCCCGTCGAATATATGCCGGTTAAGATGAGTCGTGCCGCTCTTGTTGGAACACACGTAGAACTGGCTGCAATGGTTGCACTGGCACTCCTCCCGTTCGCCAGGCCTCTTCTCGAGCTTTGTGAAATGCTGCCACACCCTGGACCTCAACCTCCTCTCCCTTTTCCTCTTCTCACCCGTGCTCGGTCGCAAGGGGGCAGCATCCACATTGATTATGATCTCATTGGTAGCCTCCAGGGTCTAAAACCAGCCGAGCACCTCAATCAGACAAACAGACCACCACTAAAACCTCGTTTCTTAATCCCCCAATCCAAACCCTAGCATTTCTCAATTGCCAAACCCTAGAACAACCGATTGGGTGCAAAATCAAATTCTCAAAAAAAAAATCCAGATTCCAGAATCGACAAGCAAACAGAATCTAATAACAATAGGATTTGGGGGGGTGTTCTCAACCGATCTTACCTCGAGGGGCGGAGATATCTGATCGAAGGAAGAATCCATGGAATCTCCCGACAACTCCGTCGCTCTATCTCAACCGTGTCGGGGCGGACGGAGGCGGTGCCCGGAGTTACTCTCAGCCGACGCCTTGCGGGCCTGGAGGAGCCAGCCCGGCCTTAAAACGAGCCGGGCCTATACGGGCTTCCCGTTGCCGGGTCATGCGGGCTGCCCGAATACGGAAACATCGGGTTGTTCCCGACCAGCAAAAAAGCAAACAGCTAGTGGTGAAAATGAACCGAGAGGCTCACGAGCTGACTTGGTGAAAGTTCGGTTCGAGCTCGGCTTTGATCGAGTTCGAGCCGAACTCAAGCCGGTTTGATAACGAAATGAGCCGAGCTTGAGTCTTAACACTTATCGCAATTTTTTGGACTCGATCGAGCTCGAGCCGCGCATTTTTGTTATCGAGCCGAGTTTGAGCCTAAAAGGCTTCCGTACGAGGGGAATTGAGGTCAAGTATACGGGTTGCGGGATATTAAGTGGTGAAAGGACTATTTTACAAATCTCGTGTGTTTTCCTAGGTAAATTCTTATTCCAAGATGAAACTGCCGAATGAGACTTGGATCATTTCATTTTTCGTATTCTGTATTCATTCCGACAACTAAAATTAGGTTTATCGATTCTTTCTAACCATCTGAAATTTCTCAAAGAACTCTTCAAACTTTCGCCCTCTTCCAGTATGACAGCCTTTGTATTCCGAACGATCTGCTCGTCCTTGGTAGCGAATGGTTAGCCCCCACGGCATGCCAGGGGCGACTACCAAGCATTGAACAGCCCACATAATGAAGGTGAGACCCGAGAGGACAACCTCCATATGACCCCCAAACATATGACTAATAGTATGAACCCAGAAGAGGTTTCTGCAAAATATTCTCTATAGCAGAAAGAATTTTTCTAATGATAAAACATCAGATTAGCCACAGGAGGCAGATGGCAGGAGAACCGCACAAAGTTTTTCCACTTTGCTGACAGTCGAATATCCAGGTTGAGGCTGGAGTCATACCTTCAACTGGAACCCACATACAGCATGTCTGTTGACCGCCACCTTCAGTTGGATCGACCCCAACCCCGACCCCGACCCCGACCCGGGCCCCTGCCTCCAGAGAATCGACCGCCGCCTCGACGGAACGGCCTGTTCCCACGACCAGAAGACGCACCAGCATTGAATTGCCCGAAACCTTGCATTGGCAGAGGCGGCACAGCGGAAGTAGAATGTTCAGCAGCAGAAGGGGGTGCCATGGCATTAAAGTTTGGATCAGCCTGTCCTCCACCCAGATGAATCCCAAGGGCATTGGCGAAAAGCAGCAAGTTATTTGGGTCAAGTTGACCCCCAGGACTCATTCCTACTCCAGCCGGGTTGAAGTTATTTGGAGGAAGGGGACCAGACCAAGGTGCAGAAGCAGGATTTCCAAACTGGTTCGACTGAACACCAGTTGAGACTAGATTAGCCAGTATATTCTGACTGGGATCAAATCCCATCTGGAAAGGAACTTGGATAGGTGGGACCATTGGCCGTGGTGGAAATGGAGCTGCCTGAGCTGGAAACATAGCACTATTAGCCGGTAACAGCAATGCATTTGAGATGGCATTAAGAAGAAATGCACCGGCTGGTCCTTGAAGAGGTAAGCCACTAAGAAGAGATGGATTGAACGGCTGCACAGGGTTACCACCAGACATTTGGAAAGGAAACGGTGGAACATCACTGTTTCCAACAAAAGACCCAGGATGAACGGCAGAAGAAGATGCACTGTTTCCGCTGTCCGTAGGAGCGGGAGCAGGCCTAGGAGGGGGATGATCCCGATTCCCGTTCGGTTGAAACCGACTTTGTGGAGTTGGCATAGGTCTAGGGTTCCAGTTAGGATTCCTGCCATCGTCTTTCTTATTCCGGACCTTCCTATTTCCAGGTTTTTGCGCTGTCATTTCCGTGTCTCGCTTGGCCATCCTTTGCATCCTCTTGTATTCAGCTTCCTTCTCATCATCAGAGAACTCTTCATCCTCAGATACCTCCTCATCATTCTTCCCGGACAAATCATATCCCTTTTTGTAGAGATCTTTCTGATTGAGCACATAGCTAGCATACTCAGGGACAGAGGAGACCAAAGTGCCTTCTTTGATTCCAGTAGGAATCTCAGCTTTCGAGTTGTAACGGATAAGATAGTATGGGTTTTTCACAGGCCCAAATATCTCCTCAATGAAACCAAGCGGGCTTCTACTTTCGGCAATCCACAGAATAGAGCCTTCATTGAGAGGATTGTGCTTCAGACATCCTTCAACCACGACTTGCAGTTCAACAATCTGCCGATTTAAAATGTACAGTTAACATAGCATGCATGAGCAAGTCTCCCGACGAATAGCGACCCCAAATTAGAAGAGAACGGGGCAAATACCGATAAAACAGGCCCAATAGGCACCATCTCATGGTGTGGCTCCAGCTTTACGCTCACAGTTGGAACAGGAGGAAGAACCTAATGTTACACAACGAACAACCGTCAGCATACAAATCATATGAACATCTTTTCGACATGTTCACTACAATAATCCCAAGATGCAGTTTTACAGGAGGAGGACCATCACAATTCTTGCTGGTTATCAAGCTTTATCCATGAAAGAGTTCAAGCAAAGGACACAAGAAGACAAAGTTAACTGAATAAGTTGCTCACAAACACAGCCTCAAAAACGTCATCTAAGTTGCATGAGGAATGGGGACTCTGAAGAAAAAGTAGTCAAATATCAGCTATTCAAATGATCAATCCCAAAGTATTGGTGTTACCGTAAGTTCATTTTTTGACATGATAGGTCCAGCTATAACTTCATGTTCATCATCAGAAAGCCCCTCCAAACCCTCTATTTGAAAGTCAACAGCTCCCCAATCAACCATCTCATCCACAACATCGTCATCTGATTCACTCTCTCTGGTTTTGTTCTCGGCATGCATCGTTTCTTCATCAGCTTCTCTAATCTCACCCTCTTCCATATCACCCGCCCCTTCATCAGCCTTTGCTTCTCCTTCTTCAACCAAATTTCCATCAACCTTGTCATCGTCTTCATTTTTCTTATCGCTGTCATTGTCACTACTACTACTACTCGATGATGATGATGATGATGATGACTCATCAGAAGAACTACCACTCTCACCATCCTTTGTATCTTCGCCCTGTTCATCCTCACTCGCCGGCTGTCCACCACCCACTTTCTCGGCCCTCTCCTTGACAACAAAACCAACGACCATCGAATCATCAGCCATCTCACCATCCTTGCTAGTCAATTCAGTCTTCATGCATGCCCCTTCACTTCCAACTGGAACAGCACAGTCAGGCACCACACCGTTGCCCCCATCCACGTCAGACTTCGTAGATACTCCCTCGTCACCAGCGACCTTCAATCCGCCCTGCCCAGCCTCACTTCCATCACCAACTCCCAACTCCTCGTTCTGGCATCCCAGGCTAACCCTCCCCATCTCTCTCTCAACAAAAGCCTCGACATCCCTCACACCCTCGCCCCCACCAGAGACCCCACCACCGACAACACCCACATCAACTACCTCGCACTCTTCCATCTTCACCGGAACAAGACCCCCAACGCCTAAAGAATAATTATTTTCTCCCTCCCTATCCTCCACCTTCACCGAAACCGCACCCAAACCCACCTCACAATCCCCATCCATACTCGACCAAAAATCTAAACTTTCCGGGGGGAGATTATCAAACCACTCCTCGACGGCAGAGAAGTCAGGGAAATCTCCGGGGAGGTCCAAATCGGCGAAATTGACCTCAAAGTCCCGATCTTGATCAACGGGCACCTTTGCCTTGGGGGACAGACTATCGGGCTCTTTGTCATCACCCGGTAAAAGGGGCAGAAACCCACCCATGAAACCTGGAAACAGGACGACCCAAAAGCCAGAAGGACGAGATGAGGAAGGGGAAATCCATGGCGGGTCGGCGCGATTATAAGTACATGCCCTCCCGAGGAAATAGGGTTTTAGGAGAGTCGAACGTTGGGGGGGACGGGACGAGCAGAAAAGAAAGAAAAACTCGGATACTAGGGTTTAGCGCTTTTGGGATGATCATGGCCGTTTATTTCTATCGACGGGATGATCTGGACCGTTGGTGGAAGAAAGGAAGGGGGTAAACAAAAAGAATTAGTGCAGTTCATTTCATATGCTAAAATAATTACTAAACTATTCATGATTATTCGGTGAAAAAGTTACATTAGTTTAGGGGGAATAATACAGGAGGGGCAAATTCCAGTTTGTTTGTTTTTTCATGAATGATGGATGTGATTAGTCTTCTCATGTTCAACAATTTGACAAGCATAAGTTATTGAGGAAAGATTAATTCTTGAGAAAAATATGTTTATAACGAAATATTTATATGAGTAAGATCTTCTTGTTTTCCGCTTACGATTTTTGTTTTTTTTTTGCTGACTTCTAGGGAAAACCAAAGAAAATAAGCCCAAATCCCAGTCCCCCAATCTCCCAAAAAGTTCAAACCCTAGCCCCATCCTCCACTTCATTTCATCCTCAAGCTCCCTCCTTTGCGCCTCCCGTAGTGATTCCCGGTTATCCCCTTGATTTCCCATTTCTTAGATTCTGCCAAGCTGGTCGATTTTGGTGTAGCTTCTCGTGTTCCCAGTTCAATGTGTTTTATGAAGTAATTGCCTGAAAGTCTGCATTTGGATGGTTATAGTTGGGGGTTGCCTTTACGGGATGGACGCCGTTACCAGTTACGGAGGGGTTTTTCTTGGCGAATCAACGGTCCTGTCTCCGCGTAGGGGTGCTTCGAGGAGGTAATGATCTGCCCGGGTCTCTGGATGGATTTATGTGATGGGAAGTTTTTGAGTTCCCTGCATCGCACCCGTGAGGTCGTCAGTCATGCTTATCTTTCATGCTTTGATTGTCTTGTTGCGTGATGGTGTTTGACAGGATTGCTAGATGGAAATCCCCTCAGGTGGCCGTGATACCAAATGTTCATCTCCCTATGCGTAGTTATGAAGTCAAGAACAGGTGAATCCCTGGGAATGCCTATGATCTGCGTGTACTTGTCCTCAACTTGCTCGTTCTGCTTTTCTGTTTATGAATTGTAACTAGTTGATTCCCCGCCTTGAAATACCGCAGTTACATCATGTGGAGATGCGACTTTAGAACATTCATGTACCGTAACTAGTTTCTGTTTATTCTATGGCTTTTCAATTGGATTAGATGCTCTATCATGATTGGTTCTTTACATTGATTGAGTAGTAGTTGAGCCAAAAGTTGGACTTTAAGATCTTGTTTATCGTACAGTCATATTTTGCCAATAAATTAAGACTCTGCAGATTGTCAAACAATAGATTTTATGTGAAGGGGTGTCATTCGGATTTATATACTCATTTGCCTGGTTCTGTGTCTTGTACCCAAACTAGAGGTGGTATAACTTTATCCATGGATATTTGGTTTTCCATTCAGGACCAAAACGGAAGATATAAAGGCTCTCAGGCTGATTACAGCCATCAAGACTCCATATTTACCGGATGGCCGATTTGATCTCGAAGCATATGATGACTTGATCAACATGCAGATCGTTCAAGGTGCAGAAGCTGTAATTGTTGGTGGTACAACTGGTGAAGGTCAGTTGATGAGCTGGGATGAGCACATCATGCTCATTGGGCACACAGTCAACTGTTTTGGTGCCTCAATTAAAGTGATCGGCAATACGGGAAGCAACTCAACCAGGGAAGCCATTCATGCCACCGAGCAAGGTTTTGCTGTGGGAATGCATGCTGCCCTTCATATCAATCCATACTATGGGAAAACCTCCATCAATGGCATGATCTCTCACTTTGAAAGTATCCTACCAATGGGTCCTACCATCCTGTACAATGTGCCCTCACGAACCGGCCAAGATATTCCTCCCGGCGTGGTTCAATCCTTGGCTAAGAGCCCTAATTTTGCCGGTATTAAGGAATGTGTGGGTCATGATCGAGTTAAGCAATACACAAGTGGCGGAATTGTGGTTTGGAGCGGGAACGATGACGAGTGCCATGACTCTCGGTGGAACTTTGGCGCGACAGGGGTAATCTCTGTTACGAGCAACTTGGTCCCTGGTCTTATGCGGGAACTGATGTTTAGTGGCAAGTACCCCTCCTTGAATCTGAAGCTCTTGCCCTTGATCAAATGGCTGTTTGATGAGCCGAATCCGATCGCCCTGAACACCGCTCTGGCTCAACTCGGGGTCGTGCGTCCGGTCTTCCGGCTTCCTTATGTACCCCTCCCTCATCCCAAGCGGGTACAATTTGTCAAGATAGTCCAGGAACTCGGCCGTGAGCACTTTGTTGGAGATAAAGAGGTCCAGGTCCTGGATGACAATGACTTCTTCTTGGTCGGCCGTTATTAGCACGCGCTCGATTAGAATGCCTTGGCTTAAGCCCTTCTGATTGTGCTTAATGGTAGCTGGTGCTTTTCTAGTTGCTGAGTTTCCCCAAATGATACATTTTCTTGTGCAATGTTTACAGTTTCCAATACCTCTTCTGAGGAATTTATATTGAACACAACATCAATTGGATACAAGAAGAAATTCACTCCAAGCGCACAATCAAAACTCCAACTACCAAATTATTTCAGACAAGTGTCTTCTGTAGACAGATTGGTTCCCCAATACAGGAAAAGAAGCGGACATGCCCTAGTTTCCCTATCAGATTTGGATCAATCAACAAGGGCTTTAGTAAAGATCGCTCTCCTTATGAGTGTGAATCACACAATCAGAAGTCGGGTATGAGACACAGGTGAGAACATAGCCCTCCTTCATCTGGTTATCATCAAGGAAGGAACCGTCGGACTGATCCACCGACCCCGTCACCATCTTCCCAGCACAGGTGGAGCACGCTCCGGCACGGCAAGAATAGGGAAGCTCCAAACCTGCATTCTCTGCGGAGTCCAGGATGTAAGTGTCGTCGGGGGCCTCGAACTCGTTCGCTTCGCCGTTGGGTCCAACCAGCTTGATCTTGTACACAGCCATGGATGCTCTGAAGGCCGGAGGAGATTTGAGGCCGAGTGTCTTCGAGACACTCTTTACAGAGCTGAGGGAGTATGGACTCTTGATCAATTGGGAACTTGGTTGCTGCTTCTTTGGTGCAGATGTGACCATGCAGGGTGAAGAAAAGCTAAGGGTCGACATCTTCCTTCAGCAAGACTGCCACCAAAAGAGTAAAGCATTGTTTTAATGGTCAAATGGTCTTGCGGAGACCTCGCGGTATAGAATGTTAAAGAAGGAATGTCATCACTCCCACACGCATATCGGCAGACAAGAAATCAGTCTTCAACACCGAAAAATGCACTCTCAAAAGAAGAGGAAAAGGAAGAACACAATAACAGTCAACATTCCAAACATCTTCCACAACAGGCTTCAGTCTCACACGACTAACACTGACAGTCGTTCATTAAGATTTGGGAAGACGAACAATAGCCAGCAGTCATTTACACCAAAGAAATGTACGCCTGGAACGTCGTCGCGAGGTAACAATTATGAACAAACGCAACACGTCCCAAGTTGACAAGGCGAATGAATCTGCGGAGTATTATGATAGGGCACGGCACACATGCTTTTCCGGACCTAACTCGAATCTCCAATTTACTGGAAGTCAATCTATTACAAGCTCAAAAACCAAGTCGAATTAACCCAAAGCAAACCCCGGGCTGAAGGCCTCCAAGCACAGAACATGACATACCCTAAAAATCTGACATCAGCACAAGATTTCCCAAACCCTTGATGAGAATCTGAAAACAAATCACACCAGCTCGATCGATAAAAGATTAAAAAAAAAGGAAAAGGAAAAACTGGAACAACATCCCACAACAAGGAAGCAAAAAAAAAAAAAATCGACAGATCCCAGAAAAAGGAAACATCCCAAATCAAGATGCGAGCCAACCCAGATCAATCAACTCACCCCATCCCCCATTCAGTAGACATGGGAGACAAAAAGGGGAAGCGAAAGAACATTAAACAACATGAAGAAAACTTTGACCGAAATCGAGAGAGTGAGAGAGAGAGAGAGAAACTTCACCCAAGAAAACAAGAAAGATGGAGATGGAGATGGAGATGGAGATGGAAGGGAAGCAACAAAAGGATAAAAAGAGGGAACTACCCGGTGATCAGAGGGGGAGGTCTTGTTAACTGGGGTGGTGGTGGTGTAGTGTGGTAGGGTTTTTCTCTTACCTTATACCAAATAATTTCCATATAAAAATATTCCGCGAATTTAAATTTGAACGAACATTGTTTCCAAAACGTATCCAAAAAATTGAGTTTCTTAACCAATCAAGCTGTGGGGGGTTGGGGCGGGGAGGTGACGCTCTCAAAATAGTCTCTTGATGTTATTCAGTGGGCGGACGGGCACGGCGCAGCTGCCCCCTCCCTCATCACAAACGGCGTCTGTGTGTGTTTTCATGAAGAGGCCCATTGACATCTCTGAAGAGGCCAAAATCCCCCTAATTGTATGTTTCTGTGAGTGGAAAAAGTAGTATTATGTTTTTTTTTTCCTTTCTTGATTGTACGCTTCTGATTTTGAACACAAGACAAATGATGCGGAGGAAGCACCCGAAGAGTTGCTGTTGTTGTGTTATGATGGACCACCCACCCTCCCCATGGGATCTACTACCTCAACACAATGATGCGGACATCCTCGTCGTTGCACTCTCGAGATTATTTCGGGACCATTCGTAGTATTTCCCTTGTCCTCAAACTATAATACGAACGCCATCCGACTTTCCTGGTAGAAGAAGATGAAAGGGCAATCTTGTCCAAGAAACAACTCGAGTGTCTCGTCTGTCATTCCCCCTTGATCAAAGTCGACCAGGGACACGCTGGAAGACCCCCCGGGGCTCAGGTCCTTCTCGATGCCGTCCCTCCTCACCCCTTCGCTACCCTCTCGCTGATGGCTTCATCAGCTCGGTTATCCGCTTCTCCACCTCTTCTGCTATCGCGAGACCGTCTTCTTTTCTCACGGCCACAGTGGCGGCTACCCCGATCTCCATGAGGAATGCCCTGTTTATCTTTTGCTCGGCGTACAGCAGCCACACCACCATCGGCGCCCCCGGTGGGATCGCCTCTATCGAGGAGTTCCATTTGCAGTGCATCATGAACCCACCCACCTAACTGTGATTCAGCACGTCGATTTGCAGGACCCAGGGCTTCACCAGCATTCCCCTGGCTCTGGTCCTCTCGAGGGAACCTTCAGGCAACAAGTTTTCAAGCTTCACCTCACCTTGGCTGAAGGGGCGGCGGACACACCACCCGTAGGAACCTAATGGCACCGTGTTCCAGCCCATTGGCAATCTCCTTCAGCTGGATGACCGGGAATACCCCCTCGCTGCTGAAGCAGAGGAACACCACCCTCTTACTCGGCTGCCGATCAAGCCAGACCAACCACTCATGCTGGTTCCCAACCTTTGACCACTCGTCCCTCACCTCCACCAAGTCCTATTGGGAAGACCTGAAGGGGCTTCTGGACCCGTGAGGAGACGCCATCCCTCATGGCAATGATGACCCCGGACACGACAACCACATTACCCACAGCTTCAAGAACTTAGGAGTAGATCTCTTGATTGCGATAGAGTTGTGCATCAGGCATGTCTAGTGCAGGGAAGGGCAGCAAGCCTGGGACGTTTATGATCTCGTCCTTGAGGTCCTGGAATTCGGCAGCATAGGTTTCATCAACCGTCGGAAGGTAGAGGAAGAGGCTGACCATGGTTGCTCCTGTGGGGAAGCAGTAAAATGTTGGGATGCCGAGGGAAGCCGCCACAGGGAACACAGCATCGTTGAGTCGCTTTTGGTCGTCTCCAAAAGTGACTCATGTCCATTTGTTGAATTGCGTTGTCCATGACTGTGTTATTCCTGGTAACGTCGCCGAACAATGTACTGTGGTTATCGCGAGACCGGGGTAGCGTCTGAGGAGAAGCTTCCCAAACTCAATCACGGAGACGATGTGGCCGCGCAAAGGCAAAGGGAAGAGGACGACAGATGCAGAATTGGAAGATCGTCGGCATCTGCTTACTTTGTTCCTTTCTTCACATATTGCCTATTTATTCGGAGGGATGCCGCCTCTTGTTATAATTCCGGATAAACTCTTATTGTCATGTAATAAAATGATAGTCCCGACAATGATCAACCTTGTTTCATAATGGTTGGGTCGAACTGTTACTTAACCTGGCTTGACGTCAATGCTACGTCGTCCTCGACGTCGGGCCATTTCTAAGACAACGGGGCAGCGACAAGGCTACGGATCAAACGCACACAGAAGTCCCTCTCATACATGAATAGGTGCCCACCGTCCGGTACCTCGTGGTACCGGATCCACGGTAGCTTGTCAGCGATGTAACGGTTGACCTCGTAAGGGATGATCTTGTCTTCATACCCTTGCCATATGTGGACTGAACCCTCATGGTTTTGGAACGGATTCTCGAGCTCCAGCGGCCCAAACCCCCACCTTGAGTATGCCGTGATGAAGTCCTGGTGTATGGACGGATAAACTCCTTGCTGCGTCACCTTGTCCTGCATCGCATGGCACGGGGATTATTGTCTTTAGCCTTAGAAGTGGATTCCCAGAGATTGTTTACATCAGTTAGTCAGGCATTTAACTACCCGGCGAAGGTTTGTGGAAAAGCTTTTGTTGTTTAGGACGTCGAGGTCCTTACGACTGAACATCGTCATATCCCCTGACATGATGCTGAGAGGAGTGAACAGCTTCTGAGTCATCCAACGGTAGATCAACCAGGGGGCGTGATAGCCTAATCGAAAAGTCCACTGGTCCAGCAAGGGCAATTTCATGAACGCCCCCTGCATTAGACTTCGCGGAAATTTGGGCCACCAGTAGTGCACGAAAGGAACGACGAGAGCCACGCCGGATAATCTGCGAGGTAATGGAGGAGTTGAAGCAGAAACCTCGAGGGAAAAGAAAAAACATGAAGTGAAAGCATTTGGTCAGGGGTCATGCCTGTGCGGTATGTACTTGAGGCAACTCCAGGCTGGGTAACCTCCCATGGAGACGCCGATCACATAGAATTTCGGACCAATTCCAAGTCGGTCGGCTAGCTCTTGTATATCGTATGCTTCGTCTTTAACAGAACGGGGTGAATGCGGATCACTCTCGCCATATCCCGCTCTGTCATAGTACAAAACGTATAGCTTCAGCTCGTCTATCAGTTCCTGAAACAGAAACAGAGAAAAATAAATCAGCAATTCGATCGTGCACAAACCAACCGAGACCAACAAGAAATCTTACTCGATCGATAGGCAAGTTCATGTCCTTGGAGCTGTTGAACCCGTGTACGACAACGATCTTGTGCCTCGCTTCTTCCCTTGGGACTCCCACTTCCCTGTAAGCCAGATGCCGGCCATCAGAGAGCCTCACCCTAGGGGATTCTATCGGAGGGCCGTTGACAGAACCACATATTTTCGCAGGTGGGGGCTTTAGGGACATGTACGCCAGCATCCCAATCACTCCCACCAGTACCGCAACCAAAGCAGGAACCAACATATCCGCCGGGAAAGGGAACTCAAAATCCATCGTGGATCACCACGAACTGCGTTATGACTGTACCAAACCTTGGATGTCTTATACCATGGATCCGATTTTGTTAAGAACACTGTTACCCGATTCGGGAACGATGTGAAATGATATGTGTCTTGCCTGCTCAAGAACAGCATTCACTCTGATGGCGACTGTCTCGAGAAAATCAACCACCACACTCCCTGGCAGAAATCATATTCTTCATGGCATCAACATCGGACGATTCAAACATGACGAGGCCTATGCTAGAAGAAGAAGGATGATCGTCAATTAAGACCCGACAAAGAAGGATTGTCGTCAATTAAGACCCGACAAAGAAGGATTGTCGGGTGATGTCTGTCCGGATTCTTACAAACAAAGAAAGAAAAATAGAGACACATTGCAAGAACGTTTCTGCTCTATTTTGGAATTATTTTGAAAATTGTTGTCGTGTGTCGATTTAGTGTTTGCTTGCTTTTAGTTTGATATCAATTTTCAAAAGTTAAGATTGGGACAGGCGAATTGTGCTGGAGATGACAAATCCAAGTCGCTAACGATTCACGATTGGGAACCCGGACATATCCTCGGACAAATCTAAGCAGCTAACGATCTGCGCCCTGAATCTGGCCTATGATAGCATCAGTCAAACTCAATGTCATCGACGTCTTAACCCCATCAAGACCCTCATGCTTGAGGGAGCTTACCTAGAGATAAGTCGCTCGAAACATGTGAATCCTTGTGGCCTACATCTAGCACGCACCTTTGAATCGTAAATTGCGGAACACGCAGGGAATGGAGGGGAGGAAGATGCGACAATTTCATTGTGATGGCACACCAAGGTCTGAACGACTCGATGTAACCATCACTTCCCCACAATCCGAGCAAGGTTACCGCTTGATGTTTCCAAATCCCGACATTGTAATAGTAGAAAATCGTGTCCGTCCTTATTCACAGGTCAATAACAATGGTCATGTCGGCGTTCGTCCTGAACGGCCCAAACATGCCAGGGACGGACTGCATGCGGCTGGCCGCGGGGGGCATGTGGGAGTTGCTTAAGGTAAACCAAGGAACTGCAAGAGAGCATCCGAAAATGTGAAGATCCTTCATAACTAGACCAATGGCTAACCGATCAATGGAAAGTAAAGTCATCTTCCTCTTTAGAGAGAGGAGAATCAATTGGGGCCAAAGGAAAAAGTCTGTCAGCATCTTTTCTGTATTTGGAAAAAGAATTCAAAGGAAAGGCATAAAAATTTGTGATGGCCGCCCAAACTGTAAGTCTCTTAAAAATGGAGAAGGAACCAAAATGATGCATTCCCCCATTTAAGCAATTAAAAAATCAAAGCTTTCCTTTCCATTTTAAAAGTCTAAATTGGGTGACGGGCTGGTTGCATCTCATAAAGTTGGGTTTTTTTTAAAGGTAATTAAATTTTATCAAAAATTAGGAATTTATTTAGTTCCCCTTTTCTCAAACATATACTTAAAATTCCCACAAAAAAATAGGAGACTTAATTCGTTTGTGTTCTCAACGTGTAAAAAACTCACTTAAATAATCGTGTTTAACATATAAAATCTATAAACTATCTCGTTTATTAAACGTGTTATACAAGTTCATCTTTCAAAATTATAAATATAAACATATTATATTTAAATAAAAATACAACATGGTTTATAAATATCATATTAAAATTTTCTTTTGTAATTCAATTAACTTATTAAATAAAAAATAAATAGATTATCAATTTTTTTTTAAAAAGAACTTCAATAAATATATGGGGTGATACTATTATTCATATGTAGATCAAGAAATAAAACTTTTTAAGTAACTAAAAAAACCACTAAGGTTAGAATAGTTAAAAATATAATCAATCTACTCTAATAATCTTTTCTTGGCGAGTTACTTAAAAATAAAAGACTTACTATGTTAAATGAACTATATAAGTTTATACACATGTCTGATCTTAAAACTCGAACACATAATTTAACGTGTCGTATTGTGTGTCGACTCACTCTTGTAAAACATACATTTAACTAAACATAGACCGATTCTAAATTACGTCGTGCGGTGTTCGCCACTCAAATTGCAATTTTTTTCATTTTATATTTGGCTACATGTCATTTGAAGTAAGGGTGAGGTTCCAGGTTCCAGATTTCGGGTTATAAAATTATATTATATAGATTATATATTGAAATATATCGTGTCAGGTTTCAGGTTTTCGTTTCGAGGTGAGTATCTGAAACCGTATTTGATGCTGTCGGTTTTCAAAAATTTAGAACTTAAAATTTATTTAATCTATTTTAAAATCTATACTGACACTATTTTTATAATATCGGTTCCGATTGGTTCCGATTTTAACCGAAATTGATGCTCATCTGTAGTGCGAAGGATTGGAGATGAGTGTTAGTTTCATTAACGGAATGGCATTAAAGAACTTGCTGCTTTTTTTTTTGGGTATTACCAAAGGAATCCTCCCATCAAAAGTATGTTCCTTGCTTCTTGGCTTTATTTTCAAGAAGCGGTTAACGGTGCGGAACGTCCCGTGTAATGTACTAAATTTTACCTATTTTTAATATATTTTATTAACTAAATTAGTACGGTTACTTACTCTACTGACACCACTTGTACTTTAGCGTTGTACTCCTGCAAATTTTACTTCTCTTTATCATCACCATCATCATATTAATAAATAATAATCCTCCAGAAAAAGGAGGGAACAAGGAGAACTTCGTCCAGATCCCTCCCACCCACAAATAACAATAATTCATCATGACAATCCGACCGCCCTTTTTCACTTATGGAAAAAAAGGAAAATATTCTCAGGGAGATGAATTGCATCCCACCAACTTTCCCAAATTGGAAAACGCCCCTCATTCATCTCCAAGGAAAAAACATTTTACATAACTACTTCCCAATTAATCATAGTGCTCCGGAAATAAGCAAACAACAAAAGAAATCCCTGAATAATTAATTACTTATGTTTCTGTAAGAACAGGTGTAATAATAAAGCTCGGTGTTAATACTTGGAGTTGAGTTATTCATCCAATAATTTCTGCCGCAAAGTAATTCGGGAACATAAAACGTGGCCGCAGGCGTTAAAGTCTGAACCAGCCTTTTTTTTTCCTTGCAACATCAGATGTTTCACTTGCGAAGAACCCCCACCACAAAAAGAGAAGATGCTTAGCTGCCACTCAGAAAACCCCAATTCTGCGAGTGTATAAATATATGACATTGGAGGTAACAAGCCTTCCATAACCCCAACCAACCAAAGCCTACGACGAGTGTCGTTTCCAAATCATTCTCCTCCTATTTAGCTACCTATAGCCCATGGCGAGGATGTCGGATCCGCTCGTGGTCGGGAGGGTGATTGGGGATGTTATCGGATGCTTCACGCCCAGCGTCAAGATCTCGGTCACTTACAACTCCAACGTGCGCGTCTACAATGGCCACGAGTACTTCCCTTCGTCCATTGCCACGAAGCCTAGGGTTGAAGTCCACGGCGGCGACATGAGGACTTTCTTCACTCTGGTTAATATATTTTGCATACGCCGAAGATATGCGCCTTGGTTGTCCATGTCTTAGTTGGGATCATCGATGATGAAGTGTTTTGCTTTGTTTGCCATTTGAAAAAAATCACAGGTTATGACCGATCCGGATGTCCCCGGCCCAAGCGATCCATACCTCAGAGAGCATTTGCATTGGTACATATAACATAATCTCGTGTTTACTTGTGGGGTGATTGTACTTCGTGCTTCACGATTAGTTGTTGGGAGCTGCACTAATATGTTTCGGGCCCTTCATTTCAGGATCATCACAGATATCCCTGGCTCGACGGATGCTTCGTTTGGTAAGTCCATCAATGCTAAGGAGCCTAGGTCGAAGAAAAAAGATAGATGTGTCTAATTGAGAAGCGTAACATTTCGCAAGATTTATCTTTCTTTTTTTTTTTAATGAAAACCTAGGCTTTCTTCCTGATTCTTTTGAGCGAAAAGAGTTTCGTGACTATCACAGGGAGGGAGATGGTCGAGTACGAGACCCCGAGGCCAAACATAGGGATACACAGGTTCGTGTTCATCCTCTACAAGCAGAAGCGCAGGGACGCAGTGAAGCACTTCCCTTCAGCACGGGATGGCTTCAGCACCGTGCGGTTCGCCGAGGAGAACGATCTCGGCCCTCCAGTTGCCGCAGTCTACCTCAACGCGCAGAGAGAAACCGCGGCAAGGAGACGCTAATTCGAACTCGATAATCTCTGAGCATAAATGAATGGAATCAATCAGCTATCGCCATGGTTGTCTCTTTTGTGTTTTCGGAAGTGAATGTGTGCTTTCTAAACTTATGTAATAATAATGACCTCCCTTTTCCTTTTACCTGTGTTTCTTTTTCTACTAATACCCAAGCTATTGGCAAACATCAATGAATTCCATGATACATATACAACATCCTCCCTTGCATTATCCGTTAGAAAACCAAATGATGCGAACCCAAAATCTCACTCGAAAATAAAAGACCACAACCAAGTATATAAGCCTAATGGGCTACCCCTCGATTACTAATTGATTTTAGAGTGAAAACTCATCAGATTTATATACTGAACTTGATATTTGAGCTAATTCGATATTACTAACAACACGATAATCACCATAGTTTACATACGTATAAAAATACTTTGCACGAAATATAGTCGGAAAATGCATTCCCTTTTAGCGGGATGAATGGGACACAACCGGGCCTAACTTGGGAACGAAGAAAACAGGCCCATTTTAGTGATAAACAATGGAGCCCACCTGGGCCCATGGTCTCTCATACCATACAAACCCATGAGTTAGAGAAGGTTTTTTTGGTCTAATGATAAGGTAAAGAGGGGAGAATGATTATCCATCGATCAACCATCACGCTTTTTGACCACCGAAACGGGGCTTCCTTTCGAGTGTGCCATTGTCGTGAGGGTGAGGTGTGAGTGTGGACTATGAAAAAAAAAGTTGTGGTCTTAGGGACAAGGTTCTAATGTTAGGTAAGACAGAAAAAAGGTAGCCCCCCCACAAAAAAAAAGTGGGTGAATTTGCAACCGATTTAAACTGCCTTTGATCAAGTCCTAACTCGAGATAGAGGGAGTGGCTGTGGCCAGAGTCAATGTCAAAGTAAACTCTCCCCACCCATATTTCTAACACTTGTTCCAATCAAATACACACTCTTTTCCCCCCATAAATGTAATTTGAATAAATACTTGTTCCATAATCTGGTTTCTAAGATAATCATGAGTGCTACCAACCCATAGTTAAGTGCTAAACAGAAACCATTGAATCGTAACATATATGGTGATTATTTCATCTTTGGCATCAGTATGATCCGCTCCTCCTTTTAAAAAAAAAAAAAATTCAAGGCAAACGGACTAAAGGACCAAAAAAATGAGCCACCCTTTTTCTTACAAGTCACCTAGTTTTTGTTTTTCCAATGTAAGAAACGAAGGGGGGAAAAGAGGGAAAACCGCGTGGAGGACAGAAAAGGAAGACACGTTTGGACGATCTGAAATCAAACGACTCAAAGCCCATCTTTCCCATTCATCAAGCTGCCTTTGATTGATGGAATGAGAGATTATTATTATCATTGCTTTCTTTTTAGGTCCAAGCTACGAAAGTCGATTTAGTTAAAAGGTAATTCTGACATGCCCGGCAAAGGTTGCGATCATTTCGGTAGTGATTGTGCACCCCCCCAAAAAAAAAAAAAAACATGTTTGATTGGGGTCAAGTTCCGCCTCGAATTTGAGCCTTTTGTAGTGAAGCGTTTTTAAGAGGACTCGTGACTTGGGGGCATCATCATCACCTTTCTTTCTAACCCAATTCAGATAATTACAAGAATATTATGTTTTTGGGAGATAAGTATTTCTAGGATTCCCTAAGCTCCACTTTATGCTTTTTTTTTTTTACAACATTTGGTGACTAAGTCTCACAAATAGTCAAATCTCATTACAATGTCATCGTCCCTAAAGCACCCAATTCACCACTAATGTAAGTAATAATCTCTCCCCCTCCTTTCCTTTTCAACACCCGATTGAGAAAACCAAAGAGGGATTTTGGGATTTAATAATAATAAAAAAAAACAATAGAAAGGAAAGGTGGGAAGAAATTATGTTCACATCACCATTTGAGAGACCAACTTTAAACCCCAACCCCTTTCCCACGACCATGTTTAAAAGGCAAAAAGTGATCTCGTAAACCCATCCATCTCTAACCATACATACATAACTGGAGAGATAATGAGCTTCCCAACCTTCATCGAATGGCTGAAACCATCGCCCACGAGCTCCTCCTCGTCCTCATCGTCGTCCTCGTACTCCTGCAGTGCTGAGTTGCATCTCTCGAGTGGCTTTCCTAACCCTGGACCCTGCCTTGCGGTGAAGGAGGAGGGTTTTGTGGAGGTCATGGGTGGGCTGGACTTGAACGTGCCGTTGCAAGTAGGGTCTCCGGCACACGTGATGGGAAGCTTCGTTGGGGATCCCGATGATGGGAGTGCAACTGACCGAGAGACGAAGGGTTTCGATCTGAACGAGGAGATTGGGAGGTTTTGGATCCCAACTCAAGCCCAGATCCTTGTTGGTCCTATGCAGTTCGCTTGCAACTTATGTAGTAAGACCTTCAATAGGTTCAACAACATGCAGGTCAGTTGATACGGTGTCGATTTCGATTATTATTATTTTTATATACTTCCCTAGAGTTTTTATTTGCTTGCTTTGTGAGAAGATGCATATGTGGGGGCACGGATCGGAATACCGAAAGGGGGCCGAGTCACTGAGAGGGACGCAGCCAGACTCATTGCTGAGGCTGCCTTGTTACTGTTGCGCGCAAGGCTGCAAGAACAACATCAACCATCCTCGGGCGAAGCCGTTGAAGGATCTCAGGACCCTTCAGACCCACTTCAAGAGGAAGCACGGGTCGAAGCAGTTCGTTTGCAGGAAGTGCGGGAAGACGTTCGCTGTAAAGGGCGACTGGAGGACTCACGAGAAGAATTGCGGGAAGCTTTGGTATTGTGCGTGCGGCTCCGACTTCAAGCACAAGAGGTCACTCAAGGATCACGTCAGGTCCTTCGGGAAGGGACATAGTCCGCACCCCGCTTCTTGGGATGGAACTTTTGAGGACGAGAAAGGGTGTGCCAGCGGAGGGTCAGCAGATGAGCTTCTCCCTCGCCCGTGATGCCCGGAGAAGAATTTCACCACAACAACAACTCCCCCTCCCCCTGTCTCCTCGCTTTTCTTGTTTCCTTTCGATCTCGATAGTACATTTCGTCCCAGCAAGCTCGTGCTCGGCGGCAAAAACTTCTCCGAGAAGGGGGGTTTGCTTCCGAGCACCAGTGGAACGATGGAAAGCTTGTGGAGAACTAAATCAAAGTTTGTGAGGCTTATTTGAATAAGTGAGGTGGGATATTCCCAAGTGATGAAGCCAGTGAATTTCTTCCCGGATCTCTCCTGCAGTTCATGGCTAGTTAATCTCATATACCCGATTTCTAGGAATTAATCGCAGGCATTCATCGTCTAATCAGCAATCTTTGGTCAATAATGGTGCGGCCCAAATTAAATTGGGGCCTTTCATTTGGCTGAACTCAATAACTATATACAAGTTAAGCAACCCATGTAGAGAACCAATTCATTAATTTTATTACATACTCTGTCCCCCCCCCCATCTCACAACAAGAAAATAACCAAAAGTGATCATGGAATTATGATAACTTATTACAAGGCCTGATGATAGTGTTAGGTGGATCATGTGGACCCTCCAATTGGCAACCAAGCCATCATCATTGTTGATTCTTCACCCCTATTATTGTTGCTATTGTATTACAAAAGCAGGGGTGACATAGGCAGATGGAATCTCAATCTCCATCTCCAAGGACTCTGTTGCCAACTACTTTTAGAATTGTGAATCTGAATCTGACCCATTAGATGCTTCCACCGAATGTGGCCCACAAAGGAAAGAGAAGAATAATTCTTGATTCAGAAGACATACCTCAAGGGACCTCCAACTCCGGAAAGGAATGAATGTTAGGTGCTTTCACAACAGACACTGCCCTGGCGTGACAAGCCTCGTCATCCGATATGCGTTCGGTGCGAGGCCGTTTCTGGGGACGCTATTGCGAGCTCTCGTTAATGGTTTTGGGTTTGGTGGGCAAATGTTTCTTGTGCCTATGGAGCTTGACGAGATTGACACGGCAGCCGCAAGTAGCAGAATGAGGCATTTACTGCGATTTCGACTGTCAGGAGGTGCACTCGGGGTAGGACGGGGGGATGAATCAAATGCTTACAATGGCGGAGAATGTCTTTTACTAGATGTGTTGGAAGGGACCACGATGGAAGGGCTGCGGCCTGATAGGACAAGGGGATGGAGAGCCTGCTGCTGGAAACCTAGAAGAAGTAGATGCGTTTAGAAGGTCAACTAAACTTAGATCAACTGGATGGCCGTCACAGTAGAAGAAAAGTTCAAACTCTCACAGTTGCCTCCACCGGGTGAATAGTTCCGGGTTCGGCCTTACCTATCGAACGTAACTTAGCAGTACCAAAGGGCTAAGGTTAATTATCGTAGCTCGAGCTCGAGGTAAGATGATTTAATGCCCAACTTCGTTGCAGAAACCTAATCTGAAGAGCATACAGAGCAGGACCAGGGAGAAATACCTCTTGCTTCCCCATCGTTGCGGCATTAGACATCCTAGTAAGCCTCAGTATTCTTCCTGAGTTTCAAGTCTTTCAATGGGCGGACAGAGCAGAGATGACTCGCCGAGTGATTGGGATGAAAACTCACGGACAAGCACTGGCACCGTAAACTGTTATTGATTCTGTATTACTCAGAAAGAATCCTATAACAAGTACAAGCCTTACCGTCTTGTGTCTGAGCAGGCATCGCGTTGTTAATCCTATACAGAAGCTTTTGGAAGACTATCACTTACAACGACATCGACCCTGCTCCTATTTCAACAAACTAACACGAAAACGTAACTCTTCAACCGTATCATCGAGCTAGCCCCAACTAAAAAGTGAGGGAAGCTGATTCATCTGCAATGTCACCGATATATGGCCAATGGAGGAAACTGGAACTTATCAGATATGAAAGGTATAGCGCGTGGCCTCTCCACCAAGTCATGGTATATATCATACTCCGCCGAGTAATCATGCAACGAGAGCTCTGTTTTCTGATTCGTATGATAATGGTGCTTCGACTTGTCTGATTTCCCAAAGCCGAACAGACTGACCCTGTCACAGATCCCCACTGCAAGCATGACCGCCTGCATGCCAGATGAGTAATGAAACTCGGGTTCATGATGGACCTGATCCCACTCAGCAAAATTCCTCCCCTGGTCCTCCACGAACCGCTTCAAGGAATAATACTTGACGATCCTCGCACACAGCATGTCGAACCTTGGATCCGTGATCAACAACGGTGATCTGTGAGCGGAATTGCATGCCGTGTAATCCAAAAGATGCGCCGGCTGACAAATGTACATAACGATTGGGACATCGACCCCATAAGGATGGCAGTAACAACGCTCTCTCCTCGTGCAGAGATGCAAGATGTTACTATTTACGAAGGAGATGCTAGTTCTCGAACCTACACTTCGCTCATACCCCCTAATCCTCGCGTTGTTCAACCGCACGACAACCTCGTGGCTGTCGATCAGCTTGCCATACTCCTTTTCCAACAATATCCCGCTGTTCCCTATAACAGCACAGGACCTGTACTTCCTACCTCCACCGCCTCTTCCATCCTGCACATCGAGCGGGTGCTTAACCAACTCGGCTAAATCGAACATGACTTCATTGTCGAACCTCCGTTTGATTGACCAATCACGCAAGTTCCTCCTGAAATCCATCCAGTACCAGTAAAGCCTGGGGTCGTCAATGGAACCACCTTGTGAGGAAGAGACATCGTGGCGGTTGGCGATCCTCCGCCACATCGAGAACGTCCTGATCCTCGCCTGCCTGCTAAAGTTCCCCTGGAGCAGCCGCTCAATCTCTGCCCCGAACATGGCATCGGAAGTATAGTTTGACGCTAGACTCAGCAGCACGGGGTCGAAGGCAGTCGGCAGCTGCTCGTCATCTCGACTCGAACCATCGAAGTGGCGACGGAGATAGGAGCGGGAAGAGAGGGTGAAGGCGACGACGGATATGAGGAGCAGGCTGAAGACGGGGAGAGGCGAGCGCTTCATTGGAGGAAGCGAGAAATAGTGGGGGGGGGAGGGAGGCTAGAGGAGTGAAAAGGTCGGATTTTGAAGGTAGCCCATCGGAGGGGAGGGGATGATGGGAAGTGGGTTTATAAAGGGAGTGGGAATGGAGGTCTGGGATTCGGGGAATGGACATGGGAGGGAGGGAGGAGATGAAGCAGGTCGAGATCTGGGGGAGTTCGGTTTTTGTAAGAAGAGAAATGGTTCGTTAAGGAAGAAGAAGAAGATGACTGGCTTTTTGGGGAAAAATAAATAATAATATTCCAGTACGTATACTTTATTAATAACAATAACAATAATAGTAAAATGTATGTAATTAGGCTTAGCACTCATTCTTCTTCTATTTCTTCTTCTTTTTTTAAAACATTTTAATATAAGAATTATATTCGTACCTAAAAGTTAAATTACTTCAATGTTTGAGACGTGCAAAGAGGAATTCTGCGAGTTCTCCTCTCCATGCATGAATTTTGATTATGGCGTGCAAATAAAGGGAAAAGAAGAATAACACCCGAAATAATTAAGTAGCATAGCATAGCCATCATAAACTACAATTAACTAACAGCTTCTAATGCTAATGAACAGGTGCCTACCTCCCAATTTCATTATTATTATTTAAAAAAAAATATAAATCTTTCTGGGACAATCTGTTGAGCAAAAGGGGAAAAAAAAAAGAAAGTGTAAAAAATTCAATCTCGGTTCGACGAGTCAACGAATTGCAATTGGGGGGTTGCCACATAGTCGGAGGATTATATGACAATTATTTGGTCATCACATTCCAACTGCGATTCGACGTATAAAAAAAATGGGTATGATTTCGAGTTGGGCTGCAAGGACAGACGTGTCGGGCTTATCGTTATAAAGAGAAAAGGTATGAGCAAAAAAAAAAAAAAAAATGAAGTCTCCCTTATGAATTATTGATGATCCAATTGATTTCATAGGAAGTCAATTTTTTTATCCTTACTACTATTTTCAGGGCTGTAGGGCTTATTATTACAGCGTGCGAGGGGAGAGATCTTCGGGTTCAAAGTTTTATTGGGCCTCAGGAGGGAATATGGGCCAATTTCAAGCCCAATTAGAGCCCAATTAGAAAATAAGGGACTTTTGGGTAGGGGCTTTTATGGGCCTTCCCTCGAGCCCGTCCGCAGTCCACCCGACCTATAAAACAAACGTAACGTTCTGTTATGAGAGGGTAATTAAATAATCATCATTTACTTACCTCATAATGTATGATTCACTTCTCACCAATTATTGATCAACCCAGTGATTATTATCATTATTATTATTTTAGAGAATGAGAGAGGGAGAAATGGGGAGTCAAGTTGGGAATTTGCATAGCTAATGGAATGAAATAAATCATCACGAAATTTACAGGGGGAGAGCAGCGACACAACCCCAAACCCAACCCTCCACCAATTTGACCTAACCAAACCAACCACCACCGCCGCCACGCAACACAAGACACGACCCGACGCCAACGACGTAATTTCTTTTCCGATTAAGTTAAAAAGAAAAAGGAATTTGACCCACCCTCAACCCTAAATCTCCGAACAACCTTACCTCCTCCTCCTCCTCCTCCCCCTTTCCGCTTCATTCCGAAGTTGGGTCGGGGGGGGAAATTCTCTCCCGGGAATTTCAGATCTTGTCGAGCTTCTCGGCCTTGATGACAGGGTTGGCCCTCTTGATCTCCTCCCTCCCCATGGCCTTGAAGTCGAACACGCACCCGTGCTGCTCCGGGTACCTGTGCGTCCCGCAGAAGGTGATCCCGCACCTGCATTTGAACCCCGTCAGCCCTACCCTCCTCCTGCAGTTTCCGCACCTGTCCACCGTCCTCCCCTCCTCCTTTACCCCTTCCGCCACCGCCACCACCACCACGGGAGCCTTGACCTCCTCCTGAATCGACGCAACCGGCTCCTCCTCAATCAAGGAGGAGGAGGATGTAGCCAAGGACTGGTTGAGGACGAGCTTGGCGTTGGAAGATTGCTGCTCCTTGAGCTGGAGATCACGGTAACATTTGGAGCAGAGGTCGAGGGTGGCAGGTGATCCGAAGAAGCCGCAGCTGTTGACGCACAGCTTAGGGGCCTGACACCGGTGTTCTTCCGCCATGGATTTCGATCCCTACCCCACCACCACCACCGCCTGAAACACCAAAATCATCATCATCATGTAAACAAATCCCCCGATGGATATCTATCTACATACCCACAGATCCAGAACCTTCCAACATCAACAAAAATTTCCCCAATACCTTTTCGAAGTTGGGATCTGAGGAGGATTATTTGTCAGGAAAAGGGAGGAGGAGGAGGTGGTGGTGGTGAAAGGGAATTATGAGGAAATCACAAACCGCCTCCAAACAGCTACGAACAAAAAGGAAGAGGGAAGGGGGGGGGGGGGAGGGGGTTGGGGGGTTTGAAGATTCCAGACGCCTTCCCTTCCCCCCCACCCTCTTTCTCTTTCCTCGTTTTTCTTTCATTATTTTATTAATTAATTTTCCTTTATCCTCAAACTCCCCCACTCTCCCAATAATCTGAAACCCCCACCCCCACCCCAACAACACCAACAACATTTATTAATATATATAAAATCTTAGTCAAATTCTTAAAATATTTTTTGAAAATTTTCTGTCAGTCCACTCGTATTTGTTGTTCGGTCGTCGGTCAAGCCTGGCGGCCCCGGGCGCGCCCGACTGTCCCTCTATTTTTGTCCGATTTCCTTGGTTTAGTCCCCTTGAGTTGTTCCATACAGGCCGCCCCCCCCCCCCCCCCCCCCCCCCGGGGACCTGACATTAACTAGTCTCCGCACCTAACCCTAGAGGCCGCCTCGCTCCACTCCCACCGCGGCGTTCGAGCAGGTGATCTTGCCCTCCCCCCCCCCCTCCCTTTCAGTCAATCCTTCGATGTTAATCTCTCCCTGGTCTGTTTGTCTGGTTCCCCTTTTTTTCCCTATTTTCCTGGTGAAATTACCTCCGGCCCGCCATGTCGCCAGCTAAATGTAAGTGCTTTCCCTGAAGTTTGATCTCGCGGGAAGATTTCAGATTGTCACTCGATTGCTAGCCGAGTGAATCGGGATTTATGGATATTTTGATTTGATGAGTGAATGGTTTCTTATGGGTTAAATATGGGAAATATTTGCCCGAGTGAGTTCTTCTATTAGAGTTTTTTTCCTTGATGTGTTTGTTTAGGGTCCTTCTGATTTTCGCTCATGTAAGCGGGGAGGAAGAATCTGTGGCGGGCAGTGGATGAGCGGGAGGTTACCCTTTCCGAGGGCCAGAGCATCATGAAAGCCGTTTCCATTAGAGGATCCAACATCGTAGTTCGCGTGGCAAAATAACGTCGCGATACAACGAGGACTCAAAGCGTTGAAAAAAACGTGATCGTTAATAAAGTAAAAAGACAAAGAGAATATAAGAAAATTTATTAACTATCAAGAAAATAACTTACAATTATTACATAGTGTCTAAAACAATTGTGTACAGAATAGCTTGACAATCAAGTGGTCTTTCGGGGTCATTGAATGATTGTCATGTGTTTACAACGAATTGGGGCTAACTTATTTATAAAGCACTAATTAATAACTGTCATTTCGACGCACATTTACCACGTGGTGATTATCCTAAAACTACATATCGATTGACTACTACAACGACGCCACTATCATTGCTTCGAATACACCGGTTCTAGATGTTAAGGTCTCTTGTTGATAGTGAAGGCGATCTATCTTCGACCATACTATCCGTCGATCAGCACTCCCTCGGCCCGTTCTAGCATCGATCATTATCCTGACGAATACCTCTGTCGATCTTAGTGTCCACCAAAGCCCATCGCTGGAGACCCAAAATGTCGTTTACTATGTAAACAGAGGTATCCCCTGTGATGCGAGAAAATCAGAAATATAACCACTGTTGAATCTCCTCCGGTCGAACGGTCAGAGTTCCACCACTACCCTACCGGAAAAACAACCTCATCCCCCTCACACACCCATTCTGTTTAGCATAAAACATACTTCCCCACTTACCCGACACACCATCTAATATTCTTCTATTCAACTAGTCTTATTTACATCATAGTTCTTGTATTTAGATTGACCTTTCTAATTTCATCCATTTGTTTGCTTTCATCTAATTTACATCATAGTCCCTCCCATCTCAGCTTTGGATTCGACCGATGCCTCCTCCTTCCGGCTCTTCCTGCATCACTACCCCCCTCAAAAACACCCTTGTCCTCAAGGGTGTGATTTGGAGACCCGCGCTTCCTTGTCGGACGAAACAATCTCTGCAGTCCATAGTTTAACACCACAAATTTCACCATCCCTTACTCCATGACTACAGTCATGACTTGCAAAGATATCTTGAAGATGTTGGGCCAAATGTAGTGGAACAGATAGATCAGCACATCCTCGCAGCTTAACCTCATTAGCACCATATGCTTGATTACAGATGCCACTGTCTACTGATGGAGCAGATACATATCCACAAGCACATCCTCATGTAGGTAAGTAACTACATATTTGTAGTCCTTGCACATTCCACCTATATGCTTGAACAAGAAAGCCATCAAATTGAGCACGCTGTCATTCTGCATATTAGGCTCCTCCAACCTCTTCCTCTTACAAATGACAACCACCAATTATGCAACTTCATAATTGGATTCGAGAAGATTAGAAGATTGTATTTCCCAGTGATCGAACACGTACTAGGAAAAGGCTTGAGCCGAAATGATCGCCCTCAATATGCTTGGAAAACCACAAGACTCGATGATAGGAGGGTAAGCCTTGATGTAGTAAAGGAAAATTCCCTGTCCTCGCATTTCCTCAAATGCATAACAACGCTTCTGATCAGGGGCGCTGTAAATTCCACCATAGGTATGATGATGCTTCTCGTGGAAAAGAATCACGCTGGTTAGATGCGCCAGCGAACCTCCCATGGACACTGCCAACATACTGTTGGTCGAGATATCTTGGGAGTTCAAAATCCTATCTAAAAATTCCAACACGATCAATGCTCCGACCAACTCTGGAAAAACTGCATGGGCATAACCCGATAAAACCTCAAACATCCCTCGACCATAGTTAAACCGGGAATTCGTAGGTAACGAGGATGTATAAAACGCATAGAACCCAATCACCAATATAGCGTAATCAAATGGCATATGACAATCGTCCGATATCAATTCGAGGATGTTGCACTTGATCCCCGCGACAAATTTAACAACCTTGTATCCTGCATTAACCAACAAGAAAAGGGTCGTCTTCCTAGACTTCCTTTCATTCAAAATATGGCGTGGCGAATTCACAACTAGAGCGCTAAATGTCTCTGACTGCTCCATCTCTATTTGGATATAACTCCCACGGACAAAACTTAGCCCAACATAAGACATCATCCCATACAACCTTAATTCCCAGAGAGACAGCTTAAGGAGATGAATCAAATCCAGCATGATTGTGCACCCAAAGGTGACCAAAAATATCTTATGGAATTCCCTTGAACCAGTCCCCTTCTCGTCATCGAAATTTTCACTCAACAAAATGTCGAGCACCACAATATTAACCAAAGGCCGGCCCAAATTATTAACATTAAAGCCACTGCCCTCTTGCTCAATCATCCTGATGCTAATCACAACCGGAACTAACAACAATATAGCAGCATTGAATAGTGACATCAGCCCCACCCTCTTCTTACCTAGCTCCTCCGTAGTGTTCCGAACCATCGAAGCATGCTCATAACACTCATGAAACCCACGCATGTTTCCCATGGCCAAGGAACCCTCCTTCGTGGCCCACTGAAAACCGAGAACAACTGAATCCTTAGTTTCGTTGAGGTATTGAACTCCCTCACACATATTAACAACCATGTTCAATCTAGTGGTCTTCGGACTAAAACACCAAACCTTCTTGGCTAGATCCTTATCCCAAAGAATCTCTTCCGGCAAGATTTTAGTCCGGATCTTCAGTTCGTCTCTCGGGCCAATTCTGTCATTGCCAATGGTCTTTGTTGGACCCTCCTCCATTTACAGACTTTTGTTCTTAGTAGGGAGCTCAAGGTGGAGCTCTCCCGCCTTAGCGGTGAGGTGCTTCCTAGACACTGCGATCGTATAAGCAACCCTAAGACGTTTTAATCCATCCACTAACTTAGAGAGATCTGAAGCCCCCTTGCACTGCACAACAACACTCACAACAGGTGAGACTGGGAACTTCATGGTACCGGTCGATTGAGCATTCACTTCTTTCTCCGTAGTAAGAGTTACATTCTCAATATCCCTCTGGATATCAAGATGCGGCTTCTGGAAGCACATGCCCATCTTGTTCACGGTCAACATGACGAACATAATGCTATTCTCGACAACATTATTTTCTTCCAATGTGGTGTTATCTTTTAGGATTTTCACTTGATAAATCAGCATTTGTCGAGAGGCGGGATACAATTCGGCTCCTAAGGACGTCTCTACGATTTGTTTTACCTCTGCAATGTTATCTTTAGGACTGACATCGATGCTCAGAGCTGTACCCTCAAGGGTTTTCACAATAATTTTCATCTTTCCCCTAGAATCCAACTTCTTCGAAGTAAAGACAACCATACCGGAAAGCTTCGGAGTTGCATTCAGAATAGGATCCGACGTATCCCAGTCAGAACCCTTCTCTGTCTTCTTCACGACATCCCGTCCAATCCCCTTTTTAGCTTTAATTACTCTCAATCTTACATTCAACCCATCCATCCTCCTCAGAACTTCTCGCAACTTCTCCTTCACTGACTCCATCTCTATCCGCGACACACTTGACCTTGCTTCGTCAGATCGAAATGCCCATGCAAGGAGATCGAGCGACGTCGCTCTGATACCACTTGATGCGAGAAAACAGAAATAGAGCCACCGCTGAATCTCCTCCGGTCGAACGATCGGAGTTCCACCACTGCCCTACAGGGAAAACAACCCCAGCCCCCTCACACACCCATTCTGTTTATCATAAAACCTACTTCCCCACTGACCCGATACACCCTCTTATATTCATCTATTCAACTAGCCTACCAATTATAACTTTTCCGGTAAAAAAAATTCACGACGTTAAAACAAACCTTATCGTTATCCGAATCCGATTACGTTTTGGTCATGACGTCTCCTTTCCCGCGTGACGTAGTCACACGTAATCGACTCCAGAGTCTCGATAATGTCCGTTAACAACATCAGTTGACTACGAGAATATTAAATTCTCGTGTCTACGTCGGATTTTGACCAAGTCCAAGCAAGTTTGACTCGTATTTTAATTACCATTTCGATAGGCCAATTATATAAATATATCTAACATAAAAATTCCGGGTCGTTACACCTTGTGTCCAGTCGAAACTTGCAGTTCCTCGTCATTTGGTCAGTCTTTCCAATCATAGATAGGGTTTACCCCGTTTTGGCTGGTTATTGAAAAATGAGATGATGCCTTAGTATTGGCAAGGTCTCTCCTTGGTACCGGCAAGTAATGCGCCATTTTACACATCCTTATGTACATTGAACTCAAATCTGGATCATAATCATCTGGTTCCAGCTGCTGGGGTCTTGGCCTATTCGTGTTTGGTTCCAATGGGGGGAATCCTTCATCATCACCTGAGTCGGTTTTGATTTTACTTTCTTCGGCCTTCTCAACGGGCAGCATCTTTTGAGAGTCCGCAGTTGAGGATCTGAAGACTTCGGGCCTGCGTTGTCATGACATTCATGAAGGAAATCAAATCACATATGGTTAGATCAACAATGAAAGCAGCAATAATCCAGGCAAAAAGAGGTGTTTCCAAATTAAACAATCATTTGATGGAGACTCGATGCCAAAAAAGACCACTGGCAAAGCAACAAAATTTTGTAAAAGCAGCTCAAGTAATGTCAGAACAGATGTGCAGTACAAAAATAAACTCGAATTGTCTCATCTATGCAAAGACTTTACGACTTTGCCCAAGTTTTTTACAAGAACCCGAGGAAGATAATGAATATGGAGTACCTAGTATTCTGTTATTTTTTACTCACTGAGCAGAGAAATAACACAAACTTCTGCAACCATCTTGCATTATACACAAGGCACAAAAAAAAGAGCAACATCGATTCCTTCCAAATTGATTCATGTCATTCCTTAGACTTGAAATCACCGTGTTTTCGGACCGCCCGGACATTTGCGTTTTTTATCCACAGAAAAAACGTAATAACACCATGGGTAACAACAACGGAACAAGTTCAAAAAGCTTACCAATCGGCAGACTTCTGAAGCTCGCGCACTTGTTCATAGAAAAGCACCCGAGAAACAATGCATCCCAGCTTGCTGCCTGATTCAAGGGCTTTCTCCTTTCCAGTATCATCAACGACTACAAAGCTTCCTAGTACACAGACAGCAGAAAGGGAACATTCAGCAAGAGGACAATTC
Organism: Melastoma candidum; assembly: GCA_023653495.1. Lineage (NCBI taxonomy): Eukaryota > Viridiplantae > Streptophyta > Magnoliopsida > Myrtales > Melastomataceae > Melastoma > Melastoma candidum. Next base: position 24,519,881 of record CM042882.1, read on the forward strand.
TTAGTCCACACAATGCAGTCGGATATATCGGGGGAAACAAACCTCGTCCGACCCACAAAGTCTTCTGAAATTTGGCAGGGAGTAAAGCCAGCAATGTATTGCCTTGTGAATCCATCACCTAAAGTGACAAGCTAAGGTTAGTTAGACAAGATAAAACTTCAGACCCATGTAATTCTTCTGTAGTTGGGCAGACAGGGTGATGTAGGAAGAGCCGGAAGGAGGAGGCATCAGCCGAGTCCAAAGCTGAGATGCGAGGGACTAGGCAAACAAAGGGATGAAATTAGAAAGGTCAATCTAAATACAAGGACTATGATGACATGTGGTTGTGGGTTCGTCTGTGGTCTGAGTGGATCGAGATCCCGTGCGGATGCTTGTGTCGACCTTATGCCTGAGACCCGGTTGATATTCGACTCGTTGCCGTTGTGGGGCGTGGTGTGGTTTGTGGGATCCGTGAGGTTGGTGACGCGCGGTGGCTCTGGGGAGGAATAGTTGGGCTTCGCCCCAAAGTGGTGGAGTCGTCCCTCCGTTGGAGTGGCTCCGCTCTGGTCGTTGGTGGAGCAGGTCCCCGATTTGGATGAGCAAAGTTTGTTTCGGGAATGTGGACCCACGGCACTCACCCCACACGCATAAGCCGATGGAGAAATTGAAATGGTTGGGAATTGCAAGTGGTGATGATCGTACTTGGGGATTGAACCACCGAGACTCACAGATGTGAAATCTGGATTAATGGAAATGCTATGCAGTAGGTCGGTTGTGAAATGGGCTGTCTTTGTGAACTGGTGCAGCAAGTTGGCCCTGAGATATTTATTAAAATGCGACCGCTGTTACAGATGATGTTGGGAAAACAGAGATGGTGTGAGCAAATTAATAGCGTGTGGTATTACACTGTTTTAGGTTGCACGTTAGGATGGGTGTAGAAGTTGCACGGCTTTCGTATGTGCATGGGTGGGGCGTACTCAGCGTTTATCGCTGATCCCATTAGGGGATATTATTTTTAGTCTTGCAGAAAAAGGTAGGGAAAGGACACGTGGCATAGAAGTACGGGAAAAATCGGAAGAAAGACACCATGGTAAAATATTGAAATTTGTCGGCTTCCGCTGGATTGACTGGTTAAATAAATAAGTCTTCTGAGACATTACTTGAAAATGCAGGTCGTTACACGAGGCATTCAAACTGATATAATGTTCGACGAGAGTGGAGAGAACGAATGCTTATGCAGAAAACCAGACTCATCAAGCCACCTCGAGATTCTGTCTACGGCCGCAGAATGCTTGACACAGCTCCTGGTACTAAGTCCTGTTGTGGTCCAATGAGAAGCAAAGTTGCCTTGTGGCCTCCCGCTTCTTCTCAGCTCCATCTAGTATAGCCGTCTCTGCTGATCCAACTCTCTCTCAGCTCAGCTACCCTGAACCTCAGTTCATCCTTGATTTTCTGCCTGCTAAGAGAGGCAGTCATTAGTTCTTCACGTTCCTCCACGGAACGGGCGTAAATCCTCCTCTACTTTGTCGAATCCTATCACCCTTGCTGCTCAATTGAGCCGAAAGGTTCTGAATCTGAGCATTCAGCTCATCTTTCTCGGCCATAAGCATGTCGTATTTCAATTTAAGCTTGTCGGAGTCTTTATTTAACACTTCCACTTGCCGATCCTTCTCTGAAATTGCCATACGGAATTCTTCAGTAATGCGCAGCTTATCCCTCTTGGAGGCATCAATCAGCTCTTTCCAAACCCGCCTTCTGGCTTTCACATCTCGACAAGTTCACTTGAAAAAGTTTTCCATTGCATTCTCCCTCGGCCACCAGCACCTTTTGCCTCTCCAAATGACCCGTAATATCTGACAGCAATTGATCCTTCTCAAAAATTACTTTTCTTGCACCTCCGATATCTCAGCTCGTAGGTCTGATACCACGAGATGCAGCTCAGAGATATCCGACTCGTGCCCCAGAACCCTCGTGTTTGGTCGGCCACGTACGCCTCCGGGGATTATGTTTGAGTGGATGTTACCGAAGATCACATAATTCAATTGAGTGTACGACGCAACAAGGACAAAAGGGTCGTCATCTTTTTGGCTTCTAGCTAGCAATTGTTTCTATTTTTTTTTTCTTTTTGGTCAGATCTCTCGAGATCTTGAAGAACCCGACCTAAACCCTCCAAAAGGACATTATGATATTCACCGGTATACATTTGGTCCAAGTTACATGAACTATTATTATTTGGAGGGGTGGAATCCAGTATTGTGTTTGATATTATAAGAATCTTTTTTTCCCACCCATATAAACCCTCCCTAGAAAAAGGGACTGCCCACCTAACTAAACCACCCCGATCTTCGACTTGAAGCCTTGTTTTGTTACACGAGATATGACTAAAGTGTTGGGATTAGATGGGCCGCATTCAACACATTGTTTAGCTGTCCCCTTGAAGAGTTGTGATGGTATGTATCATATCACATAACGTGGGTGGGTGTTAATATCTACGCTGTTAGGCTTCGATTAGGTCGAATCACGTCCCCTCTCCCCAATCCCAGATTTTTCTCACCCATCGATAACTTCCAATGAGAAAACAAATACATTTATTAAACCATCACGACTTGAACACGCTCACAGGTGTGAAAGCACGAGGGGTTCGGTTGGATCCCATTAAAGGGGGGGGGGGGATGAAGTGATTTTCATCCTTTGATGGGAACATGGGTCTTGATGTTTCTTTACGGGCGTACCAATCAACTCGACTCATATTACATTAAGTTCTTTATTACACACACCCCACGGGTTTTCCCAAGCCACTAATGTCGTGTCGATCCGGGTTTGATTGTGTCACTGTCAGAGCCCAAAATAGTATCATTGTAAGAACGACAAGGTTAAGTAGGTTGAAGCTCCAATCACCTACCAAAGGAAAAAAGAGAGAAAAAACAGATTTAATCATAGTCAATTTTTACACCCCCTTTACCACTCGCTTGCGTGCAATCCATCGCCGATTTCTCTTACAATATAATAACCCCCTCAGTGACACGAACTCAAGTTCATGAGTTGATTCCCGGGGTTTGGAAGTCTTTTGCTGGTTTCATCCCTATTTCCGGATTGTTTTAGTTTTGTGGGGTTCCGGCTGAAGATGAAGTTGGGGAGTGTTCTTCAGTTCCTCGACAACAAGAGTGTCCTTGTCACCGGTGCTGCCGGTTTCCTCGCCAAAAGTACGCTCTTTGACTCGCGATTCTGCCCACCGAATAGACATTTAGCACTGCGTTTGGATTATTCGGATGTTTGTGTTTTTGTTGCGGGCAGTTTTTGTGGAGAAAGTCCTAAGGGTGCAGCCCAATGTGAAGAAACTGTATCTCTTGTTGAGAGCCGAAGATGCAAATTCGGCCGCGCAGCGCCTTCGTTCCGATGTAGGATGACAATCTCAAGCTGCATGCACAAAAATTGCTACCTATAAATATGTGTATTGATTGATTTTAGTTTCCTAACGTGTTGATTTTTGGCATAAGGTTCTGGGAAAGGACTTATTCTGGGTGCTCAAGGAGAAGCGAGGCCGAGATTTCGGCTTGCTTATATCTGAGAAAGTAGTAGCCGTGGCCGGCGACATCACGATTGAGGACTTAGGTGTGAAGGACGTCGAGGTTAGGGACCAGATGTTGGATCAGATCGATATCATCATCAACCTTGCCGCGACTACGAAATTTGACGAAAGGCGAGGAAGTTGATTTTGCTATTCTTCCCATATTTCTTTCTGGTCATGCACATAAATAGAATATGATATATTCCTTTCCCGTGCGATGGAAATGTAGGTATGACGTTGCACTGAGCATAAACACGATTGGTGCGAAGCACGTCATGGAGTTCGCCAAGAAGTGCACAAGATTGGCAGTCCTAGTCCATGTATCGACAGGTAGGCGGAACCATCAGTGAATTATCTATAACCAACGCCATGTTTTACTATAACTCATCTTCCGACCATAATGAAATACAAAAGAAGTTCATTGATTCCATGCAATTCCATGAACCAAATAATGCCATACGCGTGACTCTGATTGATGACTGAATTGGGGGTTCTTCTTTCGTTAAGCATATGTGGCTGGAGAGAGGGAGGGCTTGATTCATGAGACGCCGTATGAGATGGGGGAGACGTTGAACGGCGTAATAGGATTAGACATAGAGCAAGAGAAGAGGATTGTGGATGAGAAGCTCGAGGAGTTGAGGAAGGAAAGTGTGCCTGAAAAGGATGCCAGGGTTGCCATGAAACAACTTGGGATCGAAAGGTAGTGTTTTGTTGGTTTTGGTCTCTCTTTGGGGGCCTCCCCAATCATTGATATTAATTCTATTCTTTTTCTCGTTCTCATTTGGGGCAGAGCGAAAATATATGGTTGGCCAAACACTTATGTTTTCACTAAGGCGATGGGGGAGATGGTTGTCGGTGCCTTGAGAGGGGCGTTGCCGGTTGTCATCCTTCGCCCCACCATCGTCACCAGCACTTGCCGGGAGCCATTTCCCGGTTGGGCGGAAGGTGTCCGGTGTGTTCATATTACCCCTTTATATTAATCAGAGTGATTAGGATTAGTTTTGGTCTTAAGTATAATCGCGAGTTTTCATTGTTAATCCACAGGACTGTGGATACTTTAGCTGTGGGGTACGGAACAGGAAAACTGACTTGCTTCCTCGGCGACATTAATGGAATCGTCGACCTGGCAAGTTTCTCGTTTCATTTCATTTTTATTTGCCCCGCTGAACAAGTTGTTTTCATAACCGTATAGTCAAATCACAGATCCCGGCGGACATGGTGGTAAATAGCATGATGGTGGGGATGACAGCACAGGCCGGGCGCCCGGGACAATCAATCTACCAGGTAGGGACGTCCTCGAGGAACCCGGTTCGGTACGTGAACCTACAGGAGGTTGGGTTGAGGTACTTTAGGGCTCACCCGTACGTGAACAAGCAAGGGAAGGAGGTGAAGGTGGGGAAGGTGACCGTGCTCAAGAGCATGTCAAGCTTCCAGAGATACATGTCCCTTCGTTACTTGTTCTGGTTGAAGGTAAACCAAGAGAATCATTTCAATAAGAATGTCTAACCTTTTTTTCTCTCTAATTACATTATGAAAACATTTTGTATTAGGGTTTGGAATTTGTTAATGCGGCACTTTGCCGGTCCCTGGAAGGCACGTACAGTGACCTCGACAAGAAGATCAAGTTCGTGATGAGGCTCGTGGAGCTTTATAGGCCGTATTTGTTCTTCAAGGGCGTGTACGTACGAACGCGACTTGCTTTCCTAATGTTCCCCTGAATTGGAACAAAGTACGATTGTTTTATCATTACAGGTTCGATGACACGAACACAGAGAAGTTGTGGGCGGCCGTGAGGGAGAACGACATGGCCGAGGCTGAAATTTTCTACTTCGATCCCGAGTCCGTCGACTGGGAGGAATACTTGATGAAGGTTCACATGCCCGGCCTTGTCAAGCACGTCTTCAAGTGACTCGATTTTTCGGGGCGAATTCCGATTTCGCTATTCATAAGCAAGGAAAGGAAAAATATTACTGGAACTGGGGGCGGATAGATCTATTCCAACGAATTGGCGGTACTAAGTTTTATTTACATTACACAATTGTTTATGACGGGGTATTATTCAAAGAAGTGTATCCACACAGTTACTCTCTATTTACCCTTTAAATTCATTTCGATTATAGGAATGAAGTCACGACAATTAAAATATACAGAAAAAAATTACCCTTTAAATTAACCCGCTCGAATCGATTTGAATCATTTTTTTTTAAGGCTTAGGCATAAGTTTTTAGAGGAAATTATTTATGACGGGCTCTAGTAAAATATAAGTGGGACCCACTCACTGGAAAATAGTATAAGATAAAGATGATTTTGAGGGAGTTGGTGCTGGCTTAACTTTTAAAATAGTGGTCTGCGTCGAAAAAATTAGTACAGCTTCGGAAATCTCGATTTATTAAATTTTCGGCCATAGACTCATTTGGGCATTGGAGCCGCAATCATGTGATAGAAATGATCCTCCTAATAACAGTCGCAGAATAAAATGAGTAGGAAAGCAAAAAATTACGCATAAAGCTTGCAATTTTAGAATACAATAATATAAAATAAAATCGCTAAGCTCCTCGCACTTCTCTAAATACATTGGACCCGTTGGGTTGATATTTCATCGACGGATTCCCTCAATTTTACAATCCACCGCGTGCAATGCTGTCTTGCACACCTTCTTAAGGTAGATGTTAACCCGGCAAATAAGATAACGTTTTAGATGGGTAAAGGTCGAGGCTTAGGCATACTTTTTTTTAAGGGGAAATTATTGAAGACGTGTTAAAGTGAAAAATCGTGGGGCCCACGCCCTTTGACTTCACCTACCTGACAAAAGTCAATGCAACTACTACCATAACATAAGATGATTGAGTTTGGCACGTGTGCAGGGTTGGCCGAATAGCACGTCTTATTTGATATTAATCGAATACATTTTTTCCTTTATATCATCGGGGTAGGAAAGTGATAATCTCACTTTCCGACTGTAGTTATATAAGCGACGCGATTACATCGAACGTCGAGGAATGTAGCACTTTGCCCCTCTAGCGCTTGCACACGACCCCCGGGCCGTCCAGTCTGCTTGCGCAGTCCAGGATGCTATCCTCAAAGCTCTCGGTGGACTTGTTGGTGCCATGCAGGTTCCCGACGAATCGGGAGGCTCCACAATCCGTGGTGAACAGATCGGAGGAGGCGAACTCCCTCTCCCCACCGAGAACTGGGACGGACACCCCCATGTTGGCCCTGCTCACATAGTTGGCAGCGTAGGTCTGGCCCAAGACGCCGCTTACCTCTTTGCTTAGGGAATAGAACTTGAAGCTCATGTCCAGGTGAGCGAAGCAATCCTCCTGGGTGATGCCGTAGTTGTGGATCAGGGAATCCTCTTGCGTGATCGGTACCACCATCGCCTTGATCTGGAGGACTCCCGGGACATCGATCACTATGGCGTTGGTGCTACGGAATCGGGTAATTGAGATGTCATCAGATCGCCATTCTGCATTCTCGACTTGGGGCATCCAGATTGGTGCTCCGTCGAAAGCCAGGGAGAGACGGTCATTTTCATCGTCCCAAGTAGCTGTCTTCTGGGCTCCAATGAACAGTTTGTGGCTTCCGAAGAGGATTCCAAGGGACTGAACCCAAGTGAAGTCTCTCCTCATCCGGTGGTTTCTTCTCCCAATGAAGTGAGCGTTGATGTGTAGGTTGGGATCGGTGACGATGCAGAAATCCCTATCCTTTTGGCCGTGGAAGTAGAAGGTGATCCCATCTCCGCCAATGAATCGAGGATCTTGGCATACAGTGCCTGGCTTGTTACAATCTACGTAGAAAGAAATCACAAAAAATGGAACGATTCATCAATGGCATGTCAAAAATATGCAAAACGAATATGTCATTCTGGTGAGCTACCACGTTACACTGGTGATCCTTGGGGAACTGAACAAGGATGATGATGAAAAAGAAGAAGAAGATGCGAGAGCTTACCGCAAACGGCTTTACAACTGGCACAATCGGCGCCGCAGGTTTGAGGGCATTCTGGTGGACATATAAGGGGTCGCATGTAGCAGCTCTTGTATTTTGGGTCCCTGCTCTTGCACCGGACTTTCTTGCAACCGACAGGTTGTGGTGGAGGATGATGCCCATGTCCGGGAGGCGGTGGCGGAAGATGTCTGTGAGGAGGTGGGGATGGAGGCGGATGATGCCTGTGATGATGCAAATGATGATGATGCTCGTGATAGACCCGGTCATCAGCATCACCGTCCGGGTAGGGTTCGTTAACCTTCTTTGCCTCGACAACGGAAGCCACAAACACCACAAGGAGCAAGCTCGCGAGAACGCTCACCTTACCCATCCTAGCTTCGAGCATTCTCGTTATCGAAGGCAGGGTAGGAATCCTCAGTTGGTGGTGGTGGTGCTTGGCCAAAGTTCGCCAAAACCCTATTTATACTGGAATAAATGAGGGCGACTTAATTTAAACAAACTAATTTCTTATAGTTTAACATATGATTTTGGTGCGCTTAGACGGGAATCTAGTGAATTGTGCACACTTTTGCACTTCCAAGCAAGTTTAGAGAAAGAGAGATCCTGAAATCCAACTTTTTGTAATTAAAGCTACAAAAGTGACGAGCATTCCCCCATAAACCAAATCTATCTCTGTCTGACTCGCATTCGAAATCATGTATTATTGAACCAAGATATAAAATGGACAATAAAATTCTTAGCGAAAAGCTCATGACCCTTAAATTTTATCAATGTAAATAGATCGTGTCCTAAATAATAATAATTCAACCAATAAGTTTGATTAAAAGGTTATAATATTTGCATTTATAGCATAACGCTAAGCAGAAATAAATTTTAGATGGTTTTGTGCTTCTTTTTATGATTTTTTTAAAGCCATTAAATACAAAACTTGCCATTATTTTATATTTTTTCTGTGAACTTAGAAAACGAGGATTAATATTAATATTGCTATTATTGATAAGTATTACGATTATTATTAAATATTAAATGACCTCATTTGGGGTCAATGGGATCAGTAAGAAAGAGGAAAAGAACACACATCAGCTTTAACACAAAGTTGGGGCATATTTTTAACCAACTTTACTTCCATTGCAGAGCATCTTTGGCTTACATCTCGGGGACGTAACGTTTCCTTCCTTGATCATGTTCACTTTTTTGTACGGAGTGATACGAGAGCGCGCAGCTTGCGGCGGTAAATGAGCTCGAAGAATCGAGAGACCGGAAGCTTTCGAGCGAACAAAATAATTCGCATTATGTCGTTGTTGTTGCAATTTTACTTCTCAGTATGATCTCCCTCCCAAGTTAAAAAGCAGTTTGATGGCTTCATCGGCTTCGACCATGAAAACTTCAAAGAATTCTTTTATTTTATTTTTATTTTTTATTTTCTTCCCATCGAAATGCATTCAATTCAAGCAAATGTATTATGGGCTTGTGTTGATAGAAAGCCCAATAAGAGGCCCGGCCCATTAGTTTCCGTGCCAAACCTTTGTATACGAGGTATGGGTTTAGTTTGGGGTAATACATAAAGTGGTTTAGTTTGGGGTTTATGGGGCATATGCTCGAAGCCCCTAGCGTTTGCAAACGACTCCCCGCCCGCCCATTCCGCTCGCGCAGCTGAGGACATCGTCCTCATAGTTGGCGCCCGAGTTGTGGGGAGCAGATTGCTCTCCGAGGAATCTTGATGCAGAGCAGTCTGCAGTGAATAGATCCGAGGAGGAAAACTCCCTCTCGCCACCGAGGACCGGGACGGACATCCCCATGTTGGCCCTGCTTATGTAATTTGCGGCATATGTTTGGCCCAAGACTCCGCTGACGCCTGGGCTTAGGGAATAGAACTTGAAGCTCATGTCGAGATGAGCGAAGCAATCCTCCTGGGTGATGCCATAGTTGTGGATCAAGGAGTCTTCTTGTGTGATTGGCACTACTATCGCCTTCATCTGGAGAACTCCCGGTGCATCAACGAGCACAGCATTGGCACCACGCAGACGGGTGATGGACAGTGTGTCTGAGGACTCATCAGTCCATTCTGCGCCCTCTACTTGGGGAATGGATATGGGTTCACCGTCGAAAGACAAGGACAGGCGGTCATTGACATCATCCCAAGTTTCTGTCTTCTGTGCACCGATGAAGAGTTTGTGGTTGCCGAAGAGGATTCCAAGGGACTGAACCCATGTGAAGTCTCTCTTCATCCTGTGGTTTCTGAGTCCAATGAAGTGTGCATTGATGTGCAGGTTGGGATCAGTGACGATGCAGAAATCTCTGTCCTTCTTGCCGTGGAAGTAGAAGGTGATTCCATCTCCTCCAATGAATCGGGGATCTTGACATATTGTGCCGGGCTTGTTGCAATCTGCAGGACAACATTATTAGTACAATTTCCAGTGTCGATAAAGCTTCTGTCATGCTCGGCGCATTACGAGTTACGAGCACCGACTGCGCATTTTTCTATTGTTGGTTGAGCATAAGTGACTGGAAAGAAAGAACAGAGCAGATTGCACACCGCAAACAGCTTTGCAAGACTTGCAGTCAATCCCACAAGTCTGAGGGCATTCAGCAGGACAAGTAAAGGAGTGGCCGAAGCATTCTTTGTACTTCTTGTTCCTGCATCTAACTCTCTTGGTTCCTGAAACGCCACTTCCCGGAGGAGGGGCTGGAGGCGTGTTGTAAGCAAAGGCATCGGAGGGCTCAAACACATGAGCCCGGATGAGGATGAGGAAAGTCCATGGGCTGTTACTTTAGATATTGAGGCCTGACATTCTTTTATTGATTCACTCGTTAGGGTATAAATGTAATTGCTGATGGGGTAATTGATTAGACGGTTGAGAGCAAACGCGGTGGGGTACAGAATAGAACGTGGGTTGTAATTATTAAGGGGATTTTTCTGTTTTTCCTCTTTGTGAGAGATTTTGCTCAGAAAGCTTCTCTTCATCTTTGTCTTGGCCGACCGTCATGGTATCAGAGCGGGTGAGGACCACCTGAAGGACTGGTGAGGAAGAAGCATGGAGATGGTGAACTTGGAGAGTCAGCAGTCGCCGTACTACGTGAATGCGGCAGACTTGCAAGCAGGGGGCATAGTTGCTCCAGAACTTACCGAGGGAAATTACACGTCGTGGAGGCGTTCCTTCGAGTTGGCGGTGTCAATCAAGAACAAGCTAGGTTTTATTGATGGATCCATCCCCAAACCAGCAGCGGATAGCAATCTCTTGGCTGCATGGAAGCGATGTGACGACTTGGTGAGGTCGTGGCTGCAAAAGTCGGTGTCGCCGGCGATTGCTTCTACCATCTTCTACCTTAATACTGCACGAGAGGTCTGGGAAGAACTCCAGGAACGTTACGGGGAGCCAGAAGACTCGCGGGTATGTCGCCTTCAACTGCAATACCATTCGTTGGTTCAAGGAAACAGGTCCGTTTCACTTTATTATAATGAGTTGTTGGGAATTTTGAGAGAACTCAGAGAATATCGCCCTTACCCGAAGTGCAAGTGCGATAAGTGTGACTGTGGTTGGGAGAAAGAATATGCTGATGAGCTGCAGAAGGATATGGTGTTTAAATTTCTGAATGGGTTAAACCGAGAGTATGGTGCTCTCCGAAGTCAGATTCTGCTGAGGAAGCCTTTTCCCACACTTGGAGAGGCGTATAACATCCTTCAGAGGGAAGAGATGCAGCAGAACATGAATGGAGAAGGGGTCATGCTGTTCGGCAACTCAGTTGCAGCGGTGGCACTTTCTGAAAAAGGCCAGGAGACTGCTGAGAAATCGGACCCAAGTAGAATGGCAGCGTTTGCAGAGAGGAAGAAGTATCGGGCTGAAATGATATGCGACCATTGTGGCAAAAAGGGGCATCTGAAAGCTAGATGCTATCAGCTGATTGGATACCCACCAAACCAGACTTTTGGCAGAGGTAGAGGCCAGATGCCTTTCAAGCAGCAAGAAAAAGGAGGAAAAAGGCTTGTGAATATGGTCGCATCTGGAAACAAAGAGGTTGAAACGCATCAGTCCTCTAATCTTGCTTTGTCAGAGCATCAGGTTCAAAGGCTACTGGCCTTGCTCAGTGTGGAGGATCCAAGCCGAACCTCTGCTGTGGCTCACCAGGGACAAGACCTTCCTACTTCAATCTCCTCTCATCCCAACCATGTTCACAACTTTGCAGGTACTCTGTCTTCTAACAGGGGAACCTTTTCAACTCAAAGTGCTACCTGGATCATTGATACAGGGGCAACCGACCATATTGCTTCTTCTCTTGATTTGTTTTCTTCATTTCATCACTTACAAGTTCCATTACAGATTCAACTACCTAACAGCACAACGGTCTTAGCCACACATATAGGGGTTGTCAAACTCAATGACAACTTAGTTCTGGAAAATACTTTGTTTGTGCCCTCTTTTCACTTTAATTTGATCTCAGTCAGCAAATTACTTTTGTCCAATGTCATTTGTTTCATATTCCTTCATAATCAGTGCTATATTCAGGACTTACTCAGACGGATGACGATTGGACTTGCTGAATGGGAGGATGGTCTGTTCGTACTCAAGAAGATAGATGGGAACAGAAGCAACTCTGCCACTTCTCAAGTTAGAAATAAAGCCATTTTCACTTATGATACAACCACTTTACATAGCTCCTGTTCAGCTACATTACATACTACTCTTGACTCGTTTGATCTTTGGCATATGCGTCTTGGACATGTACCCTCAACCAAACTTTCTGAGCTACAATCAATAGAGCCTTCTATTACAATGTTATCACAGAATGTGTGTTCTACATGTCATGAAGCTAAACAAAAAAGGCTGGTTTTCCCATTGAGTGGCATCAAAACAACTAGTCCATTTGATTTACTACACTGTGATATCTGGGGACCGAATTCAGAAAGTGCTTTGCATGGTTATCGTTACTTCTTGACTGTTGTTGATGATTATACACGAGTGACATGGATTTTTCTCATGCATAACAAATCAGAAGTAAGATCTTTACTGTGTGAGTTTTATCAGCTTATAAAGACTCAATTTAACACAACTGTAAAGGCCATTCGGAGTGACAATGGAACGGAGTTTCATTTACCAGATTTCTACAAAATGCATGGCATCATACATCAAACCTCTTGTGTAGCCACACCACAACAAAATGGTGTTGTGGAGCGGAAACACCAGCATCTTTTACAGGTAACGAGAGCCTTGTTGTTTCAAGCAAAACTTCCTTCTCAATTTTGGGGTTATGCTCTAATGGCTGCAGCTCATATCATCAATCGTTTGCCTAGTAAAGTTTTGCTTGGGGCCACACCATATGAGAAATTGTTTGGTAAGAAACCAGTTTTGCATAATATGCGTGTGTTTGGTTCTTTGAGCTTTGCATGCACATTATCCTCTGGTAGGAAGAAACTGGATAAGAGGGCTAGAAGGTGCATCTTTATAGGATATCCTTTTCATGTGAAAGGCTACTTTATGTTTGATCTTGTTTCGCATCAAGTCTTCATTTCACGTGATGTTTGCTTTTATGAGTCCATTTTCCCATTTGCAAATGATCCTGATATATTGAAATCTGCACCATCTTCTCTAGTTCTACCCGTTACAAACTTTCCAGCAAATGACTCTGTCTCCTCTCACACACTCTATCCACCCGACCCCTTTCCCCAACAAACAGAACCAATTCTTTCAGAAACTGTCCAAACCCCTGTTCCAGACCCATCAGCCAATGACACTAACTTGAGGAGGAGCAAGAGAGTGCACAAGCTTCCCAAATATCTTCATGATTACCACCATGGCCTGACTTTCGGTTCGGTAAGTCTTGATTCATCTGACTTGAGTGCAGCTTTGACTACCTCTACTTCTCATTCTATTATTCCTTCTATCTCCTACAATAAGTTGTCCAGTTCTTATAAAGCCTTTCTAGTGTCCCTGGAGGATCATCATGAGCCTCACAGCTATGGTGAAGCAAGGAGTATCCCACACTGGCAGGAAGCTATGGCCTGCGAACTACGAGCTTTGACAGACAACCACACATGGGAGTTGATGCCTTTACCGCCTGGGAAACGTGCTATCGGGTGTAAATGGGTTTACAAAACCAAAATGAGGGCAGATGGGACTGTTGAGAGGTTCAAAGCACGTTTGGTGGCAAAAGGATATACTCAACGCGAGGGATTTGATTATGAAGAGACTTTTAGCCCGGTGGCAAAGCACTCGACAATAAGGTCTTTCTTGGCTGTGGCGGCTGTACGAGGATGGGAATTACGTCAGTTTGATATCCACAACGCGTTCCTTAATGGAGATCTCTTTGAGGAGGTATTCATGCAACTGCCACTGGGACTAGAAGTTAAGGGGGAGTGCTCTGTGGGTGCACCATTGGTATGTAAGCTTCGTAAATCTCTCTATGGCCTCAAGCAAGCTTCACGCCAATGGAATAGCAAGTTAACCGCATGTCTGCGTGGTTATGGCTTCATTCAATCCAAGGCTGATTACTCTCTATTTACTAAGCAAGACTCAGCTGGTTTCCTAGGAGTTCTTGTTTACGTGGATGACATTGCAGTTGCCGGTTCGAATATTCAGCTTATTAATGCACTGCGGGAACACTTGCAGAGTCATTTCAAGCTCCGGGATCTAGGTCCTTTGAAATATTTTTTAGGGCTTGAAATTGCAAGATCCAGAGCTGGTTTATTCATTTCACAGCGGGGTTATGCACTTCGTTTGTTGGAGGATATGGGGAAGTTAGGTGCGAAACCTTGTTCTATACCAATTGTGCCTAATCATAGACTTGCACATGCAGAGGGGGATGAGGTAGCTGCTGATGCTGGTGCATACAGACGTCTGGTAGGGCGGCTTATCTATCTGGGGTTCACGCGCCCAGATTTAGCCTATGTTGTGCATGTGCTAGCACAATTCATGGATAAGCCTTCGAAAAGGCACTGGGATGCAGCATGTATGGTATTGAGGTATTTAAAGGGCACGCCAGGAAAAGGTATTTTCTTTGCAAGTGGGACAGAGCCAAGGCTACAGGCGTTTTCTGACAGTGACTGGGGTGGATGCACCATGAGCCGAAAGTCAACGACCGGTTTTAGCATATTCTTGGGTGATTCTCTCATAAGTTGGCGATCGAAGAAACAAAATACCGTGTCACGCAGCTCTACGGAAGCTGAATACAGAGCCATTGCTTCTACAACAGCTGAGATAATCTGGTTGAAGGCATTAATGGCAGATTTGGGCGTAATTACGAAGGAGCCGATCACATTGTACTGCGACAACAAATCGGCTATCCACATCAGCAAGAATCCAATGTTTCATGAACGCACGAAGCATTTGGAAATCGATCTTCACTTCGTAAGAGAAAAGGTAGATGCGGGTGTTATCAGAATATTGCATATGCAGTCCCAATCACAGCTTGCAGACATTTTTACTAAGGCAATACATCCTGGGAGGCTAAATCTTCTACTTGGCAAGATGGGAGTCAAAGATATACATAACTCCCATCTTGAGGGGGAGTGTAAGCAAAGGCATCGGAGGGCTCAAACACATGAGCCCGGATGAGGATGAGGAAAGTCCATGGGCTGTTACTTTAGATATTGAGGCCTGACATTCTTTTATTGATTCACTCGTTAGGGTATAAATGTAATTGCTGATGGGGTAATTGATTAGACGGTTGAGAGCAGACGCGGTGGGGTACAGAATAGAACGTGGGTTGTAATTATTAAGGGGATTTTTCTGTTTTTCCTCTTTGTGAGAGATTTTGCTCAGAAAGCTTCTCTTCATCTTTGTCTTGGCCGACCGTCACGTGTGGTTGGACGGAGGGGGAGATGGATGCGAAGGGGGTGGGGGAGGAGGAGGTGAGTTCTGTGGCGGCGGAGGTGGAACCGTCTTGGGGGAAGGAGGAGGTGAGCTCGGTGGCGGAATGGTATGGGGAGGAGGAGGGTGTGAGTTCGGTGGGGGAAGGGTATGTGGAGGAGGAGGATGTGACTTTGGTGGCGGAACGTCATGAGTAGGAGGACATGGATCCGGTGGCGGAAGTGCATGGGGAGGAGGAGAATGTGAGTGCGACAGCGGTGGTGGTGGAGTGTTACGGGGAGGAGGATGACGCGAGTGCGGTGGTGGCGGCGGCGACGGCGACGGAGTTTTGTGGTGTGGAGGAGGAGGTGAAGGGCCGTGATGGCCGGAGACAGGCTGGCCATAGCCGCCCCTACCAATCTTAATGTGCTCGTCAAACCGGACCTGCCCGGACAGGTAGATATCATCCTGGAAGGCTCGAGCGGCAACACCCACGGCAAACGAAATGAGTAGGATGCCAAAGGCAGGCATCATCACCTTCCCTTTAGGAACCCTAGCCATGGTTTGTTAGGGATGTTGGATGATGATATATGATCTTATTTATACTTGAAAAAATAATGATGATGATGATGTCCTGATAATTTTTAATGTACCAATTGAAATCATAAAATCCTGGCCACCCCATTATGCATATATTTTTGCATTGGCAAGCGAGTTGAGACATGATACTGCCTATATTTGTTCTTACGCAAAGGTGTCCCATCCCTCCCCTCTCTGTCATTTTAGTAAAATCATTGGGTGAAAAAGTTAAACCCCATGCTTATTCTTTCAACCGTGGAACTCCCAAAAGAGCAAGTCGTACGTATCTAAAAACTTTTGTGTATGATATTGAGAGAATTACCCCTCCAACAACATCGTCAAGACCTTTTTTTAATTTTATGTGTGGTTGTCCGTCACTACTGGATATCAATCGGGACACTTTACCCGGATCCACTCTAAAGAACCTGAACGTGCATTCCTCTTCACGGATTCGAAAGTATTTGCACTTGGCTTGCGACACTCTGGTCTGTTTCGGGCAGATAAACACGACAACCCTAGCCCGGAAACCAGGGATATGAGCTCGACCCGCGACATAACCCATGCATCAATGCGAAATCTTTGGCTGCTATTGGGATCGTGCTGAAGTACCCAACGATCGTTCTTATGCAACTTGAACTTTTTTGGTCAATGGGGATGGGATGTGATAATCTTGCCTTGCGTATCCGTAAAACATTAAATTAGTGGGAGGCCGGGGGCCAAGTTGCATGGCCTTTTGGCACCTTTACTCCCATTAAAGGCTAAACGAACTAATTCGCCCTCAAAAAGGGAGAGCTACGAATCACGGGAAAGAATTGCGAGAACACGCGCTGCTCGCAAATGAACATCAGCATACCTCCACATGCGTCGAGCCGGTTTGTCCTCTTCTCGAGTTTCTGCGTGTTATCAAGAATTCCGTGCCTGCAGATAAAACATATCATCATGCAGTAGAAAGTACTCAGCTTCCTATTACGGAACTATAGATGACGGTGCTTTCATTAGAAAGGATTACTTCACACTTTCCTAATTTAATTCATTGTTTTTTTTTTCTATTTTATAGACAGTTCTTACTTATACTCTTTTTTTTCTTCTAAAATTGGTAACGTTATTCCTTTGAGACTAACTTTTTAAAAACTTTCATATTGAATTTTAGAGATGTGAATGGGGTTATATTATTCCAAAAGAGTTCTTTTTTTCTCGTTCAGACATAAAATCTGTCGGCCCAAATATATTAACGGGCTTCCCCTTAAGAGAGCCCACAATATTAATGGGCCATGTTCCATCTCTGCCCAATTAAGAAACCCTAGTCGTATAAAAAGGCGCAGACCCACCGTCAGGTTGAAAACCCTAGCGCCGAAGTGAAAGCCGCAGCCATTCCCCAAAGTCTCCTCAGTCGGCGAATCCTCACAGGTTGCAAGGTAGACTTAGTGGCCTTTGGTCTCGGTTTCGGTGACATTCGAGATTATTTTCACTGAGTTGTACGAATTTCCCTGCAGGAGAGATGAAGGTTGTCGCCGCTTACTTGTTGGCCGTACTGGGCGGTAACACCACCCCTTCCGCCGATGATTTGAAGGATATCCTCGGATCAGGTAGTTTTAAGGGTTCATCTGATCCGATCCTTGTCTGGTCTTTTCTTTAAGTCTTGAATGTTGTATTTATGGCCGCCGATCTGCTAGATTGTGTTTATTGATGTTGTTGTGTTGGATGAGTAAATTGGTGTTGGCTTCGTTGTGGAGTGTTTCTTCTAGGTTGGTTGAGTTTATCTAGACTGTAATGAAGTGCTTGGATAATCAGTGTTGTTGATCGAGGAGATTAGGTTTTTATTTTTCCACCATGGTGATGGGCAGTCGGAGCCGAGGCAGATGATGACAGAATAGAGCTGCTCCTTTCCCAAGTCAAGGGTAAGGACATCACCGAGCTGATTGCATCCGGAAGGGAGAAGTTGGCTTCTGTACCCTCCGGGGGCGGTGGCGGTGTTGCTGTCGCCGCAGCTGCCACGGGAGGGGCTGCTCCTGCTGGCGGGGCTGAACCAGCTGCCGAGGCCAAGGAAGAGAAGAAAGAGGAGAAGGAAGAGAGCGATGATGTAAGCCTTGCTTCGCCATCCATTGTGTCCTTAATCCACAATCTGCTTAACCCTGATCGATCTTTGTTGTCTTGGGTTTTTGCAGGATATGGGTTTCAGTCTCTTCGACTAAGAAGCTAAGTTTCTCGTTCTTATTCCCCAAGGAGATAATCTGTTGTTGTCAGTCAGACCATATATGTGAACAGCTAGAAAGAGTGTTGTTTCTATGGTGTTACTTGATCTTTCTTAGTCTCTACGTTCTGGTTTTATGATTTCAATAGATGAAGACTTGCATTATGGTCTTGGTGGTTGTCTGGTTGTTGACTAACTAATTATAGGTTAAATTAATCACTCCCCAGAACAGGAAGATGCCTATAGGGAAAATAAGATTAAGCCTTTCTTTGCCGGTGTTATCAAGGCCAGAATGGTTTTCTACACAGGAAGAGGTCATTCCTATTCTATTTTATCATCAGTTGACAGTAATCAGTATCAAGAGCATGAAAACAAGACGTCCCCTCTCTGATACTACCCTTTACAAAAGTCAGCATCCAAAAACAGTATAAACAACCCACCTCATGATGCACGTTGTAGCCCTTGGTTCATTTATGTGCATTCACGGTGTTTTGCTCCTTATGGTGCACCTCTTCTAGGTCTCAAAGTTGAGATTCTCCTGGTCTTCCAATATTCCCAGATTGCTGTACAAACTGCTCGCCGCGGCCCTTGCAACGGCTTCTGCCTGTTGTCCACCCGGAGGTCCACCTTCCACCATCCTTTCTTGACGAAAAACTTTCCGAACCTTTTGGCTTCGAGCTTCTTCCCGTTGCCATAGCCCCACCCTTTACTGAGCTTTTGCATATAACCACAACTGTTGGCCATATGATGATGCTGTCCCATAATCCTGAGGCAGCACCATCTGATATTTGTCTCCAAAGCGATCAGGCGAGTATGAAGAACCCCATCCTACCGAAACAGATACGGCCTTATGGAATCCCAGGTGCTCTGACGGTTGACCAAACGCCCTGAAATCAGACAGATTTCCTTATAAGTGACTTTCTCCCAAACGATCTTTAGACATGAACGTATGCATAACCAAAGCCTTGACGAGCAACTGGGAAGTTTATCCCAGCCTTGTTCCATCCCGTCATCTAAACGACGACGTTCGATCCGTGCTACTTTTTCCCGAGATAGTAAATATTAATGACTTGATATGATTCGGATTCTCGGAGCCATGATTTTTACTTGGGATACAAGCGACGTGGATGCTGTCATTGTCCATCCCATGTCAGCTGGGAAGTCGAACTCCTAACACCTTATTGCCACTAATCGGGAAAAGGAAGTTTTTCAATTCCCCTGAGGTTGTCTTAACCTTGAAGCAAGTCAATACCTTCCCTGAGGAAGCGAACGAGCAAAACGGTTGGGATTCTTTGGAGGGATCTGGGCTGAAGAAGATGCAGAGGGTGTTGAAATCCAGCACGATGAACAGCCTTGACGGGACCGCCCCCACCAAGGACGACATCGCCGGCAACGAGCTGTCGAGATCTGCCTCGCCACTTGCATGAGGAAGGAAGAGGAGATCCAGAGGAAGAGGAGAGAGATCAAGGACATGGTTCACGACCGGCTGGGACGAGCCGAGGATGCCACTAAGGGCCTCGCCGTCATCCTCGACGTGAGTCTGCTGTCTTCACCAAGTGTGATAAAGATTTATATTAGATGGTTTTCGAGTCGGGTTTCGGATTCTGATCTGGTAGGATTGCTAGGAGCTGGATGCGCTTGTGGATCCCATGAGGAAGGAGGTCGGGATCCTTAGGAAGAGGATCGCTGCTGTTAACCGAGAACTGAGGCCGCTCACAGAGAGCTGTCGAAAGAAGGCGAGTGGCAGGATAGAATATATGTAGTAGTGGTAGAGTGAAACTCGGATTTCTAAGGTTTCGATTGCTCCGTTTTGCAGGAGAAAGAATACAAGCAAGTGCTGGATATCTTCAATGAGAAGGCGCAGTTGGTCTCCACGCTAGTGGAGGTATGAACAAACTCCAAACACGGCCCCTACTTCTTTACTAATCAACTCGGATTTAGTCCTTTCTTAAGGCTAATCTGTTTCTGCTGCCGATTTCATGTTTCCCCCAGAATGGTCTGATCAGCTTGTCGGGGAAAGCGAGAGGATGAGGATGAACAAACTCGAAGAGCTCAGTAAAGGCATGGATTCACTAAAGTGGAATTGTTTCCGACAGATGCAAAAGCAAAACATCCTAATGTGTTTTTATTTTGTCTTTCGGTTTCTTTTCTTACATCCTGAACGGCAATTGTGTCCTAAATGGTTCTTGAACTGGTTGCATCCGTGGGATGACAGCGAAAACTATGATCTCATTAGTTGATTGAGCTTGGCTACCACGGATTCCATTTCGTGTTCATCTTCTTCCTTCATTGTCCGGCCCAACTCCTTCACCTTCCTCCGCATCTCCTTCCCTCGACCCGTTGTTACTATTTCTCTCACGGCCCTCGCGATCTCCTCCCTCTCATACCGGCATCGTTCGGGCTCGCTCGCATTTCTAACCTCAACCCCTGCCCCAATGTCTGCCACTACCCTGGCATTCATCGTTTGATCGAGCTGCATTGGCATTGCAACAATGGGAACCCCGGCCTCAATCGCTTCCAGCGTCGAGCTCCACCCACAGTGGCTCACAAATCCTCCCACACTCGGACTCTTCAGGATCTCCCTCTGTGGTGCCCAGTTCTCAACCACCATTCCCCTGTCTTTGACCCTTATTTGGAACCCCTTCGGCAATGCATCGTCAAGGGAGGCCAAGTACTTTCTCTCCTCGACATGGAATCTGACCACCCAGATGAACCCAACCCCACTCCACTCGAGGCCGTGAGCAATTTCTTCCCTCTCATCCTTGGAGAGGAAGTATTCCGTTCCAAACGACACGAACACAACCGAAGCTTCCTCCTTCTTGCTCAGCCAGTCCATTATAGCCCTGTCCTCATCAGTCTCTGACCTACCACCCGGATCCTGCAGGAGTGGCCCCACTGTGACCACCTCCTTGCCGACAATCTTCGAGAGGTGTTCGACATACTTATTCTCGATCACTCTGGATGTTCTCACGAGGACAATCTCCGTTGACTGCTCGATGCACGCCTTGTACCTTTCCCCATTAGTCATCCCATTGGCGACATAACCCAGAAAATCCAGGATCCTGCCGCTCTCGCTCTCCGGCATATTCAAGGAAGGGAAAGGGTACTCGGCACTCGACCTCTCGATACAGTGACTCATGAATGAACTTGCCGCTCCCCCTGTGGTCAGGAAAACCACAGAACTGATCCTCGCCTCGGCAGCCACCGCCGCAGCCCAAGGCTGCAAGAAATCGTAGATCACCAGGTTCGGCCTGAAGGACTCGAGGATGTGGTAGAAGTGCGGCCTCGACGCGTCGAAGGCTGTCTTGAGGGTGGACATGAGATGCGGCGGGAGGTCTCTGGTGGTATGGTAGTGAGGGGGTAGCTCGGGGAAATTGGAACACGGGAGGTCGAGCTCGACGGGCACGATCGAGGGGGAGAGACGACGGAGTGAGTCACAGACAGGTTCGAGGCAGGCGGGGGTCGAGCAGAAGTAGACGAGGAAGCCCGAAGCCGCGAGCCTATTGGACAACTGGAGGTAGGGGGAGACATGGCCGTGAGCCAGCCATGGGAGCATCAGGATGCTTCTTCTCTCCATGATCGTGCGCCCAAAGAGAGTTGGATTGATATTGACAAGATTTTAACATGAATTTTGTTTAAAATGTACGAATCAATCTGTCGTTTTCATCGAGGCGGACGACACAAAGTACAAAAAGCATTTGATATTGTTGAATCTGGATGGGTTGTCTTTATATGATAATCTTTTTCTCGGTTTATACTTATCAGTAGATCAATTTTTGGGCCTGGATAACCTTGGATGGTACTTTTAAGCCCATGGTAAAATGGGCCGAACGCGGCCCATATAAAGGGAAAATGGATTTGGCCCATGAAGGACCCACTGGACTGGCCCCTTGTCCCCAAACCTTGCCCTCGTCGAGTATAGGGTGCTAACGAAGCAATGTTCGTTTCCCGAAACGAGGGAGAATCTCGATTGTGGTAGCTTCAGGAGGCTCCGCCCATTGCCAAGGAGGAGCGCCTTATAGGAGGCGATCACCATGAGGGCTCCGGCCCTCTGTTGTAGGTCGCGCTCAAGAAGTCCCATAAAATCTCGATCCACGAGTCTGAAATCTCGATAACTTGTTTTCTTTTTTTCCTCCTCGAGAACCTCGACCCATTCATACTTAATAGAATTTGTGGTCCGAAGTCGAACATATTGAGATTTGAAAATTATTTGATTCGATCATAAAATATACGAAAGGTGTAGTAATATATCTTTTGGGAGAAATATATATACATTTCTCTATCTGATGTGCCCAAAAATCCAACAGGTGGTGCTCTTCAACAAGACCTTCATGCCAGGGTTCAGGGAAGCGCAATATCGTGTTCTGGTTGAAAACGATGATTGTCTTAGTGTTTTCCGCGATCGGAGTCAAAGCAGCCTTTGGCCGCGGTGAGGCAGATAGCTGTAGATGCCAAGACGTACAAATTGTTTAGAAACAAAAGGGGAAGAGGGATTTAGTTCATGAAAGTATTTTGTAACGTATATTTGTTTTTTTACCCTCCTTAGTAAATATATAATTACTTTTGCATCGAGTAATAATTCTGTAAACTACTAAAGTTTGTGAATGACGGGGTGAACAGCGATAGAGGGAGGGGGATACGAAAACGTGCTTTGAAGAGACAACGATATCTCTAAGGAGGCGCGTTGAATTGTCAAGCGACTTTTTAGGATTCATATTTTGCAAAAAAGTATTGGGCAGAAGAGAGAGAGAGGGAGAGGGGGAGGGGATGAATGTGAACTCTTTATATATATTGACACATGGTTCATACTCGGATAAAAGTCTTATCTATTGTTCCCTTTCCTCTCGTGTGTACGTACGCTTCTTCTCCAATTCAATTTTTCCGTAATTTGAATACCTCTCGCTCATTATTTCCTTGTCCAAATAACAATGAAACGAGGAAATGAGATATCAGGGAGCGTGGAGTTTCCTTATATTCCTCATAAGATCGTTTCCATGTTAATAATAAATTCTTTTTTTAAGAAAAAACGAGTGGAAGAGATTCGGGAATAAGGAGACGACAGGTTCATTCGTAGTGATGTAATTATTGTCGATAGCGGGTGGCTGACTTCCCATCATCACGGGAAATGCGACAACGATGGTCGGCTCTTCTTTGCATCGACCCCCACATCTGACGATTATGCGACAACTATGGTCGGCTCTTCTTTGCATCGACCCCCCACATCTGACGATTTCCAAACCGACCCGACCCCCGCACATTCCATGAGAGCTTCGTCTTAATTCTGAATTGATAGATCGCATGGGCTTATGAAGACGACGATGATGATTAGATTGTTTATTTAATGCCCTTCTGCTACCCTTTCGAATCCCACCCTCATCTCTCTCTATCACAAACCTCCTCCCTTCCTCCCCAATCTCGGGCTTCTTTTTTTTTAAGAAGTTATGGACATGGTGGGGGTCGGGGGCCATGGCAAA
This sequence comes from Melastoma candidum, assembly GCA_023653495.1. Lineage (NCBI taxonomy): Eukaryota > Viridiplantae > Streptophyta > Magnoliopsida > Myrtales > Melastomataceae > Melastoma > Melastoma candidum. Next base: position 24,543,404 of record CM042882.1, read on the forward strand.
GAAGGAACACCTCCCGCCCTGTCCCGAGAAGCAACCGCCGTTGATAAGGATCTCGATGCCGGGGCACTCTTTGTCCTCAAATCTAAAGGTAACAACACCTCCCCCCCCCCCCCGGGGAATCCATATGTGATAGCTAGTTGTAATCCTCTTTTGTTTTTCTTTTTTGTTGGTAGGGTCGTGGATCCATTGCGGGTATCACCTGACGACGTCGATCGTGGCACCGGCGCTGCTGAGCCTGCCTTACGCGTTCTCGCTGCTTGGGTGGGTAGGAGGGGTGGTTTTCCTGGTGGTGGGAGCCCTGGTAACATTCTATTCTTACAACCTCCTTTCTTTGGTGTTGGAACACCACGCCCAGCTGGGCCGCCGACACCTCCGGTTCAGGGACATGGCTCACGACATCCTCGGTAAACACCTTGAAACGAGCACTCTCGCATGGCTAGAAGATCACTGAGACTATTCGTACATCAATGATTTGCTGCTAAATGAGACATTGAAAATATAGCTCCAGTCCGTCATATACGTAGAAAGTAGGTGTTCGTCGTGGGGCAGGGGATCTCTCGGTGTCTTTTTATTTTATTTTTTATTTTTAGGTATGACAATTGGAGTCTTTTAGGCACGTCTGACTTTCGGACGAACAGGACGTAAATCGACCTAACGTGATAATGTTCCGTGAATTTATGTTATGATTAGTCGTCTTTGAAGCGAAGCTATTGACTTGTAGTTGGGACGTCAACTTCTGCTGCTTTTGAGTATTCCAATGCTTTCGGATACGGTCAAAAATTCAATGGTCGTGATTTGAATATAAAAGTCTTATATGTGGGAGGGGGGTAGACGAACATGCGACATCTAGCTACTCACTGCTTAGCGATGGAGAGATACTATTGATGTTCGTGTGTAGGGCCGAGATGGGGAAGATATTACGTGGGTCCGATCCAATTCTTGGTGTGTTATGGGGCTGTCGTCGGGTGTACCCTCTTAGGAGGAGAATGCTTGAAGGTGATCAAGTAACTGGTTTAGTTCTTAATCTAATATGTAATTACACCCTGCCACTTGATCGCCTGACCTAATCCCGTCTGCGGCATTGATTCTCCTCCTTGCAGACAATTTACTTTCTGTCAAACCCACAGGGGACGATGAAGCTGTACCAGTTCATCTCCATATTCGGATGCCTGATGCTCGTACTGGCGCAGATACCCTCCTTCCATGACCTCAGGCACATCAACATGGTCTCCTTGGTGCTCTGCCTCGCGTATAGTGTTTGTGCCACTGCTGGATCAATCTACATTGGTAGGTAGACCGCACCAGGATGGGTTGGTTACTCATGCGTCTGTGTCGTGCATCGAGCAGAGGGACTGATAGGGAAGTTGTGTTTTTTGTTTTCGTTGAAAGGGCATTCGTCCAAGGGACCGGAGAAGGACTACTCGATAAAAGGGAGTACAGATACCAAAATGTTTGGGGTGTTCAATGCCATCGCGATCATAGCCACCACTTACGGCAATGGAATCATCCCTGAGATTCAGGTTTTTGTCTTGAAACGGAAGCATGAGCATCAGTTAAACCACGGCATGGAGGAATTTGGATTCATTTTTTCATGAAAAATTTCTTTGTAGGCGACACTGGCGCCACCTGTGAAGGGAAAGATGTTCAAGGGGTTATGCATTTGTTATAGTGTGGTCGCGGCGACTTTCTTCAGCGTGGCGATCTCTGGGTACTGGGCATTCGGGAACCAATCGCTGGGTCTGATCCTCAGCAACTTCATCGACAACGGACGTGATCTCGTCCCCAGGTGGTTCATCTTCATGACCAACGTGTTCACCATCCTCCAGCTCTCCGCTGTCGCTGTGGTAAGACCGACGGGATTTTCCCAGCACTTGGATGTTTGATGCCCGTATACCTTTAGTTGAGGTTGTTGTTTGCGTGGCAGGTCTACTTGCAACCAACCAACGAGGTGCTTGAGCAGGTGTTTGCAGACCCATCAAGTGCGGAGTTCTCAGCCAGGAACGTGCTGCCTCGGCTTGTGGCGAGATCACTCTCGGTAGTGGCGGCGACGACCCTCGCGGCGATGCTTCCCTTCTTTGGGGACATAAACTCCCTCATCGGGGCATTCGGGTTCATCCCGCTGGACTTTGTGATGCCGGTGGTTTTCTTCAACAGGACGTTCAGGCCGGGGATGAGGAACCCCATATTCTGGCTGAACACGATGATTGCGGTAGCGTTTTCCGCGATCGGAGTCATAGCAGCCGTGGCCGCGGTGAGACAGATAGCCCTAGATGCCAAGACATACAAATTGTTTGCGGATGTGTAGAAGAACAGGGTTCCACAGTATTATTTGCTATACGAGTAAAGATGAATATGTGAGACATTTGTTTCAAAAGAAGATAATAAAAGAAAGGAGACCAAAAAAATCAGTGAGGTGTGACAAGACGTGATGAAGAAGATGAAGAGTAGGAAAGACGAAGAAAAACAAGGGTTTTGGCTCAGAGAAGAAAATGCAGAGAATAGAGAAGGAAGAAGGAAGGCTTTTTCACTATTTCTTATTTTTTTAATCCATACTGATGTACACCAACATCTTATATATTACACACTCAGCATGGATAAGATTTGATAACGGAAAAGGGAATCTTGTAGCTCGCCAGCTCGCAGCCTTCAGCTGTTTGTTTCAGTTGTATACCCGCACTGTGGCGTACATAATCTCCTGACATCCTTCTTTTGTAACAAACAGCCTTGGGCTCCTTCTGGGCTCCTTCCTAGGCCCTTCTTTCAGCCTAACACTTCCCGTCAATTTGGACTCTCCTTCCTTCCTCTCTTTCCTGCTTTCTTTTCCTCTTCCTCCTCTTCCTTCTCTACTGTATTCTCCTCAACACTTTTCATCAGGCACTCATCGTTCTTTCTCTTTTCTAACTCCCTGTCCTCAACCTCCAGTTCTCCTGTTATAGACATCCCAGTCCATTCCCTTTCTTCTCCTTTTTGTGAGTGCACAACTGCAGGTCTGCCAGTCACAGTTAGCTTGCTTCGCAATGTTACAAATCTTTGCACTGGAACCAGCTTAGTGAGTGGATCTGCTAACTGGTCTTCGGACCTGACATGATGAACCACAAACGACCCACCTACTATCTTCTCACGCACAAAATGATAATCAATTTCCACATGCTTGGTTCTAGCATGCAGAATTGGGTTTGCTGTAAGCTGAATGGAACTGATATTGTCACAGTACAACATTGAAGGCTTCTGAAATTGGACTTGTATCTCTGTCAACAACTTTTGCAGCCATAGCACCTCTGCAGCACCATTTGCCAATGCCCGATATTCAGCTTCCGTGCTAGACCGTGAGACTACTTTCTGTTTTTGTGACGACCATGAGACTAGATTAGGACCAAGAAATGCACAGTATGCTCCAGTGCTTTTCCTGTCATCCGGACAGCTCGCCCAATCCGCATCCGTAAAGCACGAGATATTCAGAGATTCTCCAGCAGTAAAGACCAGTCCATGTGAGCTAGTACCCTTGAGATATCGAAGAATACGTTTCACAGCCTTGAGGTGCAGATGTGTCGGTTGCTGTAAAAACTGACATGCCTTGTTCACAGCGAAGCTTATATCGGGGCGAGAATTCGTACAGTATTGGAGAGCCCCTACTATACTCCTGTATTCTGTTGGATCGTCCAGCAGATCACCTTCAAATTTGGACAGAATACTCGATGAAGACATAGGAGTCGCTACCGGATTGCAATCCTGCATTCCTGCTCTGTTGATTATATCAGTGACATACTTCTCTTGACACAAATGCAGCATGGATTCATATCTTGTCACCTGATAACCAAGAAAGTAGGACAAGTTTCCCAGATCTTTCAAAGCAAAACATGAGTTTAACCTTGGAAGTAAACCTGCTAGCTCCACTTGATCCGATCCAGTCACGATTATATCATCAACATAAACCAAGAGGATGACTATACCAGCTGATGATACTCTATAAAACAGAGATGTATCGGACAATGAACTTTTGTATCCCCAGTTCAGCAAGCAACCACTTAATTTCATATACCATGCCCTCGGACTCTGTTTGAGACCGTAGAGGGCTTTCTTCAGCTTGCAGATAAAAGAAGGGAATAGAGGATTCACACATCCAGGAGGCTGCTCCATGTAAACTATTTCTTGAAGATCCCCATGCAGAAATGCGTTGTGCACATCCAATTGTGTTATCTTCCAGTCATATGCCATAGCCAATGCTAGAATAACCTTAATTGTTTGACGTTTCACAACTGGACTAAAAGTTTCTGTATAGTCCAACCCTTCGGTTTGATGATATCCCTTGGCAACCAATCTCGCTTTGCACCTTTCAAGCTCCCCATTAGACTTCAACTTCACCTTAAATACCCATTTACACCCGATAACCTTTTCTGCTCCAGTAAAAGGCACAAGTGACCAAGTTTCATTCCTCTGTAATGCTGCAAGTTCAGTCTCTATAGCTTCCTTCCATACAGGTACGGATAGAGCCTCAGCCACTGAAACAGGTTCTGTTGGTAGGGAGGAAGGGACAGCAAGTGGGTTTACAGAAGGAGCAGTAAGTAGAATTTTTGGTTTAAAAATACCTGCCTTTGATCTTGTTTGCATGGGATGTGTATTGGTGGAAACTGGCATCTGCACACTCTGGACTGTCTCTGTTATGGTTGGACTAATATGGTTAACATCTAGCAAATCCTCAGTTGGAGAACCAGAGTGAAATCTTAACTGTGATGGACTGGAAGGTGGACCTAATTGTGACGGAAGAACAACTGATGAAGGAATAGAGTTAAGTGTACTACTAGGAGTTGACACAGTTGGTAATATAGGATTTAAGACAAGAATAGGAGATGTAGAACTTACATTCGCAGAAGGCAATGACTCTTCTTTAAAGGGCAGAACAGATTCAAGGAAATGAACATCCCGAGACACATAGATCTTATTATTGGATTTGTCAAGACAAACGTATCCTTTATGGAAAGCACTCCTTCCTAAGTAGACACAAGGTTTAGATCTTGGTTCAAGTTTATGAGCATTATATGGTCTAAGAAGAGGAAAACACTAACATCCAAAAACTTTTAACCGGGAGTAATCTGGGATAACATTGTAAAGAGTTTCAAAAGGAGTTTTGTGACCTAAAGGCTTTGTAGGTAGAATATTGATAAGATTCACCGATTCATAAAAGGCATATGGCCAATAAGACAAAGGAACGTTGGAGTGATAGAGTAAGGTCAGACCAACCTCCACAATCTGTCTATTCTTCCTTTCAACCCTCCCATTTTGTTGAGGGGTATACGGACATGATATATGATGAATTATACCGCATTCTTCAAGATATTTGTGAAGTGGGCGATACTCTCCACCCCAATCTGACCTCACTGTTTGTATTGGACGCTGGAATTGTGTTTTGACCAGATGTTGAAACTTGAGAAAAGCTGACATTGCCTGGGATTTAGTGTTTAGAAGATACATCCATGTAAACCGTGTTGCGTCATCCACAAATAATATGAAATAACGAGAGCCAGTTACTGAGTTAACAGGTGAGGGGCCCCAAATATCTGTGTGAATTAATTGAAATGGTTTAGCAGCTTGAGAACTTGACAAGGAAAACGAGTACCTATGATGTTTACTGAGAACACAAGATTGACAGTTGTCTGAAATAGATTGTCCAGTGGAAACAGAAAAAGGAAGTACTCTCTGAAGAGTTTCTTGATTCGGATGTCCTAAACGACAGTGCCAAGTGTAGAAGTCTTTATCATTGTGCTTCGTAAGAAAGACTGTGGGTAACTTCAATTTTCTAGGGCGATTTTGTAGTAGAGGTAGTCTGTATAGCCCCTGCCAGATCGGACCCTGCATGACAACTTGCTTTGTCTCCTTGTCCTTAATAAGAAAACAATTAGAGTGGAATTCAATGAATACACTATTGTCATGGCATAACTTAGACACACTTACTATATGTTGGGATAGATTTGGGGTATGAAGGACTTGATTCAACACTAAAGGTTTTAGTCCAGAGTGTAAGACAGTTTTTCCAACATGAGAAATACTCAATTGATGTCCATTGCCAACCATAACAGACGACTTACCATTGTATGCAGATGCTGTAGAAAGGTCAGTTAGATCAGGAGTAACATGATGGGTGGCTCCAGAATCCATCAGCCACTCTGAGGCCAAAGATGGGGCTTTGTCGTGTGAAGATGGTTGTAAATCATTCTGCACAGCTGGGAATGTGTTTTGTGTGTCAGGGAATAAACAGGTTGGTATGTCTGAGTCATACGGGGGGTACTGGACATGAGTATAGTGAGTTTGAGGAGAGGTAGAAGGGGTCATACGAAAATAGCAAGTCTGTGCTGTATGTCCTATCTTATAGCATATCTGACATTTTGGTCTGGGTCTGAAGTTAGGTAAGTTAGGTCTGTTTGTCCACTGTGGTGGAGATGAAGGGTATTGTCTGGGGAAAGGTCTACCCAGTAACCCAGGTTGATAAGATGTGGTACGAAAGGTATTTGGGTTATGAGGCTGTTGTCTAGGATAGGTATTGGTATAGGCAGGCCTGGGAGGAACAGAATAAGAAGGTTGTCTAGGACGGTGAGGAGCAGCAGACCAGTTTCGTGGCTGAGTTATACCTGCAGCAGAAGAAAGAGACGAGAACTGAACCTGAGGCAACACAGTCTCAGAAACCTGCCGTTTTTCGAGGCGCATGTCAAAGTTCAGCAATAACTGATAGACATCTTCGATGGAAGGTTGGTCTGGACGACTGTATACTGCTGTCACGACCGGGTCATATTCAGCCGGGAGTCCCTCTAGCAGACACCAGATGTAGTCTTTGTAAGGAACTTTTTCTCCAATGGCACTGAGTTGGTCCGAATACATTTTCACGGTGTTGAGATACTGTTGCATGGTTTTTCCATCCTTCCTGACCTGTTGCATCTGCATACGGAGGTTAATAACTCTTGTTGTAGAGCTGGACTCATACCTTTGTCGCAAACTTTCCCAGACGGCATGGGAGGAGTCACAGCACACCACTTGGCTAAGTGGTTCGGACGTGAGGGATGAGAAAATGAAACTCATGACTGACTTGTCTGTCCTCTGCCAGAGCTTGTAAGCTGGGTTCGTCTCCAGGCCCTGCTCATCCAGAAACTGCTGCGGAGGCGTCGTCACCCCATGTACAAAATCCTCATATCCTCCGGCTATGATGGCAGCTAGAATTTGGCCTTTCCACAAGATATAGTTACCTTCTTCAAGCTTCAGTGTCGAGTTGAAAAACCCAGATGGAATCTGAATGGGTGTTGGAATCTGCGAAGAAGGAGAAGCCATTATTCCTCCAGGAGTACCTGTCTGAGAACTCTGATTCATCGAAGCTGGCGTGAATGGCTGATTTTCCATTTGAGTGATTTAGGAAGATCGTAAGTATGTCTGTCAGACGGTGGGCTCTGATACCATGACAAGACGTGATGAAGAAGATGAAGAGTAGGAAAGACGAAGAAAAACAAGGGTTTTGGCTCAGAGAAGAAAATGCAGAGAATAGAGAAGGAAGAAGGAAGGCTTTTTCACTATTTCTTATTTTTTTAATCCATACTGATGTACACCAACATCTTATATATTACACACTCAGCATGGATAAGATTTGATAACGGAAAAGGGAATCTTGTAGCTCGCCAGCTCGCAGCCTTCAGCTGTTTGTTTCAGTTGTATACCCGCACCGCGGCGTACATAATCTCCTGACATCCTTCTTTTGTAACAAACAGCCTTGGGCTCCTTCCTAGGCCCTTCTTTCAGCCTAACAAGGTGGAAACAACGTCGCCTGAGAGATTCGACGCTATTCTTCATGTCTTCCATTTTATTTTTTATATCTTTTAATTCCGTTACTTTAAGGAAAGAACACACTGAGCAGAACTACGCCAAAACACAGACTAGGTTTCTCCAGCATCATCACCTCACGCCAAAACTAGACAGATTGAACGCACAAAGGAGCCACTGACCACTTACATAACACGATCAAAACAACATCTAGCTTACAGAAGAATTTAACTCCACCAGGGTACACACAAAGCTTCCCACCTTACAGGTTGGGTGATGATGATACAAAAGAATCAAGACTCCCAGCAGCAACCAGCTTATTCCCCCATGTCTATTGGATCCGCATTCCACATAGTTTTTGTACGAGACCCTTATTTGGAGGCAGTTGCCTTGGACATTGTCTTCTTAATCGCCTCGGCATACGTCCTGTGCTGATAGGTGAGAGTTGAGTCCAGTAAATCCCAGAGTGACGTTTTCGGGTTCCAACCTACATCAGAAGGGAATGATTATCCGACTCAAAATACATCGGGGGGAGGGGGGGAGGGGGGGGAAGCAGGTTGATCCATTTCATGATGATAAATCATAAGCTTACCAAGCTGTTTATTTATGATGGTCATATCAGGGATCCTCTTATCACTGTCGTCATAACCCTCACCATAGAACTCTTTGGAGCTAATGTCTACGGTGGGTACCTCCAAAGCTGGCTCCCCACTAACCTTGACATAAATCTGAACCAAGCAGAACAGGAGTGATGTATGATGCAGGTAGCAGACTTCAACCAATATTCGAGTTTCATCTAAAAGCAAAACAAACTGTCATCACTGTACATTTCCTACCTCAGTCATCATTTCCGCAAGCTGCCTGACAGTGACCTCGTTGTTGGGGTTTCCCACATTGAATATGTGACCATTGGCCCTTGCTGGATTTTCCTGTGATAAATTACCATTTTGGAGTTGCAGTACAGAGGCATGATCAAACAAGGAGAGAAAGGGAAAAGGATCAGGGAAAGTGCACCCACAATCATAAGGAGAACAGCTTCAATGGCATCCTTGATGTAGATGAAAGTTCTCTGAGATTGACCCCCATCCACAAGCTTGAGCTGCTCACGACGGAGAAGAGCCTGTGGGAGATGGAGACAAGCTTCTCATGAAAATACTCCAGACTAGAAGTACAGAAATCCCGAGTGATATGAGATTTAAGAAGCTTACATTGCTAAAACAAGCCAACACCCTGGGAACACCCTCGCTGGGGCCATCAATTCCAGGTATGAAATCCATACGGGGTCCAATCCAGTTAAATGGCCTTACTATAGTGAACTCAAGTCCATTTTCCGCTCCTTCAGCTGCCGTGATCATCAAGCAGGTTATGGAAGATTTCAAATTATAGTAAAATTAGGGTCATGGTGAAGATAAACTAACCATAAATCAGCCTCTCAATCAGTTGTTTTGCACATGCATATGACCATCTCTGCTTCTCTATAGGGCCAAATATGCAAGGGGAGACATCCTCTTTGAGCACATAATAATCAGGATCCTGTATACGCAGGGTAAGATCAAGTTCAGATAAAATGTGCTACATAAAGGACCCAGTTTCACCTGTCATTATTATATGAATGCAGTTTAATCAAATCAATGGATGATCTTTTGCGACACTGTGCGGGAGCACTTACTATACACAAAGCAAATGCAATCATTTTCCCCCAGATTGGAGCAATGACATTACAATTTGGAAATCATTAAACAAGGCACCCATCAGGGAAAGTATCTTGATGGAGTGGAGCATTTGAGATAGCCCAAGATTCCATCCGATCTGGTAAGTGCTGAAGAGAATATCACTAGGAAATGTATTCAGCATCAGTGCCAACAAACTGAGAGAACACCAAGACATAAAAGGCCTCATTCTCACACATGGCAAGCCCCAGAATGTCTAAAACAAGAGAGATATTCACAGCGGAAGAACAAACAAACGAGACACGACAAGCTGATGTGCATCAGTAGTGCATTTTAAGACTGTCCAAACAACATCAAGAATGACAGAAACATCCTACCTGCCGGAGAGGACTGTCCTTTGGAAGAAAGCAGCCAATCGTTTTACCATAAACTTCACATGTGGAAAAGTGGATAAGACGCTTGTTGTTTTCTGAACAATACTTCACCTAAGACAATCCACATTGGGAAACATTACTAGAAAGAAAATCATCTTCAAAAGTATCCGCCGCCGAGTAACGATGCAAATCAACCCATTAGCAACAGAAACATGACGCCATACCACAGGGAGGGCGTCAATGAAGTTGCTGTAGATAGTATCAAGTGGACGTGTGTTGTAATCCGCTGGCGTGCAAATGGCGGCGAGATTAATAGTCTGCATGGAACAAGAGCAAGAAGTGCCACAGATTCAACTAAAACCTCAACTAAAACCGAAATCAAGCGAATTACGGAAATATCGGTTCTCCATTGGAGCGACAAGTAACCATCGATTCAACAAAAGACTTGAAACAGAACGCGAAATTCCGCTGGATCGAGCCACAAAATGCACCATCAAAACCTAATCCTGGAGCCGAAGCGGTACCAGATCGGACATCTTGATGAGGCCTTCGAGGCGAGAGTCGTGCTTGATGTTGATGCGGTGGAACTGAATCCTGCCGTTCCAAGGGAGGCCCTCGGGGTCGAGGAGGTGCCTGATCTTGTCGTTGTAGACGTCCAGGGCGAGCACCTTGTGAGGCGTCTCGGACATGAGCTTCTCGCAGAGATGAGACCCTATGAATCCTCCCGCTCCGATCATGCATATCGTGAGCGGCTTGATCGGGTTCCCGTCTAGATCTACCCTGGCCATGGCTGCCGACACCGTAAGACGTAGTCCTTCCGCTCCGGAGGCCAACTGCACTGCCGCACTCCGTCGGTTGGTTAGAAGCGCCGACAGAGGGGACGGATAGGGTGGGTCCGAGAGTGCTTGCAAATTGCAAAGGATGAGTTGGAAGAGTGTGGGCGCCGAGCAGGGGACAGCAATTGAGTGGTATTTATTGAATTAAACAGAACACGCAGGGGATGGGGAGGTGATGTGTGGGTTCGGAGGGCACGTGAACTATTTACGTACATGTAAATAAAGGGGGAAATGGTAATAACCGGGTGAGATTCAGAGAAAGCGACGTGTCCTCATCGTAATCGGGAAAGAATATGAGGCGTGATTTTGTTATTTCGCACACGATATGTCTTCTTATTTTATAATTTTGAAATTATTATTACCGTTACTGATGGCATCATCGTGTTACTCTTGTAGAAGGATGTTATCATATGGGACGACTACGAAATTGGAAGACAATGAAGTAAACACTCGAAATCACTCGCTACTTGTGGTGGGTTCCCTCTGGCCAATAAGGACATCCTCCCAAATGCTCCTGCATTAGTTAGTACTAATAAGTTGGTATCGTGGAGGGAGGGAAGCAAGGAACGACGTCCACAAAAAATTTATGTTAATAATTCAATTGGTGGACTATAAACAACTTCTGTATAATTCTTTTAATAAAGGGTAAATAAATATTTTCGAAATCGATTGCAGGTGAAATCATGAGCCAACACGAAATGATAAGGTGGGAATTTTTAGACAAAAGATCCTGCAAGAAATCGGGAAAAGGACTGGGGTTCCGGCCGAAAAGGGCCCAGGCCCAGGCTGTCGGAAAACCATCGTGATTTTCCGATTCCAGTGCAACTTTCGAACACCGCCACCGCCACCGCCACCGACGCGGACAGAGAGCTGTCCAAAATCCAAAAATGAAGCAATTGGGGAGAAAGGAAACGCAGGTGGGTTTTCTTTTCTGAACCAAATCCTAGTTCGGCCCAATCGGTTTGAAATGTTGGGCCTGGAAGAAAAGTTTTAGGCTTAGGTTAAAGTCTAATAAGGTTTATAAAAAGTCAGTCTGTCAACTTATAATGAGTTTACAGAAAGTCCACGAAGGATAAGTCTACAATGATGTCCAGAGGTCCATCTTAACAGGCAAATCTACTAGATAGACTACAACACGTATCGTCTCCGACCCTGCCTTTTGTGTTATGGGCCTGGGCTGCAAGCCGTTATGGTAATGTGGGCTGTGATCATTATGGGCTTCTTGTCGTGCCTTGGAAGGGAGGCCCACTGTAGCTTTCAATGTATATGTCTTATGGGGCCTATGACTTTTTAGATGACTTAATAATCTTTGAATACTTTTGTAAGCCGTAGTAGATACATACATGCATACATGATGCCTACCTAAGATGAGAGCATCAAGTGTCGAGAAATATTTTATTTGTCAAAGTAAAAACATTCGGTTAGAAAGGACATTTGTCAAAGGAGACCATCCATTAAAGAAGCATTTTAATATGCATTTTGAAAGTCGTGAATCTTTGGTATTGATATTTCTATTTTTCTGTCTAATTTCAGAATATATTAAAATGAAAAAAAAATTATGAAGCTGAGTTTTTACTGAAAATAAAAAAAAAAGAGGGTCAATTGGTTGGCCAAATGCGTTTTTTCCTGACTAATAAGGAACCGACTTGATTAGGTTTCCGTACTGGCCCCATGGCAAAAAGAAGAGACAGTTGGGGAGTCGCTGACATGTCATTTCCTGCCCCCTCTACATTGACTAATACTCAGAATTACCCCCCCCCCCCTTCCTTCATCACATAATCCCCCTCCAACCTATGATTTTTTTTGTTATTAATACGCACTTATTTACGAAAAATAGCCTATACGAAAGACATATATTTATAACATAAGAAAAGATATAAATTAAATTTTTTTAAAATCCTATAAGCTAACTAAAATTTTAAATTAAATAATAACAATAAAATATCATGATCTCAGTCTCTTGTTATTAAGATCAAGATTTTCTCTTACATTATTGAATATATTCCTTGGCTTATGTTTAGGGTGCAAATGTATTTGATTGGCGTAGTGCGGGTGTATTTATTCTATGTACCACCATTGAATTGGATTCGGAATTGTTAAATTTGATCTGACATCGTTTTCCTTTCGCTGGTGCCGACGTTAATTGCTCAGCTACCAACTGATCATCACCACAATTATTTACATCACGGCAGGACGTTATTTTTACGTAATTATTTTGCCTTCAATCGTTAGAGGACAGGAGTGAGATTATGACAAGGAGACAGTTGACCTAACAATATTTTATCATTACCAACTGTCACTTGGAGGAGATGGATCGGTGTAACTTTCCTCCGTCCGAACTTTGCCGGTGAGTTGTAACTTATTCGTGAGCACGACCATCCCCATACTCTTTCTCGCTCCGACTGTTTTGCTAATGCGACGCTTATGAAGGCTCATGCGACGCTTGCAGAGATCTTTTAGCAGCAAAGATAATAACATATCCAACTCAACAAAACGGTGACAATCACTCATATTATTGTTCTCGATAATAAACCGATGTCCGAACTATGGCGGACACGCAGCTCACTCGTGTACGGTAGAATTTCGCTCTAAGTTTAGATCTTTTCTCAACTTTTTACTCACAAGTAAACTCTCTTACTTCAAGTCTATTTCGCCGAGTCTCTCTCTCCATATATATGGTCTAGTTCGCCCTGCCGCGTCCGCATCGCAATGTCCATCCCATCCCGTCAATCTGCAATGTATCTCACCGTGATCTCTGCGAATGTTCATTTGTTGCGAGTTCGGTGAAGCTGGTACTAGCTCACCAGCTCATGATTACGTCTTATCTTACCGTCCCCGATTTGTTTGCTATATAGAAATATTATGATGTAATGTCGTTTTCCTGGGACAGCTCTGCCCGTTTTAACCTGGTAAAGCTGCATCTTAACCTCACTCATAGAAATGGAATATTAATATATTTATACAAAAAAATATACAATATAAGTGCGATATATAATTTCTTTATTGAGGACTATATTTATCCAATTGTGTTCATGATATCAAGCTATTAACAGATCTATTACAAAAACATAAGGTGGTGTTTCTTCAAAGAACGTAGCAGTTCTGCATGAACCTCTCGACGTGCTCCTTGTAAATTGGTATGAACACGTCAATGCTCCCATCCCCTATTAACGACGGCAACACGAATATCGAACCCTCAGTTGGGAAGTACGACGGCATGAACGTGTGCGGGCTCCCGCACCCAAAGTCTAGGCTGTAGAAAGGGAACCCTAGCCAGCTATGAACCTCCAGGTTCGGTCCAATGACCGAGTTGAGCAGGCCAGCTGATGGGACGAGGTTGTTTGAACTGTAGTCCTTCAGCTTTGTGTTTGCATAATCAATGAACGACTGGAAGTAGTCCCTGTTGAGTTTGGAGACAGCGTCATGGATGACCTCCGTGGTGTAAGGCAGCTGTTCACCGAGCAAATCCTTGACCTTGGACTTGGGGAATGCCCATAGGACGAGGTTTCCGAAGTAGTTGTTGGATATCAGTGGGTTTAGCTTCGTGCGGCCATTGACGGATATCCTGACATGGGTGGTCTCTTCCCCGCCGAGTCCTCTCGCTTTCATTTTGCAAAGCCAGAGATGTGCGACCAGGCTTTCGAATGTGCTGTACTTCTTGTTGCCACCCAGGAGGGAGGAAGCCAGGCTCTTGAGGTCTGACAGGAACTTAGTTGGGAAGTGGACCTTTAACACCACGATGTTCTCAGCGGGGACGTTGGCATTGGCAGGATCGTAGGGGTTGATGAGTTTCTTGTTCAGGTACTCGATGCGGTTGTGGTCGTACTCGACCCTCGGCGGGTCCCTGGGAACGAAGACCGAGCGGTCATACATCGGAGGCTGCCCCAGGCCGACCCCACGGCAGGCCTTCCCCCATGCAACAAGGAAATTGCTTGTGGCATGGCCATCGGCGACGAGGTGATGGGCCGTGAACCCGACCACAAGAGAACCACAACCGAACCGGGTCAGCTGAACCTGGACGAGCTCCTCACCGCCCTTCAGGCTCGGATGGAGGTTCAGCAGTGCAGGCGACTGCTTGAGCTGCATTGCTGGGTCGAGCCTGCCCTCGACAGAAGCCTCGACGAGGCGGACGCCCCCGTCATTGAGGAGAATGACGTTCTCGCCTTTGGAGTTCTTCCCTAGCCGCCCTGCCCATTCGCGGTAAATTGATAACACCCTCTCCAACCCCCTTCTGATGGCGGAGTTGGGCGGGTTCGGGGGATGGTAGGCATAGATCACGGCCATATGGCAGCTGAAGGTGACGTTGTCGAAGACGGAGAGTGGGATGCATTTGGTTGTGAGTGGAGGGGAACAATCGCCCCATTCATAGGAAGGCTTGATGATTCTTGAGGACTCGATCATCACCTCCATGATCAAAGAATTATGACTTCTTCCTTGGTGGTGTTTGTGTGTGTGTGTATGTTAATGTTTACTGGCGCAGGCTTTTCTTTATAGAGGGTCAGGAATAAGAGGTGACAAAAACTTTGTGGGACAACTACTATTAATTCCATTACATTGTCCTAAGTTGGTCGGAGGGAATAATCAGCAAATTACATTACAATTACTATTGCCATAAACTTGGAAATTAATGACACGCCACATTAGGTTTGCATCGGCCATTTTCTTTATAAGCAGAGGTCGTCTCAACAAAAGATTCCCATTGACCTACAAACGAACAGGATGAAAACATTCGATCGGCTAGTGAATTTTTTTTTTAATCTTTTACCCGGACGATGATATCATGTAATAAAATCAATTATCATTCAAGAAAGTAGCCCCGATGGATTGGGTTTGCCCCAAGCCCCCTTTTGACGAGAGGTCCCATAATCGGTTTTTACTATGCTTAATCGGGCTATGATACCATATTAGAATATCGAACCGACCTATATGCAGAGTCCAACATATAAGTCTAGCGGGGTTTCACTCTAAAACTGTAGAAGGAGTTGCCCGCTAGGTTATATATATTTGACCGGATTCTTTTTTCTTTCCGACGTGGAATTACGTTTGCCCCATTTTGGTGACAACCCTTTTGAACACTCGTGACTACTCAACAAGGATCACTTAATTTCATTCCACGGAGTTTACATAATATAAAATTCAAATAATTTGAACATTTTTGTTATACTTTTGAACTACCCTGTAATACGTGAATTATTACTGTTTTCACTGTTGTTGTTGTTATCTGTACGTACTATCAGAGGCGTCATGCCGGGGAGGAGTTCGGGGTTGGTAAGACAGGGCAACGACATTTGTTATATATTTCCTAACATTTAAAGACATTTATTTCACGAAATATTTTTTCAAATGCTCAAATTCTAACATCACCCGCGAGTTGTTCTCGCCACCGAAGAAAGCGAGCGTGGGTTGTAAGCTTTTTTCCTTTATTGGACTTTGCATGTGCGAGAATGTCATCACACGGACTGTCACTTCTTATACTTGCGATACTAAAACATTATCAGTCGTTGCAGAGGTTGGATGATGACGAGGACGATGCGCCTTGCACCCTCTCCCCCGGTTGCACTTCAATTTCCTCTCACCGAGTGTATTTTAATACCGAGTTTTTTTTTTTATAAATATCGTGTGCTTGCCAACTTGCGATGAAGGTGTTGGTTATTTTCTTTATCATCCGAATCGGATGTGCAAATACTATTGAAATATTACAATGTAATTTCTTTAATCCCGTTTCACATGGTCGGGTTGTAAGACCCAAATCCCCTCCCCCCCCAAAAAAAAAAATACTTTAACGTGTCACACGTAACACGACATGTCACGTTAGTCCCTGTTAGAATCATCGACATGGCACGACCACGTGGGGATTTGAATTGCGTGTGTTTGTGTGTGGAGGATGAAATTCGGGGTCGTGACACGACACTAATCATAGTCCATAAAAATTGTAAGAGAAGTCTCAACTGGGGTTGGTGGAAAATGATTAAAATTAGTGTCCCGCGTAATTTTAATGTAATGGACGGTCGGTCGGTATTCCCGCGTCTTTAAGGATTCCATTAGAGCTGTTACAAGGCACGTCAACATGTAAGGAATGTACAAGATAATTTAATCAATCATTAAAGGGTGGCTGTCCCATTCCAGATCATAATCATAATCATCAAAAAAGTCAAGTCATCCCTCATATTCTTAAACAAAACTTAGTGTTAGAGTTATAAGTAAAATAGCCAAAACAAACCCCAACACACCCACGAAAGAGTCTGCCTGTCTCTTGGAACATGCCAAAAGGAATAAACAAGTTGTCATTTCTTCTTATAAAAACTAGAAATGATGATTATTATCCCACCAAAGACTTAGACTTATGTGTGTTTTGTGCGGATTACTTATCTTGTTTTCGGGTCGAGTCTGAACACAATGACCCAAGTATCATTAGACTACAGTGCATGTGTATTTTTCGTGTATTAAATTTTGGTTAAATAAAATCGTGAGCCTCTTGGGGATAGTAATTTTTATTACATGCTAGATTGGTTGGGTGGAATCGTCGTCTTGTTCGAACATACAAACAAATGGGGTTTGACTTTTCTTCTTTTATATTTCTCGTTCTTTTTTATTTAATAATTTTTTTACATGGTCATTTTCTACTTCCAGTTGTGAATCGGACCGCATAGTGGTAGAGACATTCAGATCTTCTCCACACAATACGTAGAAAAATCAGAACACGTCAAGTTGGCACCCGATTTATTTCAATCAACAGGCATTTTAATTAGTAATTGATGTCTATTTACAAGACCAACAACTATGAAACGCGATGGTAATAATAATAATAAGTCATAGACAAGTAGTCCAACGCCTTTTTTTTTTAACTCAATATGTATATTACCTTTGGTTTGAACGGTAAACATAAAAACGAACAAAATAGAACATTGTTAAGGATTATAGAAGAAGATGTCCCGAATCTAATATGGTGGGATAACTCTTATCAATCACCAGTTCGGCCCGATTCAACCGTTTCCGCTCTTGTTTGCTGCTATATCCCGTAACTTATAATGTGCATGTAGAGTTATCGATATGCCAGCATGTTTTCTCATATACGACCACAAAGTCGGAGTACTAAGGACGAAAATAGGTTCGTGTGCCCGATCGCGAGGAACCACGTAAGGTTTTTGGGCTTTTCGTCACATCCAGGATGTATGGAGACATTGGGCCATGAGACTAATGGGCTTGGAACGGGGCCCAATTGCGCTTCCCCCGTGTCTCTTTGGGGGAGCTGATACTTCGGATTTGGCTTGGCAGCCTCAAAAAATTTTCATTTAGTGTCAAAGCATTCAAAAGGACTTTTGCATAGAATTTTCAAAAGATTTTGTTAACCAGTATCCTTAATGCAATAGTTAAAGGCAATATTTTGTGCTTAGTAATTTACAATTTAATAGAATTCATAAATTGTGTTTTTCGCATTTAACATACTTCTTAAAATTACGAAAAAACATTCAATAAAATTAATAATTATATTTTTATTTTTAGTGTCACCGTTAACGAAACCCATTTTAAAAAGATGGAAGCTTGAAGATGTTAAGTATTAAAAAATATATTCAGGGGGGTAGTTCCTATTGACCAACCATGTAAACAAAGAAATTTTACGAGTCAACAAACATTTCTCTCCAATTACGACACGTCTTCTCTGCAATTACTAAATAGAAGAAATCAACCGACCTGTTTTTTCTACCTAACCACTTAAAAGGGAGGGGAAAAAAGAATAGAAATTATGTTGACTTGATTACCTTTTTTTTCTAATGGGCGCCGATTGGAAAACATGTCCCGGAGGAGGGGGATTCATCAAGCCCCTCGTAATTGACCAATGCAATGAGTTTACTGTGTTGATTAGGGTTTACAATAATTAAAAATCATTATTATTAGTCAAACCTAAAGAAGCAAACACCGACTTGGTGTACTGATCGACCACATTGAAGTTGTTCCACACTCCCACCAACTTCTCCCTAGAAGAGGAAGAAAATAAGACATCGTTTCGTCCAATATACTCTTGTTCAATCGAAATTCCAGAGAGTTATGATACTGCGTGCGCCGATCGAGCAAAACACCGAGCTCCCCCCCGAATTCGTCCACGAGTCATCATAGCTCGAGGGTTACTACGTCCAGGAGAAATCTCGTTCTCACGACACATGGAGGGATTCCAGGGTTGTGACGAGCGAGTCGCGCCACGCGACTGTGCCCGTCAATCTTGCGGAACAATGTCATTGCCGCACGTTCGTATCAAAGTCATTTCCTAGTGTCTAAACGTGTAGAATACGATGGGACGACAGAGAGAGAGAGAGAGAGATTATGTGGTGGTGCTGGTTGTTCAAATGTTTTGGTGACAACTTGGGTGCAAGTCCAAAAGACACGACAAAACAACTAGTATACGTATCTGTCACTCACCGAACACAACCCTCCTTATCATGAATCCCCTATTCTTAAATTCCCATGTTCGTGTGGGGCGGTCGCATGTTACAACGACTGGGGAGTCCAACTGTGCGACCGAACAATGGATGAGAGGATTGGAGATAGATGAGGACAACTACTACTACTACTAGTCTACCACCACCGCAACCCCCCCGCAGGTCGTTTTCCAGCCTCTCTGCCAAATTGCAATTGCATTTCGCTTCCAACTGTTTATTTCTAGTACGACGGGATTGTTATCCAACCCGCCTAACCCCCGTTGAAAATTCTCGGTGCTATCGTTGGAAAGCAAATTTATGTCGCGTACGCGGTTTGGTTTCGTCGCGAAAATACACGATCATTAGAGCCTATACTTATCCTTTGGACTCCAGTCACGATGAGGTCCGACACATCCAAAAAGAATTATCTATTTGAATCCAAACGTCGAGAAAATATTTTCGGAGATGTTTTTCATTTTGTCTCATTGTTTGATATTCAAAATTAAGTCATAATTATCAGTTGGCATTGGAATTATTTGATTTGTTTCTACGTCGTGTTTCCAGTAGCGAACGCTAGCCGCTCAACTATTTCGTCTCAATGTCGTTTCGATCGTTGTTATTTGCATGAAAAATAAATGACACAACGTTGTTTTCCTGGACAGGCCTTTTCTTCCCCCCTTGACTTTTGATTGTTCCATTCCAACCCCAGTAATAAAATATATTATATAAGTGCCAAAAATATTTACGTACCATAGTGCTCATCTATTCAATTATCCATGTATCAAGTTAAAATTCGGATTAGTTCGGTAAGACAAGTCGTCATTCATATTTGTTAATTATTGTTAAGTATGAGTATACTAGTATAGGTAAAAGAAAAACGAAAGGTTTAAAAAAAAAAAGAGCATATAAGTGACGTGATGGTTCTTCAAAGTACGTAGCAGTTCTGCATGAACCTCTCGACATGATCCTTGTAAAGGGGTATGAAGGCGTCGATGCTTCCGTCCCCCATGAACGACGGTATTAAAAATACCGAATCCTCGGTCGGGAGGTACGATGGCATGAACATGTAAGGGCTCCCGCACCCAAAGTCCAGCCCATAGAAAGGGAACCCTAGCCAGCTATAAACCTCCAGGTTCGGTCCCAGGACCGAGTGGAACAGGCACACCGACGAGGCGAGGTTGTTTGAACTGTCTTCCTTCAGCTCCGTACTCGCGTAGTCGATGAAAGACTGGAAGTAGTCCCCGTTGAGGTTGGAGACGGCGTCGTGGATGACCTTCGCGGCGTAGGGAAGCTGCTCCAGGAGCAGGTCCTTGACCTTGGACTTGGGGAATGCCCACAGGACGAGGTTTCCGAAGTAGTTGTTGGGTATCCTTGGGTTCAGCCTCGTGCGGCCGTTAACGGATATCCTGATCTGGGTGGTCTTGTTCCCCTCGATCCCCCTCGCCTTCATCTGGCAACGCCAGAGATGGGCAAGCAGGCTCTCGAAGGTGCTGTACTTCTTGTCGTTGCCGAGGAGGGAGGAAGCTCGATTCTTGAGGTTCGAGAGGAACTCCAGGGTGAAGTGGACCTTCGTCACCACGATGTCCTCCGCAAGGACGTTGTTGTTGGCACGGTCGTGGAGGTTGATGAGCTTCTTGGACAGGTACTCGATGCCGTTGTGGTTGTACTCGATCCTCGGTGGGTCCCTGGGTATGAATACCGTGCGGTCATGCATCGGAGGCTCGCCCAGGTCGACCCCCCGGCAGGCCTTCCCCCATGCAACGAGGAAATTGCTCGTTGCCTGGCCGTCAGCGACGAGGTGATGGGCCGTGAACCCGACGACGAGAGAGCCGCAACTAAACCGAGTCAACTGCACCTGGACGAGTTCCTCTCCGCCCTTCAGGCTCGGGTGGAGGGTCAGCAGGACAGGCGACGGCTTGAACTGCATTGTAGGATCTAGCCTTCCCTCAACCGAAGCCTCGACGAGCCGGACACCCTCATCATTGAGGAAGATGACATTCTCACCCTCGGAGTTCTTCCCCAGCCGTCCAGCCCATTCCCGGTAAATCGACAACACCCTCTCCAAGCCTTGCTTAATGACGGAGTTGGGCGAAGTCGGGGGACGGTAAGCATAGATCACGGCCATGTGGCCGCAGTAGTTGACGTTATCGAAAACGGATAGAGGGCTGCATTGGGTTGTGAAAGGAGGCGAGCAATGACCCAACTCATAGGAAGGCTTGACGATGCTGGAGGACTCAATCTTAACCTTCATGATGAATAACAATAAGGAGAAAGCAAAAATGTGTTCTTGGGGTTTGATATGGTAATCTTTTGTTTTCAGGTTCTGATCAGTGTTCATGTTGAGAGGCATTACTAATGGCTTTTTATAGGGCAGTTTGGAAGAAAAGGTGACAAAAGAAATGTTTGCATATACGATCATGAAATAAAATGTGTCCCCCACAAATTGGAAAAAAAAAAAAAGAAAATTTGAGCTATTTTACGACATGTCGATGAAGAGAGGAATGGTTGTCCTGAGTTGGGTTGGCGAATCATTGTTTTAATGGAAACTTACAACCGGGTTTGACTTTCTTTTCTTCATGTTCTTTATACGATGTTACAGTAATCCTTCCTGTTCTTCTTACAAGCATGGAGGGGCAGATCGGGTCGCATAAACAAAACGATTCTGGAATCCTCTCTATACAAATATTGGAAAAATAAGAACACCCAATGGTGATCACAGATAACGTAGTCAACCCAAATTGCTCAAAGGGAAGTGCTTCCCCCCCCCCCCCCCCCCAAAATCTCTTTTATGTTGTTTATTTATTTATTTTCGGGCTTCACGTAATTACCATGACCCGATCACGCCCCTTTGCTTTGAACGCTTTTTATATATAAAAAAAAAAAAACAATGGGCTGGCGTATTACTACTACTACTACTACTTGAGATGAGAACCTAATGACACCGATGATATCATTGTCATAATTAATAATCATTGGTAGGAGAAGGGGCGGGCCACTCAAATCACTACCAAATTTTGTAGAAACGAAAAACTATTGAAATGTTTAGTTGGTTTATCATTCATTACACGTAACCTCTCTCTGTGGACCCCACTTTCGGGCTCGCGTAACATTTCATTCCCCACAGGAGCTTGTAATCTAAATCGGGTTGAGCAACGTCACTTCAATGTGTCAGCAGGACTCGGGTTCTTGAGAATTAAAAGTTTTGCTTACTATGAGTTTTACTGTGGGTTCGAGTCGAGTCCATGATAATGTTATTGCATTGCTGCTGTCACCTTTGATCGTCCCAGAATAACTCCCCATTCGTGGATCAGTAATTAGTCGTCGTCGTTGTTATTTTATTATGAATTTATAATTAGATGCGTTGGTCGGGGGTGCGGTTGGAAAGAATCGACTCAGACGCATAAGAGAAATGAAAGGAAGAGAGTGGGGGAGTTGCGACGTCATTGTTGACGTCATCTAATCTGAAAGTGTAAGAGTAGGACAAAGCAAATCCTTACGGCTTTGGTCTGATCACATCCGATCGACTTGTCGTCCACACGTCTTTCCCCCTCTTTAATCGAGTGGAGGAGGCGCCCTCGTCTATTTCAAAAGCCACGTTCTCTCGCATACCCCGATTACGTGTGCTTTCTTTGTACTTCTAATAATTTTTATGAACACCACGTTCTTATCTCGGTATGAAATTTCCACTCTGGACTTCTTTGATGCAGATTATAGCCATAGCCCCCACACGCAAAGACACGAAACATGTACACTCCCCCCGATAGGAAATGGTGTGAATGGAAAAATTCCAACATCTCCCACCAATTCTCTCCACCTACAAAACATAGATAGAGAGCTTGGCTTGGAGCTCCTTTTTCTTTTTTTCATTGTTGGACATTACTCGTGACAAAAATTGAGTAATTGTCAAATAGGAACTCATGTAAGATCGTGTGCGTGTGTCGGCCCCTTTTTGGTGGAATTGTTGAAAGATGTTCCCTCCCCCCATTCATATACAAAAACCATCAACAGCCACGCATATTCCCATATTTTTTTAAACGTGCTGAACGTAAGATAATACGTCACGTTAGCCCTTTCCTTTTTCTTTTCTTCTAGTTGGACGCGGGGGAGTTGAACTTATCGATTTCGGACGTCTCATTTTTTTTAACGTATTGCATGAAGTTCGGTGGGTGACATGACTAGATTAGTCTGTACAAAAGTATTATAATAATAATAATAATTTCAAACTCGGATAAGTCCTGGGTCCTTTAAATAATAATAATAATTTTAAACCAGTGGCCATGAAATCAAGCGGGCTTTTGACTACCAATAACGCGTGCTGTTTTTTTTTAAATAAATAAAATTCGCGATTGAAATTATTTCTACCGAGTGGAGGAGAAACTCGTCCTACGATTCCAACCCAAAACAACACCTACCCAAATGTTTTTAGGAACAAAAATTAATGGCCCGAGAGCTCACTTTTACGTAATTCTCAAACATTAAGCCGCCCCTATTCGAATATTTAGTAGGGGGTGAAGAACGAGCCCAAAGGCCCGGTCCATTAATAACTCTGGGCTTTCTAACAGTGCCCCCGAGATTCCACTTTTGGGCCCAAGCCCCCTCATGAATGTAAAGCCCAGCCCATCGTAGCCTGAGACCCCACGTCCGAGAAGAGGCCGAAACATAACATAGAAGTATGTATATTTTGTTGTATATACAGCATGTTGAAATACCCCGTTCTTTACATGCTTCGGCCAATTTCTATCAAAACTCTACGGACCCTGCTTCCTTTCCTCGATGATGAAGCAGAGCCTTACGCTGGTCGGACACGGCCGCTGTTTCCACCAAGGCGATGAAGCTCCAGGCAAGGCCTGGTTATGGTACGGTCGGGGAGGAAGTTGCACCATCGTTAAGGCCAACCACTTCCTCTTGGAGGTTTCCATGAGGGACCTCCATCGCTGCGGCATGAGTCTCTTCTCATGGACGGCAGACTCCCTTTCCCGTTATGTTTGGGTTCCTGTTGGTTCCGTGGTTTGTCTTGTTTTGCCCTTCCATGCTTATGCCTACGGCGGTAACTTATTTTTTTACGATCCCTCTTCCTCATTTCTCAAGGTGAACATCTCTTCCGAAGTAACGTTGAAGAAGACCAACTGCCGGATGATTAGTCAACTTGTGCGGGGGAGAAAAACACGATCTCCGGAAGGACGAAGAAAAATCTATCCATGGGCGCGTGACGCGTGTGTAAGTCTCTAATGAGTGTGTGGGCTGAAAATATTTATAGTTGTGTGATTTTTTCTAATTTTTTATAATTTTTCATGATTTTCTAATAGTCATTCCCTTATAATATGTGTTGTATGCTATTTGCAGGTGTTTTTTGGTCCATCTATCAAATGCGATGCAACTGACAATAATCTGTGCGAGACGTTTAACAGTTACATTGTCGTTGCTAGGACTAAGCCTATTGTAGAGATGTTGGATGAGATTAGATCGTGTTTGATGGAGAGAATGTACCATAAGTTGAAATTGTTTGATGGTCGGGGAGACGACATATGTCCAGAAATTAGGAAAAAAGTTGAGGCTTTGAAAGTGTCTGCTGGTTTATGGGTTCCTAGGCCAGCTGTTGGTGAAAAATTTGAAGTAGTTCGTCGACAGGAGAAATACATTGTTGATTTGAATGCTAGGACTTGTAGCTGTAGGGAATGGGAGTTGATGGGCATTCCTTGTTGTCATGGCATTGCATGCATCAACTTCATGAAGCATGAAGTTGAATCTTATGTGCATGAGTACTTCAAAAAACCATACTACATGATGGCATATCAGCATCCACTGACTCCAATGGAAGGATAAAACAGCTGGCCGGAAGACACTGGCGAACCTATTCAGCCTCCTCCATTTAAGACTAGGCCAGGAAGACCGAAGAAGAATTGCAAGAAGGGAGCCGAAGAAGAACCAAAGAACCAAACCAGATTATCTAAAAAAGGAGGTGAGATCAAGTGCAGCATATGTAAGTTATATGGTCACAACAAGAAGTTGCAAGACAAATATCGACAATGAGGCACTGGCACTGGCACTGGTCGTTTCAGAAATAGCTCCTGCTAGTGGTCAGGTAAAGCGTAAGAGTTTTTTGTCCTATCTCCTGTCATTTCACAAACACTGGTTTTTTTGTTTAACAAGTATCTTCGGGAAGAGAGCAACCTGGAGGTGGACCATATGGAAGGGGACGAGGAGGTAGACCAAAAGGAAGCAGGGGAAGAGGTGGCAGAGGAAGGACTAGAAGAGGAGCCATTTTTTCAGCCACATCTCATGTCGAAGTCGGTAACACCAGCCATGCCCAAAGCAGTTACAATATAGGCACATCTGCAACTCAGTCCTCTTCTGTTGCTGGAGCAAGCATGGAGGCCTCTACAAATGCTTGACTGGGCTGGCTGGCTGTCCTTGGCTTGCTCTAATCTGTCTGAAATTTGTTTGGGCTGGCTGTAGTTGGCTGTCTTGGCTTGCTGTAATCCGTCTTTGCTTGCTGTATTGGGCTGCTGTAATCTGACATAGCTTGCTGTAATATGTCTTGGCTTGCTGTCTAGGGTGTAATCTGGTTCCCTGTCTAGGCTGCAATGAAAAGCTTGTCTAGGCTTTCTGTCTGTAATGTTCTGTTATGTCTGTAACAATTGGGTTCTGTCTGTAACAATTGTTGTTTTAAGCATTGACAGTTACAAATAAGCGCAGTTATGGGTATATCGGATACGCAGTGTGAAGTTCATGGGTATTTTTGATAATTTAAATATGTGGGGTGTTCGTACAAAACTGTCAAACTTGGGATTTTCTGAGCTGCAAATAACCATGGACATGTTTCAAACAAGTTGTTTCAAACAGCATGTTCAAAAACGACACATTCCATATTGTTTGCAACATCATGGTCCAAGTTCTTGTACATTGATTGGATAAACAACACTAAACAACTCCATATTGTTCTAACTACTTCGCAAACACACATAAAATTATCCCAACACATATGACAATTACAATAATGCATAAAAACTTCGTATCTTTCACATTTTCTTCAACTTTAGCCAACTGTATCTCCACTGTCCTTAAACATGCTTCTAGGGTCGAATTTTCAGCTCGGGCTTCTTCTTCCTCAAATTGCTTCATCAACCTAGGAGTATCCACCCACAGGAAAAATCCACACCCTCCATCAAACTTGTATCTACGGCAGCCAAAGAATCTTCTCCCATTGTTCATTTCAGTATGAGCAGTCCTGATAACGCATTCCAGACCACAGAAGCACGTCACATTGTTGTTCTTCTCAATGCAGCTCGAGCTATCCATGACGCTGCTTCTCCTACTCTCACGTCTGCTAGACATTGCTGCTAGTAACGTCCTACTGTCCTACTGTCACGTCTGCTTGTCCTACTGCCCTACTGTCACGTATGTAGACAAACAACAACAACATTATGTGTTAATAACTAACCTAAGAACAACAACGAAGACCACAAATTGCAGACTATGACGGGGGAGGGGACTGCGGGGGACGGGGCTGCGACGAGGGGAGGAGGCTGCTGCGGGGGAGGAGGGAGGAGGCTGCTGCTGCGGGGAGGGGGTGGAGGCTGCTGCGGGGAGGGGGGAGGAGTCTGCTGCTACAGGGGGGAGATGGGGTGGAGGCGGCTGCTGTGGGGAGGGGAGATGGGGAGGAGGCTGCTGCAGGGGGGTGTAGAGGCTGCTGCGGGAAGGGGAGGGTGGTTGCTGCTGCGGGGAGGGGAGATGAGGCTTCTGCGGGGGAGGGGGAAGGAGGCTGTTGCTGGGAGTGGGGAGGAGACACGGGGGATGAGGGGGGAGGCGGCTACGGGGGAGGGGGGAGGAGGCGGCTGCTGCGGGGGAGGGAGGAGGAGGTTGCTGCGCGGGGTGGGCGAATTTGGTCTGATTTAGGCAAAAAAAAAAATTAGGGATTTCAATTTGGAAAATCGATAATGGGATTAATAATTTAGAGTTTTCGTCATGCCAAGTAAGGTGATAGACGGTGGATAAACAGCGTAAATGGACACATAATCGCTACGTCGGATTCCGTCCAACGGTCGGATAGACGAAGGATATTTTTGAGATAACGGACAAATATGGGGATAGCTGATGATATTATTGAAATTTCTGGGTAGATCGGAAAAATGGGCCAAAGTTGAGGGTAGAATTGATAATTAGGCCTTTTTATTATATTTCTTGATTTTTAATTTTTCGAAATTTCGAGTGACTATAATTATTATTATTTAAAAAAATTAAGGTGTTACAATAATTATTAAGGAAAGTACGAACTTATCCAAGAGAACGAAACTCTTAATATGTAATCACTAAAAAAAATTTCGTTTTAAAAGGAACTTTCGTATACTACGGTGGTTCGATAAATGAGTTACGGTCAATTGAAGTATAAAAAATTAAGAAAAAAGATAAGGCGAAATTTTCTTTTTACAGTCGACCGTGAAATAAATCCAAGTAGTCCGAAATGTCATAAAAGCAAACGGAAGACATCGTGTGGAGTATATGATGATCATGTATATATTTGTTTTCATGAAGATGGGCATCGGAGTCTGATTCTTTAAAGGGGGGAGGGTAACCCCCCTCCATATCTTTGTTACTCGTTTTGGGACCACCCTTTCTACTGCAGAGGGGCACTTGAAGTTTGCAGTTGGGCGGGTGCCTGTGTGCCCCCTCCTTTTTCGCGTCACATGGGGAAATAACATTTCAAACTTCCCCTGTTCCCCCCGCCTGCGTTGTGTAATCAATCACCGTCGCTTCAAAATATATTTCCATTGTCGTTTCTGCACAGTCAAATAGAAAACCAGTCCAAATGGACCGATACGGACAGACAGGAAGGAGGGATTGGGGGGGGGGGGGGGTTGGGTTTTCTTTCTGAAAAAAAACACAGACAGGCTGGACATTCTTGCCTTCCCTTTTCTGTCTACGGGGGGCCGCGGGCGGGTGCGCCTCATTCTACTCTCCTACACCCTCAGCCTACTAATGCTAATTATAGTTCCAGGCCCATGAAAAAGAAGACAAAAAATGTTAACAAGGAGTTTGGATATCTTTTTCAGCAAGTTTCCCTTTTCTTGAGTTAAGTCCTTCCCCCAACCTCTCCACGTCCTTTACTATATTTATATTTCCACGTTCCATCCTTCCCCATTCCCCACCCCACACACGCACACACACACTCTCTCTCCCTCCCTCAGCTAACCCCTTAACCGTCTGTACGATGTCTAATCGCGGGTCCGGTCGTCGCGGCACCGACTCTCTCCGCCACGGAGAAGCCGATCCTCCTCTCCCCGGGGGTGCTCGTTCTCGGGGCCGGGGTCGGGGTCGGGGTCGGGATGGTGGTTCGGTACCTGTTGCCTGGCCTGGGAGAGGTTGCGGCGTCCCCACCTCCCCCCCCTCCGCGCCTCATCCCCCTCCTACTACTACCCCTTCCCCTGCGACTTCCTCTTCCTCCCCGGACCTCGGCGGTGGTGATCTCACTGGTCGGATGGAGCAGAAACTTACGCTGGTCGGACAGGTTGCTGTTTCATCCAAGGGAATGAAGTTCCCGGACAGGCCTGGGTACGGAACCGTCGGGAGGAAATGCATGGTTAAGGCAAACCACTTCCTCTTGGAGGTTTCGCAGAGGGACCTCCATCACTACGACGTGAGTCTCTTCTCTTGGACGGCCGACTCCTTTTTCTGTTATGTTTGCCCTTCTGTCAGATCCGTGGTTTGTCTTGTTTTGCCCTACCGTGCTTATGCCTATGGCAGTAACTTATACCGTTTTGTTCTCTGTATCCCTCTTCCCCATTTCTCAAGGTGAGCATCTCTCCTGAAGTTACGTCGAAGAAGGTCAACCGCCTGATAATTAGTCAACTTGTGAATACCTACCGTCTATCTCACTTGGCCAAGAGAATGCCGGCATATGATGGCGGGAAGTCGCTCTATACTGCAGGCGCTCTCCCCTTCGAGATCAAGGAGTTCATTGTGATGTTGTCCGATAAAGACGAGGCAGCCTCGGATTCAAAGATTAAACGGTTTGTTTGTCTCATTCTCTGAGTCCGTGTGGTTTGCCACTGCATTCGCCTCGTTTCTCTGTCTGAGGGATAAATGTTTGGAACTGGCCTGGGAATGGTTTGTTTCTCTCAGGAATAGAGAGTTTAAGGTGAAGATTTCGTTTGCCTCAAGACCGGATTTGAGCCATCTGCAACAATACTTGGTTGGAAGGCTGTCCGAATGCCCTCATGAGGTTGTCCAGGCTTTGGATGTTGTGCTGCGGGCATCTCCTGCGGAGAGGTTAGTTTCACTCATTTGTTAAGTGTTACAGGTGGCTTAATTTGTCTCTCTTTTCTTAGCCTGTATTTTTACATCTCGGACTAGGTACACTGTTGTTGGAAGATCCTTCTTCGCAAAAGAATTGGGGGCCAAAGGTGATCTAGGGGAAGGCCTAGAATACTGGAGAGGCTACTACCAGTCTATCCGGCCAACACAGTTTGGCCTATCTGTTAATATAGGTGCAACAACTTTGTCTCGTATTTACTCCAGCCAAAGAGTTTTTAGGGTAAACTTTGAATAAATTCAACTTGTGCTGAGAGTGATTGCTCCTTGGCAATGAAAGGAGTCGTGGTTTCTGTTCACCTGCACAAAACTTCATGACTCCATTTATTGATTAGCCTCATGAATATTCATATATGATTCTCTCTTTTGTGCATTTCAAAATTCAGATGTATCGGCCAGGGCTTTCTACGAGGCTATTCCTGTCACAGAGTTTATTGGCAAGTACTGCAATTTGCGGGATTTGGGAAGGACCTTAACAGATCAAGAGAGATTCAGGGTACTACTTGTTGTTGTCTGGCTTGTTGACCTTTCTTTTGGAGATTTTTGCGTTTTACCTTGTATCTTTTGATGTTCACTTGATTTAATCTTGACTCTTCTCTGTCAATAGTTGAAGAAGGTCCTAAAAGGGGTTAGAGTGCAGACTTCCTATACGGGTTGGCCTAAAAAGCATAAGATTACTGGATTGTCTGAGAAATCTGTTATGCTGACAATGTGAGTTGATACTTCCTTGTGGTGATATTATTGTGGGTCTACTTTCATTATGGTGATAAACAGAAACGCATCAGCCAGTTTGTCACTTCTAGGTTCTTTCAATGTTAAGTCTGTTTTTATATTAGTTAGCTTCCGCATGTCTATTTTTCTGAGACAGATAAATGTACACTCGAGATAAAAAAAAAAATTATTGTATGTGGGTTGTTCAACTGTTCACGTGTGATTGCTTTTCGTGAGCCTTGACAGTTGATTGAAGTAATCTTAACACTAATATGAACTGAATCGATTTTTCCTCTGATTAGGTTCGCCCAAGATGACAAGAAAATGAAGATTTCTGTGGGCGATTACTTTCATCAACGATACAACATTGTCCTAAAATGGAAGACTCTGCCTGCCCTCCAGATGGGATCTGATGCTAAACCTGTGTACATCCCTATGGAGGTATGCGTCTCATGGATCAATTCTAGTGGATTTAGGATTTCTAGATATTGCATTGATAAGAATGATGTTACTTTTCTGTATCCAGCTTTGCAGTATCCTTGAAGGACAAAGATACACGCGAAAGTTAAATGAAAGACAAGTTTCTGCTCTTTTAAGAGCAACATGTCGGCGGCCGCCCGAACGCGAAAAAGAGATCCTTGGGGTAGTTTATCGTTTTTGGTTGGCCATTACTTTATTTTTCCACCTAGACGTCTATTGACATTGATTATTACTGACTTTGGACAGAGTGTGAAGAATAACCCATTTTTCAAAGATGCCCTTGTAAGCCAGGAATTTGGAATGAATGTCAGGAGTGATCTTGCTCTTGTCGAAGCAAGGGTTTTACCTCCACCAGTGGTAATTGGTTCTTCAATCCATGTGGTTGCTCGGGCAGTCTTCCCAGTGATGAAATTATCTGTATATCTTCTTTTTTACTTGGACTTCTACCATTTCTACTGCAGGTAAAATATTTTGGAACTGGTGTAGAGTCAAGGGTTAATCCCCAGACTGGCCAATGGAATATGATAAATAAGGTATGTGGTTATGCATTGGTCCTTTTGGCATTACGTACTATTGGTGCATCATGATAATTGTGAAAGGTACAATTTTGAAAGTTGCCACTCCTTATAATTCTTTCTTGTATAGGGGATGGTTTTTTGTATGTTCAATTGTGGTTAGCATAAATTCTATAATACTTACGCCAATTTTATTTTTGTTCAATTGTGGTTAGCATAAATTCTATAATACTTACGCCAATTTTATTTTCTTCATGATATTTTTCTTTTTTTTATGCAGAAAATGGTCAATCCAGGGAAGGTTGAGCATTGGACTTGCGTAACCTTCTCTTCGAGGTTGGATTATGAAACAGTGGTTCTCTTTTGCAAAGATCTTGTAGGAATGTGCAGAAGCCGAGGCATGGTCAGTACCTGTAACTCTCATATTTGCTGATTTTCGATTTCAGTGATTTTTCTTTCTTTCTTTTTGCCAGGATTTCAACCCGAATCCTGTAATTCCTATAAGACATGGTCGATCAAACGAAATCGAGAAGGTTCTCTGTAATATACAGAGGGAGTCTGGTCACCCCACAAATCTGCTTCATTTACTGATAATAATTCTTCCTGATTCGACTGGTTCATATGGTGAGTTGGAATCAGTTTTCTTTGGATTTTTGTATGACTTGGATTTTTCTTTGGATGTTTATCTAGTCTAGTTGATCAACCTCTTACGCCAGGCAAGATCAAAAGAATCTGCGAGACTGAACTGGGGATTGTCTCTCAGTGTTGCCAGCCCAGGCAAGCTTCAAAAAACAGCAAGCAGTATTTGGAAAACGTGTCTTTGAAAATCAATGTCAAGGTAATCGGATAGGGTCTATTCCTGTTGAAGAAGATTGTTCTAGTTATCCTTACTTTTATCTTTTTCTGGTAATCTTTTTGAGTCTACAACTTCTGTAGGTGGGCGGCCGCAACTCTGTATTGGAGGAAGCAATACAAAGAACAATCCCTTTCTAC
Organism: Melastoma candidum; assembly: GCA_023653495.1. Lineage (NCBI taxonomy): Eukaryota > Viridiplantae > Streptophyta > Magnoliopsida > Myrtales > Melastomataceae > Melastoma > Melastoma candidum. The sequence continues at coordinate 24,575,502 of CM042882.1, forward strand.
CGTGAACGAGCCACGATAATATTTGGGGCCGATGTGACTCACCCTCAGCCTGGGGATGACGAGAGTCCCTCAATAGCGGCAGTATTTTTCTTTGACGGCTCATTTTTATGGTCTCTGCTTCAGTTATTCAACTAGCTGAAGGATTTTCAACTTTTTCTGTGTTTTTGGTACTATCCTGTAGGTTGTGGCCTCGATGGATTGGCCTCAAGTAACGACATACCGGGGGCTTATTTCTGCCCTTCCCGAGAAAGGTGAAATTATCAGTGATCTGTACACGAAGTCTACCAACGAACAAAATGTCGTTGTCCATGGAGGAATGATAAGGTAGAATCACGGTTGTCTTCAATTTTTTTCATTTAACGGTTTTTTTTTTTTCACATTTCTGACTTGTTTGGTCTTTCCTGCAGGGAATTGCTCCGGGCATTTAGAAGAAGCACTAACACGAAGCCCGATAGAATCATATTTTACAGGTACAGCATTCAGCAGGTGTGACTTTGAGGTTTTTGGTTGCATAATGCAATTTTCACTTCTCATTTTTTTCTTTATTCAGAGATGGAGTAGGGGAAGGTCAGTTTAGTGAGGTTCTATTCCATGAAGTGGACGCAATACACAAGGTGGCTTTCCTTGATCTTCGTTGGATGTTGATTACCAATTAGCTGGGTTTCTCGTCATGGGTTTCCTGTCTTGTCAGGCTTGTAACTCACTGGAGGAAGGCTATCTACCTCCAGTTACTTTTGTGCTTGTTCAGAAGAGGCATCACACAAGGTTCTTTCCTATGACTCATGGAGACAGAAGTAGTACTGACAGGAGTGGCAATGTTCTTCCGGGTTTGACCTCTTTACCTTGACCGATCAATTTATTTTGTATCCTGATGTGCTGATATTTTCTAACCTCCTGAACTTCAGGAACTGTTGTGGACACGAAGATTTGCCATCCGACTGGATTTGATTTCTACCTCAACAGCCACGCTGGAATTCAGGTTTACCCTTGTGACTGTTCTGGAAATTTCGTTGTTCTGGCAAGTGTCCATTTTCAGATGGTCCGAATGTCATCGCCTGTTGACTAATATATTGTTTATCTCTTTCCTTGTAGGGGACTAGCAGGCCAACTCACTACCACGTCCTATATGACGACAACAAGTTCACTGCGGATACGCTCCAAGCACTGACAAACAACCTATGCTACACGTAAGCTCAAGCTTTCTTTCCCATCAAATGGTGACACCTGCTAATTAAGTTACATTTTTTCTGCAGGTATGCCCGATGCACTCGATCTGTCTCAATCGGTTAGTTTCATAAGTCGATCAATTCTCAATCGCCCGACATTGGAGGTCGGAATCTGTTACTGTGACATAATTGACCCATGACTTTGTATTTCTTGTTTTTTGTTGTGTGCGAGTAGTTCCTCCAGCATACTATGCTCATCTAGCCGCCTTCAGGGCGAGGTATTACATGGAACGCGAATCCTCGGATGCGGGCTCGGGCAGCGGTAGGGGAACAAGGAGTGGGAATGTCGAGTTCAGGGTACTTCCCACGGTTAAAGAGAATGTGAAAAACGTCATGTTTTACTGCTGACTTGTTAACCGTCCAACTTCTGTCGCCTTTGCATCCTCTTTTGGTATAGGCTCGTCTGATAGGCCTCTGGCTTGGCCTAACTTTGTCATTTTGAAACTAACTTAAAAGCTTCTGGTACTTGTAATCGATACCTTTTGGACAGTTGTTGGTTTAGCATGACATGAACCTGAATTGAATCAACTAATAGATTAACATCATCAGTCTTTGTCGTATTTCTCTACTTGCCATAAATTCTATTCTTCTGAGTGATTGTCGCTACCAGGAGGCTGAGCATGATGCACCATATTGTCATGTTACAAGCAACTGCTTCCCTAGAGGCACTGTTCTTCATGTGCCTAGGATAGATGTTTTCGCTTTTGCCGGTGCTCGTCATCAAGGAGACGTTTACCGATGATGAGCCTGTAGGCACAAATCACCAATGACTCCCCACTAATGCGAGGGATCAATATAATAAAGGAGTGTGGGGATGGGTACTTACAGTCGTAGCTAGTCCAGCCGAGGCGCTGACCTGCGAGGTCGTAAACGAAGATTTTGTCCTTCAGGATGAGATCTGCTAGAAACAAACACAAAGATATCCCGATCAATAGATTACAATATGTGAGGAGCAAGTTCGTTCACATAATCTTCCTGTATCATGCTCACCTCCGAGTATCGATATCTCTTGGCCACGTCGCATTTGGAATCCAATGCACCACAATGCATTGCCGTCCTACAAAGAGCACGAAACCAAACCACTGTAACTATTCAGCCGGCACTATAGACGATTCAACCTCAACCCCTGATTTTTGAAATTACTCACGAAAGAATTCTGCAGCACCAGATAATCCTGAGGGCTTAAAATCATCGCAGCACCGCCAGCAAAATTCAAACTAACCAGGGGAAAGATGTCGTTGATGCTGCACACAATGCATAGCACATATGGGAATAAGATGGAATACCCAGAGAGGACAGAGCATAATGAGATGACATGCTCACTTTGACGATACTAAATAACATTGGGTTTCCTCGTGAACGAGCTCACGAACATTTGGAGTCACAGTGGTAGTAATCTGCATTGAGGAAAGTATTGTATAGCGAAGGTAGAACCCAGAACAGGCTATCAAATGAAACTCTTCTGGAGAATATTGCGCCAAATTCGCTGACACTCGGTAGTAAGAACCACTTACAGCATTAACAAACGGGTCATAAGCTTCCTCGACAAGGTATGTTAAAGTTGTCCCTGTATCAACTATAGTTCCTCGGTTGCTTGATGTTGCAAAAGCTGAAGGATCAATGGGCAGCATTTGACCATTAACAGAAATACTTTCCAGACTCAAACTGTAATAAGGCCTGTAATTCAAATCAAGATAAAAGGCAATAACCACATCTGTCGTCGCCTTAATTTAATGTACCATATGTATCATTTCTGAAATAAAAAAAATGACCTACTGTAGTGGGACGAGTGGTGTGTAGACCATATTTGGCTCGACAATTTCGCCAAACACCAAGAGACCCCCACCATCACCATCACCCCTTAAGCAATGCGAGAAAGCTCGGGGAGCCACACCGTGCGAAGCGAGCTGCGAGATTACAGACATCTTTTGCTGCCCGAATCCGAAGATCCCATCAACCGTCTTATCTGACTTTGTTAATTCCCCCGTTTGGTCAGTGCTGCACCTGATTTTTCATTCCACCCAAAATATCCCGTCAACCTCCACGGCATATCATAAAAGGGAAGCAGGTTGAAAAAATGAGCCAGTAAGTACCCAAATACTATGGTTGCTGAAGAGTTTGCCCTTGTGGACTCCCCCAACACCATCTCGAAATTTAGCGAATCCGAGACATAATAACCCGAAGTCCCGCTGCCGTCTCCATAATGAAATGAATAACTACATGCATTGTCATTGGAAGAACAAATGGCCTCTGCTGTCTGAAATCCCAAATTACACCTTTCGTCCCCACAAAATATCTCAGAGGCAGATGACGAGCTCTTGGGATCGAACCGATTGAGCGGAATCTGCTCCAAACATAACAAACCTCACCACAAATCGATTCAAAATTCTCTACTCGACTCATCTTTTTCCTCCTGTTCCTGGCTCATCTGAAGAACAAAAACAAAAGCCAAAAACTGCAGAAACTCACATTCAAACCACTGGATTGAGGGCAACCATAACAGGGCATGCAAGAAATCCACAGCACATCGCTCCCAGTATCTATCTGCACATAGTACTCCTTCGGGGGGAGTACCAATCTGCACCTTCGCATAGTACAGCCTACACAAAAGAAAAAGGACTCCCAAGTTACAGTAAAGGAGGACACTCGACAATGAGAGAGCCGACCCAGAAACGGAGTCCGAACCAAGAAGTGAATTTTCCCAGTAATCCCATCACATACCCGATGAAGAGGGGATTGTAGGTGCCGCCGAGTGCGAAATCGGCGATCCCACTGACGACAGAATCAGACTGCGACAACATCCTCGTATGCCTGACCCGGTCCCTGTCCCTGAGCTCGCTGAGTCCGACACCGCGGCCGACGGGGAAAGCCCTCTCCAGCGTCAGCAGCGCGTGGGTCGCCGCAACCTCCATCGACGGGACCGGAGCCGCGACGGCGAGGAGGAGGAGGAGGGCGCCGAAAGCTGTCAGAGGCATTTGCCTTTTTTTTTTGTCTTTTTCGTCCCCTCCGGGTGGGTAATTTCTTTGAATTAATAATATATAATAAAATCATGAAAATGTTTCTGTGTGTCACTGTCGGAAATACAACGGTTGGGTTGAGCCCCCTCCTCCCCAACCACCATAACCCGTAATCGCATTCGTAACACTTCTTACAGACCATACTTTATTTAAACAAAATCATAACGGGCCGGGCCTTATTCTTAAAACGGGGACAATTATGGGCTCGGATGAAGCCCATTTCCTTTTCCCTGCACGTGTTCCGGTCGGAGTTGGTCGGAGCGAGCTTGGGAGGGTTTGGCGTTGTCGGCGGAAGTCCGGACAGGGCCAGGGAAGCTGCCGAAGGTGAGAGTTTTGGGTTTTTTCTAGCGGATGATTGTCTCGGGTTTGTCTGATTGCTGTGGGAATTAGGGTTCCGACTCCTTTGCAGTTTTCTCGAGGGCTGATCGACATGTTCAGGTTTCGATCGATTTGTTACATGGGCCAAGACTTGCCATGACAAGAAGTTTATCCAAATGTCTCTCATTGGCAGATGATGAAGAATGATAATCTTTGAAACTTCGTCAGCTACATTGCCACCAACGCCTGTGATGAACTTACCAAGGCTATAACAAAAATCTCAACAGTGGGCACAGAGCAAAGATGCCCGACTTATTCTCTCCAACAAAAGCAGAAGAAAATTACCAACTGCTCTTGATATGGGGGCACTTTGATCATGTCAAGACATCTTCCCCAGCTTATTTTTCTGCCAGAAGAAGGGATGTGCAAGACTTAAGGGATGACAACTCCTCAGGCAACGCTGACCCGAAGCCTTGCCATCTTACTCGACCGAAGCTATCAAGCAGGTGTATGTACCTATAAGAGTGCACAAAGTGAGGAGCATTCAGATATTAGAGGAAACCTGCCTGAACACATGTCATAGACACAAGGCTCCTTACCCGGTTAGGAGATTGAGGATTCTCAGTTCTTTTCTGAAGTAGTAATTGTTGCCAAATGAGTACACGACCCTCCTCTTCAGAGAAACTTCTCCCTCCTGATTCTTGGATTTTCTCATAACCGGAGGAGCAGATTCTTAAAGGGTTGACGGCATAGCAGCCACGAATCAATAAATGATACCTGACGGGATAACCAATTTGGATTACAATGAAAAGCTTTAAATTGCACGATCAAATTCAACATAAAAATACAAAAGTCCACCTTAAGACAGTACAAAAAATGTACTGCTCCCATACAAAGAATGTCACGAGTGGCAAGAGGCTAGTCCCAAATGTTTTATATGACAGAAAAAAATCACGATTTCTCTCCAGTTTACTTCGTTAACGTGGATGATCATCACACTAGATGCGAACACGGTTCCTTAACTATATAATGAAGCAATCGTACATACCTCATAAACATATATATTGTCCGCATCACGAAAAGGATCACAGAAAGGCGCACTCCCTGAGTTGACCATCGCCTGTGGTGAGCAGAATAATTTTATCATAAGGAAAACATCAGATTTCCATGGATCATAAAGCAACCGTGTTGTTGTTCGTATGACCTAAAATCTCACCAACCCGAGAGCTTGCTCGGAAAGATAGGCACATCAAAGTAACCTTAGGAACAGCAGATGGTGCGGTTTTATTCGTCAATTGTTGGCTGCAACTGACAGGCAACTTGGTGACACTTCCACCTGCACCTCGACTTGAATTTCAGGAAACTTCACAGCAGCCACGAATGGGATCAATACTTTGGTCGCTGCAGCAATCTGCATAAGAAATACACCCAACATTACAAAACATACTATAGAAATCGTGTCGGGGTTACCTTTCACCTAAAAGCTAGCAATTAGGTGAAGAGTCTCAACCATATATAAATTCTTGGCCCTGGTCTTTTCTAGGCAATGTGAGATTATTTTCCCAAAACCTCCCCGTAATCCCACATCGGATCTTTGTCCGGGGGTCGGGCGCCCTTGTTCGGAATCTTTATCCGACGGGACGAATCTGACTATGATACCAAGTTAGAAATCATGTTGGGGTTACCCTTCACCTAAAAGCTAGCAATTAGCTGAAGGGTCCCAACCATATATAAACCCTTGACCCAGACCTTTTCTAGGCAATATGGAATTATTTTCCGAACATAATCTAACTCCATCAAAAATTTAAAAAGACTAACAATAGAACGAAAACACCGACTTCCCATCACAACCATAGGTTACTGACAACAAACACCAAACCGCAAATTATCATCGCATAATTGGAGAGAATCTATTTTCTGGGTCTTGCTACAACCATTTCCTAGAACATCACAGAGGATGTAACCCACCGCAGAACCTTACTGCTGGATCATAATCCGGCGATCAATTAACTTACTTTGTGGAGCAGTGCAGACAATATCATATCACTCGGTAACACAGGCCAAACCACCAGAAAAAGGAAGACATGAATCAATCCTTTTTCACCTTACCACCGTGTTGCTTCATCTCGGACACATCACAGAGGATGTAACCCACCGCAGAACCTTGCTGCTGGATCATAATCCGGCGATCAATTAACTTACTTCGTGGAGCAGTGCAGAACAATATCATATCACACGGTAACACATGCCAAATCACCAGAAAAAGGAAGACATGAATCAATCCTTTTTCACCTTACCACCGTGTTGCTTCATCTCGGACATATCGGCGAAGTAATCCCTGCTCATCTCATCGTTACTGCCCTACAAGAACCACCACCCACGTCACCAATCCCAACCAAAACCAACATAATCAAACAAAACAACGAGGATAAGGGCAGGGACAGGATCATCCTCCCCTACATTCGAGCTCGTTCTTTCTCGATGGCCGCCTTGTTCCCAACCTAAGACAAACAAAAACGAAAAACAGGTTCCGGTTAGTGATCCGACCCACAACCCAAGCTCGGACCTTTCCCACGAATCTTACCTGATAGAAGTCGAGGAAGCGATTGCTGGCCCTCTGACAGGAACTCCGCGTCGGGAGAAAAGGCGGCTTCCCCCGGGAGCCATGGACTTGAACCAGGAACGAAGGAAGTATCCGCGATCCGGGGTTGGCAAATGGCAATCCCTTGAACCTCGACATGAACACCACTGGTTGGCTCCCGGTGTTTGGTCAGAAGGAGATTTGGGCCTTCAACTTTAAAAGGGTGACATTTTGGGCCTCCTATATGGGCCTCTCGTCATTATACACTGGGCCTCGTTGAGCTAGCCCAATTCATGGATGTAGCTTTCAATTGTCCCAGATTTAGTCTCCTCCCTCTCATACATAAAACAACATCAAACCCCTGGTTGATCCCCCTCGTAACCCAGCTCGATCGATTGATCCGTCATTTCATTATTTTTTTTCTTCTTCCTTTTTAAAGCGAAGGAGGTCATTATGTGGTAAGGGTCTCGGAGATACAACAAGTGCTCGACAACAATAGTGCCCAAATGTACGCGGTCAACAGTGCCCAGGAGGTCATGTTCCTGAACAATCCAGTGGCCACAGCCGAGGGTTAGTAACGGCAACGGCGGCGGTCCTAACAAGAGATCAGGGCATATCATATCGCATGCGTGTGCGATGAGCCTGCTTTATCGATTATGTTCCCTCGGTTGCAAGGTATGGATCAATCCACACCAAATCATTTCATGGCCTCCGCGATCTTAATTGCCACATTGTGGGAATTAATCTCTACAATGCGCGTTAGTCAAGTGTCGTTCCATGTATAAAATTCGCCCACTTTTAATTCAAGTGGCCTTATTGTACCAAACCAACATGCCGAGACATTATTACAATCGACACACAACTAAAATACATGGACTTATCCCTGAAAGGGGGATGAAGCAATTATACGAGGAAATCAATGTTAGTGGTGGAGGGAGGGGAGGTGACATTATTAACCCCGATTTCATGCCAACTTGTATCTGTTTGCAATGTAGTTCCGTTTCTAGTAATTCAAAATTGATTTGGTAGCAATGCTTTATTGGCTGTCGGAACAACACTGTTATCGACTCGCAATGATGTAGTAGTAATAGAAGGATCGCCAACTCCGAATATGGGATTCCAATAAAAATTCATACCAATGTGTTTAGAGCCGTCATCTTTTCCTATTTCCTAGTTCCGTTAAGAACCAGTGTAAAAACGAATCGAGCTGCTCGCGAACCGATTCGATCAAAGTTTGATTTGAACCTAATTTTGATCGAACTCGAGCCGGTTCGATAACGAAAAGAGTCGAGCTCGAGTCTTACTACTTATCGCTCGATAGTTGGCTAGTCGTATAATATTATATGATAACTATGTTTTCGAGTCGAGCCAAATTCGAGACTGTCGAACCAAGTTCCAATTATGTATGCTTTCGAATCGAACTCGAATTGTCGAGTCGAATTTATACTCGATCTGTATTTCAGCCTTGCGAACCTAATTGAACCGAGCAAATCTTGAATTCGAGCTCAAAGCTCGAATTCAAGCTCTGTACTAGTGCCTAAAAGGGGTTCGTTCTCGGCTCAGGTCGCTTTTGCCCCTGTTACAAACAACACCATCTAAGATTTGGATCATTTTTATTGTGATTGCTTTTAGACGTCGAATCGTTTCTCTCATCGCGGTTGGCCCATTGGGGGGAATGACTCGTTTTATGGCCCATTTCGTCGTGCCTTTTTGGAACATCCCCCTTTCGCTACACGTGGAGACATGTGAGTGGCATTTCCCGTCTCGCCCCGAAATCCCGGGGCCGTTTTGTTGGTTGGTGACGGGTGTTTTCGCGGGGTTTCATTTGGAGGGGCCCAGTTCTTTTAATTTCCCCGAATTGCCCTTCAATGATACACGCGTCCCGCCCGAACGGTCTCCAACCATTGCCATGAGTAAAAACTCAGGGGTATTATCGTCCATCCCTTAGAAGCCCAACGGCACACTCTGTCCCCCCCCTGTCGCGTCTCTTCGCCATTTCCTCTGCGTCTGTCCGTCATTCCCCGTGTTCGTGCGCCTCTGGATGAGAAGTATCCGCATAACGGAAATCGCAGCGAACCCACGTATCATCCCCCCCAATTCTCGTTGGTTTTCCCGAGAAGATCCCAGCCTCATCTGTTTCCCTCATCCATGGGGGCGTTTCGAACCCTAATTTCTCCCTACGACTGACAAATCGGAATAATCCTGGGGAGGTTGGAAAACGCACTCCTCTCGTTTTCTTGACGAAAGAACTCGTGGGGATAAGCCAAGTTTGTTTCTTGAATGGTCAGTGGCGTGGAAGCGGGGGATTGCGCTGTTGTGTCGAGGGTGCGCCCGGTGCTGAAGCGCGAGTTTGGCTTTGCCCTCCTGCCGCATTCTGAGATGTCTGGATCCTTGGGCCAGACCCAGGACGATGATTCGGGGGATGACAGTGAAATTATGCCTGGAATCGGTGGCCTGATTCGAAATGGTGGGAAGCGATTGAAAATGAGTTCTCCTGATTCGGAGAAGGCCGTGGGGGATGTTGGAGGTAATGTTGCCGTGGAGGGGGATGTGAGCGAGGAGGAAGCGAAAAGTGACGTAGTTAGCGGTGAAGATGTGGCTAGCGGATGTGGGGACAACGAACATGCGAAGGAGGTTTTAGGCGAGAAGAGTATGGTTAATGTGGTTCTGGAAGGAATGGAGGATTATGGTGTGACTGAGGAAGTACCTGGTGATGCATTCGGGTTAATGGTGGACAAGGATGCCAAATTCAGGGGATCTGTAAGTTTGGAACACCGGGTGGTTGTTTTAGCGTTGGATGGAGCCATGGGGAATGGAGGAAATGCTGCTTTGAAGGAGGAGGAGGAAGCAATGTTGTCGACTGGTTTGGTGGACGTCCCTGTTATTGTTGGAGACGTGAGTCCTCATAAGTCTGTCGAGAGGCTTGCTAGGTCTGCTCCAATACAAGAGGAAGACGAGATTAACGTTGAGATTGCAAATGGAGATTCTGGAAAGCTTGCACTGTCTGGAACACCCCTGAAGCTAGAGATAAAAATGTACAAGAAGATCGAATTGAGTAGGCCTTTTGTTTCACTGAAGGAATTTTTGGAGTCGGGGCTTCTCGAGGGATATCATGTCACTTATTGCCGGGGATTAAAGGTGCTACTTGTTTCTTAAACAGCCAACACTAGATGAACGGAGGATTTTATTACCTTCTGTTCGTATTGTCTGACGCTTCATGGTTGAAGGGAACGAGGCAAAAGGAGAAGAGTCTTGAAGGAGTAATCAAGGGTAATGGGATTTTGTGCTTTTGTGATAAATGCAAGCCAGTGAACAACGTGAGTAAAATTTTTAAGTAGTTTGAGATTATTGATGCTGCTTGGTCGCTTTGGTTTTTTCGAGCATCCAATCCTATTGAACATGGTAGGTGGTTGTTCCTACTGTGTTTGAGCTGCATGCTGGAAGTCCTAATAAGCGCCCCCCCGAGTATATTTACCTTGACAGTGGAAGAACATTGCGTGATGTCATGAATGCTGTGAAGAATTCTTCGGCCAACACAATAGAGCAGGCTGTTCGAGCTGTCATTGGTTCTGATGTATTGAACAGCTGTTCTGTATGTTTGAGCTGCAGAGGTTTGCTGCTAGTTCATGTCTATGAAGTCTTTTCTTGGTTTGTCATAATCACAAGGAACTTGTTGATTTTAAAACTGAAATTAGGGAGGATGACCAATGTTGACTCAAGAGGGACAAAGCTGTTGTGTTCTAAATGTTTGGATTTGAAAGACACCGTGAATTCCCACCTTAAGGTTATGGAAAGCAGCAACAGGTATTGTTCACTATCTCTATCCTGTCAATGCTCTTCGGAAACTTTATCAACGAGGCCTGATGGGATGCATCCAAGATTTGCCTTGCGAAATTTGGTGTGAATTGTTTGTGGAGCAAATCTTCATGTCTTCCTTCCGTTTGTTCCTTCCGTTTGTTCCTTTCGTTTGTTTCTTTCGTGAACTGTTATGCAGAATGCCAGAACATGTGGAGTTAGGAGCTACTGTGACATCCCACACCAAAACAGCGGAGTCAACTTCGCCAATTGAGGCAAGACCTATTCTGAAGACCCTTACTAAAACAGCAGAGATAACTTTGCCGATAAAGTTGGGAGCTGTGGTGAAGCCCTTTTTTCAAACAGCAGAATCAACCTTGCCAATTGTTGAGAAAACCGAGGCGACATACTCTTGTGGGCCAGCAAAATCAAGAACAACTAGGAGCAAGATTCAGGGGAAGCTAACTAGAAAGTCAGTGCTCCGGATAATTTTAGCATTTCTAAAACGGGTGCTTATTTGTTTTCTTGCTCTTCATGCCTACTGCTGATGGGCTTTTTTCCTTTCTCCAACTAAAGAGATATGAGTTTGCATAAGCACGTTTTTGAGGAAGATGTGCTGCCTGATGGAACAGAAGTAGCATACTTTTCTAGGGGACAGGTGTGAAGGAGATTGACTACCTTTATATGCTTTTCCTTTTGCTATATTTGTTTCATAAGGAACTTTATTTTGGCAGAAAATGCTAGTAGGCTACAAGAAGGGGTCCGGTATAGTGTGTTCTTGTTGTGACTCGGAGGTATGGTCACTTTAATCTATGGACATATATTCACGTTGATGGTTATATGAAAAACTCCTATTGATGGATGTTGCGCAGGTCAGCCCATCACAATTTGAAGCCCATGCTGGTTGGGCATCACGCCGGAAGCCGTGGGTTGCTGATTTTTTTTTTTTATGTTCTGCACCTTATGCTGTCAAATTTCTCAATCTTTTTCAGACCTTTCCTCGAACGATAAATTTCACTTGCTTTAATTTATATTTACTGCATAGCATGAATTTGGGAAAATACCAATTGCGTGGCTGGGATGTCAGATTGGAGGATGCGAACCGATGGATTGGAATTGTATTTTACTTTGACAGAGTGCTGATGTTCTTCTGTTGACTCCACTTTGCAGATACTTGCATATATACACGTCTAATGGTGTTTCCCTTCATGAGTTGTCGATGAATCTGAATAAACGGCGGAAATTCTCCAACAGTGAGAATGATGATGTTTGCTCGGGCTGTATGAATGGTGGGGACCTCTTATGCTGTGATACTTGCCCAAAGGCTCATAACTCAGGTAAATTCTTATCCTCAGCTTGTTTATGTGTAACGAGTCAAATGCCTTTCTAATTTTTACTTGATCACTCTCCGCACCTGCTCTTATTCTCACTTCGGCGGGGTACAAAATATATACGTCTGAGAAGCATTCCTCAGGGTAGTTCGGTTGTAGATTATGTGTGAACTTACGTCCAAAAGAAAATTTTGATTCATTGACAGCTGGAAAGAATGCGGGTGCTGATCCAGTTAAGCAGGTCACAAAGAGATGTATCCGCGTTATTCCAACGCCGGAGGTTGAGGTTGGCGGATGTGCTTTGTGTAGGTGGGTCTTTAGAGTCTTATCCATTGTAAATCATCTATGTCACGAGTAGGGTTTCTTAATCTGCTTTCTCTGCTTTGTCTCTTCCAGGGGCCATGGCTTTTCCAGATCTGGATTTGGTCCTCAAACGGTCATTATATGTGATCAGGTAACATTTCATTACCGTGTTTTATATGCTTGGCCAATTCAGCAATGATCCCTTTATTATTGGTTCATTCATCTTTAGGTTTTCACGTGCTTTCTTGTGCCAGTGCGAGAAGGAGTTTCATGTAAGCTGCCTGAGGGATCAAGGAATGGCAGATTTGAAGGTCGGATATTATTTCTCTATGCATTTTTGTTATCTTTCCTATTTCTTCTGGGAATTATCTTTTCACATCTTATTCAATACAGGAATTGCCTGAGGGGGATTGGTTCTGTGGTATGGACTGTGATAGGATAAATTGTACACTGAAAAGATTAGTAGCCCATGGCGAAGAGAAGCTGCCTGACTATCTCGTGGATGTTTTGAGAAAGAAGAGGATAGAAAAAGACTATCGGAGCTCTTCTGATGTGGAAATAAGATGGAGAATCCTTAACAACAAAATGGATTCTTCCAATGAATCGAGACAGCTTCTTTCGCATTCAATAAAGATCTTTCATGTGAATAGTAGCCTTGCCGACTGTTTTTCCTTCTGAGGGCTCCATTCTATTCCTAGGACATGTAGGAATCATGACTAATCTCCTATTATCTTTTGTTCCAGGATCGTTTTGCTCCTATTGCGGACACTTCAGCGAAAAGGGATTTGATTCCGGCAATGGTGTACGGGTGAGTGATTGATGTCTTTGCTACATTGGCTTTGGTTGATGTGACATTATTTCCCCCTTCCACAGGAAGAGCTACAAAGGTCAAGAATTCAGCAGCATGTTTTGCGTGATATTAATAGTAAAGTGAGCTATCTACTTGAAGATCTGACTTCTGTTAGTTGTTTTGCGTAGTATGATCTAAGGTGACTTGTGTTCCAGCCACGCAGTGGTGTCAGCAGGACTTCTTAGGATGTTTAGCAAGAAGGTGGCCGAGCTTCCTCTGGTTGCCACAGTGACAGATTGCCAAGGACAGGTGAGCCCTTAGACCAGTCTTAACTTAAGACACTAGAGGAAGAAAATCCCATCCTGGCACGTTCATCCACTTCTGGTCTCGCTTTATGAGTCGACCGAATAATTTTCAGGGCTATTTCCAATCCCTATTTAGATGCATCGAGGGGCTCCTGTGTCGCCTCGACATCAAGGACCTGGTGCTGCCGGCAGCGGAGGAAGCCAAATCGATATGGATCAACCGGTTTGGCTTTGGCAAGATTGAGGAAGAGGAGGTGAATGTTTCCTGTGGGGTTTTGGTTGGCTCCCGTTTCAATTCCTACGGACCTCAACAACCCAAAACCGAACAAAGAGGAAAGTGCTTACGCAAACATCGTTTCTTGTTTTATCATACTGTATGTAGGTCATGGAGCTGAGGAGGAATTATCCCCTAATGATTTTCCAAGGGACGACCGTGCTCAAGAAGGCAGTTCCAGCCGTCTCAGAGTTGAGCAGGGAGGTGAAACCGTAGACATTGAACAGTGTGGCCTTATTTTCCCATATAGACCATAGGAATTCAGCACTTGATACATAGAAAGATAGTAGGCTCAGAAATTTAGAAGAAGAAAACAACATTACAAGTTGGGGCAGGGTAAAGTATTCATGGTGGGAATAAGTATTGTTAGAAGAGAGGAATTTGCGGGCATCATTTTGATCACGAACCAGACGATGCCGATCAGATTACAACCAAGAGCATTCGGGATATGTTCTTATTATATGTATACAAGACAAATGCAACCTTCGGCATTCCTGCACAGACCTGAAGGCGGGCAATATGGTCATTTCGCAAGTCCAACGCGGGAAGAATTCAAAATTTTGAAATTTCAAAAAGTTCGCCGGACATCAGGGGAAAGGACTTTGCTGCCCTCGAGAGTCACCCCCCCCCCCCCCTTCAATTCCCTTTGAATTTCAAGTCCGCCGCTTCTTTCCTCTCTCCCATTTTGCTTGAAACTTCCGATCTTCCAGAACGCTCTTCTCTTCTCCATTACAGTTCGCGATCGCCTTCGATTACTGAGGAGATGGGGCAGATCCAGTACTCCGAGAAGTACTTTGACGACACTTATGAGTACAGGTAATCGTAACGGCCCACGATTCACCGATCTTTGATGTTATATAGATTCCTTCGATTATGGTTTTCGCTTTTGTGGGGATGGTGCAGGCATGTTGTTCTGCCTCCCGAAGTGGCGAAGCTTTTGCCTAAGAGTCGGCTCCTTTCGGAAGTAAGTTATCCGTGTAGCCTTTGATCTTATGTGTCTGTCTTGGCGTGGAATTGAGGCGCCTGTGAGGGTTGATTTTGCGTTTCGGGTAGGAGTCTGCAGAAAATTCATCGTGATCCTTTGGTCTGATTCTTCTTCGTGGGAAATACGTTGGGAGTTTAACCATCGATGAAGTTTGAGTTTTCTGCCGCTTTTCCCTGTCGCTGCACCATGTTTGTAGCAAGTATGGGCTGAATCTGGATGCAGGAATTTCTGATTTACTAAATCCTTTTTCGCCCCCTCCTTTTGTGATGTATGTGGTTGGGGCTTCATAGAATGAGTGGCGGGCGATTGGAGTCCAGCAGAGCCGTGGTTGGGTTCACTATGCGATTCATCGTCCCGAGCCTCACATCATGCTCTTCAGGAGGCCACTGAACTACCAACAGCAGCAAGAGAGTCAGGCACAGCAGATGGTTGCCGCAAAGTAGATCCGTTACTGAGATGCACCGGTAACTTGTGTAGTGGGTTGTTTCGTCTGCTTGTGCATTTTTCTGATGCACTGTATCTCCAGCAGTTCAAGAGTCGTGGCTGCTGCTGATCTCTTATCTTTTTTAGTTGGTACTTCTTCGACTGTCATGGCAAGTGTTGATGATCGAACATCATTGTTGTTGCTGTTAGTATAACCTATTGATTTATCATTGCTGTTGGAATGGAAATGGAATTGGGTGTTGATTTCAGAATGTGGGAGGCCTGGAATCTTGCAGTAAGACTGATAGCCTTTGTGTTGCTGGGTTGAGATCTTAGGGCTCGGGGTGGAACGAGTCTTTTCTGTTTACATGATTTGTTTGTGGGGGGGGGGGGGGGGGTTCTCCTCGGATATTTTATTGGTAATTGAATTTTAAATTTGTTGAAATTATTTTATTTACCCCTTTTTTATTTAAACAGTAGTCGGCATCCACCAATATTAAATCTACAAATGAAATTATTGGCTTAGTATAAAATATTATATTCTAATAACAATTTACAAATACCCCCACCCAACCATGTCTTCTTTTAATCATAATCACAAAGAAAAAGAGCCCCCTAGACTAATAATAATGTCCATTAAAATTAAAAATAGGAAAAAAGAAAACAAAAAAAAGAAAGAGAGAATGAGTGTTTATTTGGCATATATCTTACGGATGGATTATTCCTCCCATGGCCCAAGGACAGCCAGATCTCTTCATCCCACTTAGCCCCTACATGGATTGGAAAGTTAAATGAAGTTATGTTAGCGAGAGATTCAATGGTCGATTTGATTTGGACACTTGAGGAGCCTACCTGTCGTCAATTTGCATGGATGTCGCAGCCGCCAGCTGGTTTCTACCGACCCTCGCGGCTGGTTTCGCCGTGTCCGCTACCGGGGAGTGGCCCACGAAGAGGGCTACATGCCCCATCAGCTTGTCCTTGCGCGAGAATGTCGTCCCACAGGAGCACTGCCACTTGAGGTCCCCGCAGTGCTTCTCGTGCGTCCGGAGGTCCGACAGGACCGAGAACTGCTTCCTGTTGCACCTCTTGCAGACGTACATCTTCGGGCAGTGGCTCCTCTTGTAGTGGTTCTTGACACAGATCATCGACTTCAGCGGCTGGAACTTTGTGTGCTTCTGGTTCCACCTGCACCCTTCCTGAGGGCACGAGTACTTCCTCGCCGGCTGTGTCATCAGAATCTGGTCTCTCTCTCCAAGGCAACCGGTCCCTCCTCCCCTCTTCATGGGATTGCTGAGGGCGGAATTGCTCTTGTACTCATCTCCGTGCGCTCTCATGTGCATCCTTAAGTTCGCGTCGCGTTTGAACCCCTTGCCGCATATCTGACAATAGTGAGTGTACTTTGCAAGTAATTCCGACGCGTCCAGCTCGATTATATCATAATCTGTAGCATTTCCGTTAGAAACTTTCTCGTGGCCGTTATTCTTCACCGAACCCGGCCCGTGGCTACCACTATCGGTAAGGTTACAGGCCATGCCGTGGTTGTTGTTCGATATGCTATTCTGAATACTGCCGCAACTAATCACATAATTATTACTATCAGCGTACCAGTCCAGGCTGCCGGCGGCCGCTTCGGAGCCGTAGACTCCCTGCGGCTGTGGTTGAACCGGCTTCAACGCTCGGGGAGGAGCCTCCTCCGCGGCCGGTGTGGCCGACATCATCTGCTGGGAAGTGAACATCATCGAGGAGGCGGCCATGATGAGTTCTTGGATCAAGGTCCCGATGCTGGCAACGGCCACCGACGTCGACGGTTGACCGTGGCGATGGCCGGGGGAGACAAGGACCGCGACGAGGGACTGGATTTGATGCATTTTCTCCTTGAGGAGGGTGAGGCTGTAGAGGAGGGAGCTAGAGTGGTCGCCATGGTGGTCGGCTTCTGCCGCAATCGGGGCGTCCGCAGCCGCAACATCGTTTGGGGAGGCAACGGAGGAACCGTAGATTTGGTGGATGGAGGTGGGGACGTTTGGAAAACAGGAAGACGTGGCGTTGGAGTTGGCCGTCGGAATCATCATCCTCCTCCTCCTCTTTCTCTTTTGAGTTTGGATCTTGAGAGAGAGAGGGGCTGTAAACTCGTAAGATCTGGTCCAAAAAATGAAGAAGTTATGATGACATGTGCATGCCATCCGAAACATGATTAAA
Organism: Melastoma candidum; assembly: GCA_023653495.1. Classification (NCBI taxonomy): domain Eukaryota; kingdom Viridiplantae; phylum Streptophyta; class Magnoliopsida; order Myrtales; family Melastomataceae; genus Melastoma; species Melastoma candidum. Next base: position 24,593,046 of record CM042882.1, read on the forward strand.
TATAACGAGAGTCTACGACATTTTATGACGCAACCAAAGTTGTGTGCATTATTATAATAATACCATAAATACAGTAAATAGATTTTAAAAAGATTAGTCGTGAGGGGGGAGGGGATCTTTTTTTACATGGGAGGTTGAATTGTTAAGCCATGATGCTTTTAATCAATGATAATTAATTCTTTCCGTTTGTAACTCGAGGGTGTGGGGGGTTGGAAGTCAACTGGAGGAAGAGGTGTTTGGTTCAATTTTCTCTTTTCTTAAATAACATTTCGTGTGCATCATCATTCATCAAGCCATCGCAACCACCGAGTACAGCCTTCACCACTTGGTGTCAAATCAATCAAATCCCTCTCGTTGTTCCATTCCCCCCCTCCCCATTCCTTTTATTTTTTATTTTTTTTATAATTTTAAATTAAATATCTTCTCTTTGTTGGAGTTCGTTTCTTGTGGAAAAACTAGTTCATCCCCTAAAAAGGGTTTTTCTTTACTTTTAAAAGTCTTGTTCTTGTCTGCGCATCTTAAGACAACCGAGCGCTTTTTAATGAACTGGGTGTTGATTGATTGGAACTACAAAATACAGTAATATAATATGAATAAAAGTTTGTTTTAGAAATCCCTTTTATAATTTTTAACAATAATAAAAAAAACACATGAAAATATTATTTTATCCCTCTATTTAATTGGGCTATTTTACATCATGTTCTCGAAAAGAATCTATAGGTTTATTTGATCTTGGATATCGAATTTAGCGTTTACTTGATATCGATTTCTTTTAGAGTTTTGTATCCGTACAATACCTATTTGTGGCCAATTTGGTATATGAATTCTAGATACCAAAAACATAAGCATAATTCTCCTCGAAACCTAACCTTTGTGAACTATCCCGTCCGGTCTCTTATGCGTTGTCTCTGTATGAGTTCATCTGAGCCAACAGCACCATGAATCACGGTCAAACAACATAGTCTCCGAGAACACACCCGATGCCAAGGATTCACTTAAAAAATTCGAACAAAACCTTTAAACCAATCCCAAAAAGAACTTTGTTAGTTAGTTATATATAAAAAATAAAGACTAGAAAAGGCAACAACCCCAAAAGACTCACTCCAAAGGCATGTGAATGATTTTAACGTGGGATCCGAAGCGGGAGGATATAATCTCAACGTCAATTCAATTAAAAGTAGAGTGGTAGGGCATTCTTCATCCATCCCCCATGGGAAAACAAATGGTTATCCCCGCATTGACTTTAGTTTCTCCCCCCCGATTCTTAAAAGGTCCATTTGACCGCGCACAACACAACCTTTAGACGAGAGTGCCTAATTTTTTTGCTAAGCTTCTTCCTACATTATTTAAGCCTACCATTCTAGGCCAATCTGGGTCGCCCACGTTAAAAATTTTACAAACATAAAGAAAAAAAAAAGATTCTATGTGTTGTTTTTTGTTTCCTAGAGATTTTATTAACTCTGGTAGTGAAATTTGTGTCAACCAAAGAATGATGGCATGTAAATAATGATGGAGGAGAGGGAGGGTTTGGTACATATCGGCATCACGCGCGTCCGTGGGAAAAGAAAACAATTTAGTAATTAAAACTAGGAGTAGGAGGAGGAAGATGCAACTTGTAACATTCAATAACATTGCGGTTAACCGGAAAAAAATTAATTCCCTCCTCGGTCAACTTCCCCCACCCCAACTTCATTAACTATCCATCTACTCCTTTTTTTAATAGACCCATTGACTGAAAACATATATTTTATTGACAATCTTTTCCCTTTCTCCAGTGGAGAAGCCCATTCGCAAGGCCCAATAAAAATTTAGTAGGGGGAGATTGCTTGTTGCTGCCCAGGATCGAACTGGGGACCTTAGGCGTGTAAAGCAAACATGATAACCACTACACCACGGGAAATCATATCTTAAAAAAAAACTGTTTTTTTTTCAGAATATTTATCTTCAATCAACTGCCTCTCACCGTCCAACCTTAACGTCGCACTGACTCTCCATTTGAGAGTGAAATCAAATCCTAATACTCTCCTCCTGTGTCCAGTCCAGGGGATGATGATGATTCCGACCTCAGAAGGGTGAACACATTTCGATGATGATGATGATGGTGTGGCCGGCGGCTTAATTAATAAGCTGCGTATACGACGTAACAGTAAGAACAACAACAATAACAATACATGTGGTCTCAGTTGAATGGATGACCCATGACAAAGTCGCCATCGTGCTCTACCACTTGCTCTAATCCACATTACAACTTGTACCGCCGCCCCTCTCGCTTCAAAGTGGAACAAACTATTAGGTACGAATTGGGAAATGGGATCTAACTTCTAATCTATGGTTTTTAGTTGGGATGATAAAGTTTTTATTCCCTACTAAAATCTCTGTGGCTCTCCTCAATCGGCGTCGTAATATTTAAAAAGGCAGTTCAGAAACTTTGGCCAAATCCATTTAATATTATCCCTTCCTTTTTGTTTTTACATCGCACGACACATCTTCAACTCTTAATACAAATTGAACAATCGACGACGACGACTACGATGGTGTTGGGCAGTGTTATGTGAAGTACTGCTACTTCTATGTTCAGTAGTGACAGTCCACCAATGTGGGGCCGGAGAAGAGGATCCGTTGCTGCTCCTGTTGTTGGGTCCGTCTGAACGTGAATTTCGAGTCGATGACATGGTCGTCCTCCGGCGCCGGTAGGTTTAGATCTAGCGGGAGGAAGTTCCGGGGCGGGCGGCCATCGCCCATCGCGTTGGAATTGGCGGGCTCGGGAGGGTTTGTTCCCGTTGGGATAGGACGGTGCCTCCTCATGTGGCCCCCGAGGGCCTGTCCTGAACCGAACTCCAACCCGCATATGCTGCACTCGTGGACCTTCTGCTTGTTACTGCCAACTACGTTAGCGACGATACCGTGCATCGTCGGCGCCTTCCCAAGGAAATGGACTGGGGCTACGGTTATTTTGCACGACTCCGCGTCCTCCTTTTCGATATCCTGGTCAAGGAGAGCAGGCACGGCCGGTCCTACTACCGACGGAAGTTTCGGCTTCTTGTGGCTGGCGCGGTGCCCGCCTAACGCCTGGAATGACGGAAAGACGCGGTTGCACGTCCTGCACTCGAAGACGTAGACACCCGGCTTTGCAGACGCGTCCGGTACCTTCCCCGTGCCGCTGCTGCTACCCTGTGCCAGGAGGATAAGGCAGTTCGCCATGTCCTCTTCTTCCTCGGTGCTGCCAACGACCGTGGACTCAACCGAGGTAGTGGCACCCACAGCGGCATCGCCCCCATCAGGATCCCCTGCAGCCCCAGAAGAGGAGGAACAAGTAGATGTGGCAACGCCACCTAGGGAAGGGGATGGCAGGCGCCGACGCTTGGTGCGCTTGCCTTTCGCTATGCTGCTGGAGATAACGTGTCGGCAATCGTCACCGAACTCCTCGGGATGGAGCTCCATCTTCCGATCGGGAAGGAATGAAAAGGAAAGGAGAAGAAGTGAGAAGAATAGTAGTGGTGATGCGTCCCTTATTCTTACACGCTCTTCTGCGCTGTATATATATACATACAGACATGAGATTGTGTTGGGTCGGCTTTTGTGTTGTGGTTGTGGGAAAAGCAAGAAGAAGTAAGAAAGAAGATAGAATAGAAAAAAACAGGCGGTGAAGTCAAGTCAAAAGGCCGCGGGGATGTGTAGTTGTTAGTTTTGAAGGTGCTCAGAAAGATTGTCCTTTTTGGTGACCCAATTTTAAGCAATAAGGTATTTTGTGCCATTTGGTATTCTGTGCCCCAAATAATAATCTTTCTTTCATTGCACATGACAACACAAAAAATAGTGAGAGAGGCAGTGGGACTCAACCCCACATCACTTTTACTCGGCTCCACTCAAACGTCACCCACAGACAACCAGAGAGAGAGCAGAAGATCAGCACCAAATCCTGCTCAATCTCAGCCACTCAACTTGGAAAAGCCAAATGGGATTTTGGGGGGAGGGGGAGTAGATGTCAGTGAACTAACTACTGTCATCATCTCATCTTCTCCCTTTCTCTAACACACACCCACACCCACTCGAATACTATGTTATGTTTTTTCCTTGTCTTCTCTCCAAGAGTTAGGACACCGGCCAACTATTGGTTTAGGAATGGAACCAAAAATCCCCACTTGATGTACTTGGTAGGATTCATGCTGCTCACAAATACTACTACCAACTAAACAGACAATGTGAATTAGATCGACCCATCTTTTAACTACCTTGAATGGGTTTTCTGTTCCTTGTTTTTGGTAAGGAGAAGGTTGAGAGGAGAGAGGGGTCCTTTGTTTGCACTCTTCCCCAGCAGCCTATTTCCATACCTTACTCCTCCTAGTCTTTGTTTAAACTTTACTCAAAAAAACCCTTTTGCTTAAATCTTCAACTAGTTATTAAGGCTCACCCACTCGACTGCTTGGTTAACTTTGGTGTGTGAAAAGGGCAGAGGGTTTGTGCCTGCATGGCTTCATAGGCCATTGACTCAAAAACCAATCGACCCTTTTGGTTTGTTATGTCATTACCGGAACCATTTCAAGCTCCCTGGTCACATACCACCTCTCAGCGATCACCTCCGACCTGATCTACTACGACAACATGATCCACTCCTCAATGTTCTGCAAGACCATTTATGAGGATTTGGTGATTGATGATTAGTTCATGACCGATCAGCAAACAGCTCCCAACTCTTTATCCCAACGCTAATCTGACTATTTGATTTCGACACCAGGCCTTAATTTTTTAAAATAATGACAACATTATCATGTGTTTAAGTTTCAGCAGCTCATGCATGTGAGATTAGTCCTCGTAAATAACAAGCCTTGTTGAAAGGAATGGACTTATCCTGCTAGTCCAACCCAGCTGAACGAGCCCTCTAAGATACAAGATTGTGGAATTCAGAAATTGCGGTCTGTCAGCCGCGACCTTATTACCCAAATCACCAAGATGATACCGCGGAAACAAGTATTAACACTCACTTGGACATTAAGATGCGGAGGAGGGAGCATTTGGAAGTAGAGAAATATGACTACTGCTGAAGCTCACAGCAGAGTTAAGCCAACCACACCTGCATAGATAAAAGCCCGATAAAGAAAAAGGAAGTAAGCTCGTCAACAGAAATGAGGAGATGTATGCGGCTGCGGTAACAGAAAGTGAAAGGCTTTCAAGCTTCCAAGAATTTACTATGGTTCATCCCGAGCCCACTAATAGCAGCAACTACCCCAATAGAAGGTGATGTTAACGACATTCACTCATGACAGTGACCATGTTTTTCTTTTAGTGCTTCAATCCCAAGCAAATGGACGGTGCCAATAATTCACCCACAAAGAAATATCCACGACTGGAACTAATAAGAGCAACGCCGATTCATACTAGTAAGAGATTTGATAAATGAACCAAAGATGAGCTTAGCATGGGATAATTAGCTGAATGCAAAAGGCTATCTGTATACAGATCCATACCACAGGCCAATCTTCCACCAGCATTCCCAGTGGTCAGACTCAACTCATGCCCACCTGAAAGTCCAAGACACAATAAGTGGAAGAAGAAGCCAGAAACCATTCATGAATTATCTGAGTCATTTCATTAAAACCACAAATAACAACAAAAGGTTCTTCACATTATCACAATTTTCCTCAAAATGTTGCATGAAATGAATGGCATTGTCGGCTTTGGTATGCAATACTAATATATAGTACTTAAACTTGGCAACATTAGTTAAAGAATAAGAGATAGAATATCTACCCTTCCCGAGATCATCCTCAAGTTCGTGAACCACTAAAGCTCTTCCAATGACAGAATTAGCACCACTCAGTGGTATCTACGAATTACAACACAAGAAATATCAAATATGTGTCATCGTATAGATAATTAATCTAAACGCTGCACGTAAAATGAACTAAATGGAATTAAAGATTTACCTGATTGTCTACAATTGTTGCTTCAGCCACACCTGCAGGATTACAGTAACGGCCTTCATAAGAGGCTACATTTGTGGGTTTCTGAGATTTCAACCAACATAAGAAGAGCAATCATAATTACCGTCAGCAGTAGCTATTATGTTTCCCAGGTCACCCGCATGCCGGACTTCATCTTCCGGAGCTCCATGAGTCAGGCCATTAGGATTGAAATGTGCCCCTGAAATTCAACCAGTAGCCCAGGTCATAACAACTGCAGACATTGAGCACTATTTGCATATTATCTAAAACAAGCAAAACTCGGAGAGACATATGTGCACAGAGAAACTCTTACCGGTTGAAATGCACCCATTGGTTGTGTCGCCATACTCATGCTACAGTGAAGAATATAAATGTAAACAATATGAACAACGTCCGAACTAAAGATGCATAAACAATATCAACGAGATGAAATTTCTCACGAGATGGAAACCATGAAGTCCTGGAGTCAGCCCGGTGACTCGAACATTGACAGTTGTGGGACCTAAATAACGTAAAAAGAAAAGTTATCCATTACAAGCATCCAATCCATCATCAAAACTAAAAATGCAAACAACTTTATGTCAATAGCTCCTTCAATGCTCCTAATAACTGCTTCACAAAAAAAAATTCCCTTGAAAACAATCTGCTCTTCCATTGCATTCCCTTCCAGTAACATCATCTAGACAGCGTCTATTCCTTTCATTATAAAGCCAACATCATCTACACCTGGAAAAGCCCCAAGTCGCACAGCATTCCCCTCCAACTTCCCCAAAACGGAGAATCACCGAAGCCCTGGGAAGATTCGCGAAATATCTTCTCTACGAAGACAATGCAACGCAGCGGATAACAGAAGAACTCCCCCACATACACAAATCATCAAACACCTCACCCACACAACGCGACTCAGCAATCCCCTGCGACTCACACAAATTACAAAGAAGAAGAAGACAGCGCCCCAAAAAAAAGAAAGAAAAGGCAAATCCCTCAGATTTCCCAGATAACCGAAACAACGAGTTCAAGAAAGTCTTCTTCTTTAGAAGCAAACAGGCGAAAATCAAGAAAACCCCCGTCTTTGAAGCACAGGGTAAGATATGAAAAATCAGTTAGGCGACTGACCGTCGTCTTCCTGGGTGAGAGTGACGACGCCCTCGACGGAGGAGTTTCCCTTGAGGACGGCGACAGCCTTCTTGGTGGCGGCGAACACGGTGAGTGGCCTGGAAGGGAGGGAAGCAAATAGAACGGTGCTCGGGGCCCTGACGAAGGGCTTGAGGGAAACTCCATTGAACGAGGAGCAAAGGGGAGCGGCGACAGCGGGGGAAGCGACGCCTGCCATTTCTCGCAGGTTCTGGCAAGCTCGTTTCTTGGTTGGTCGTGGTCGGAAGATTAGGATATGGTGAATAGACAACCAAGACAAAACGGACAAAAGACAAAAGTTTTGCCTTGAAACGTCGTCGTCTCCATTGTTTTTCTTTTTCTTTCAAATATACGTCGATTAATAAAGTTCGATTGAAATTTATTACAACAATAATTTACAAACTCCCCAATGACGAGTTCAAAGTCGATCGGCACTTTCCCGAAATGACGCAACTGCCTTCGAGCACGCTGTGGCGGCAACTGGAGCTCGAATCCTTGGCTAAGAAGTGCCCTGCTGATCCGAGACTTCAAGCTCGGCAAGTCCGCGTCCGGTTCACCTTCGTTGAAAACCAAGGCCAAGTTAGAGGTATGCATTTTGAAACCCGTGATGGCCTTGAGCGCACAATAGAGGGATGCAGCGACACTGTCTCCCGCCTCGCGCACGACTCTCACGTTGTATGTCCTTTCACATACTTCGAGCACGTCGATCTGTCGCAGGTCATTGGGTTAGCAGTAAAAAGGACAAAGTCCGGAGAGCAGTGGGGAGATAAGTTGGGAGTAGAACCTGCGAAAGCTTGCCTGACAGAGTTTGGTCGTCACTAGGAACTCGAACCCTCTTTGGCTTTCCCTGGATCACACTGCCGGAAGAGCGCTTGGCTCCCCTGAAGGTAGATTCCAGACGCTCAATGTCATCCTTCAGCCTCCTCACTTGGAATTGAAGCTCTTCCACGTAAAAGACCGCGTCTCCGACGATCGATACCTTGTCCATCTGGCACCAAATCACTCGCAACCACATCAATAAGGGTATGCTAAACCAACCAGCCTTTGAAAGCATGCTGCTGACAAGTTCCTACCTTTGTTATGTTTGGAACCAGTGATCGCAACGCGTATAGCTTCACCTTCATCCTACACCTCCGGCGACGCTCAGAGACCAACGTCCTCGACCTGTCCCACTTCATCTTCTTAGGTGGTGTTGTTAGTGTGTGCACGTATGTGCCAAGACACTTTGTAATATATGTGAATAGTTGTTAATAAAGGCAAGTATTTACTGTTTATTAATTACTTTTCTGCTCGTAATTAACTTTACGGTAAAGTCTCATAGATTGATTATTTGTCAATCTAGAATTGTCCTTGATCGGATAGATGTTTAGATGGGACATAAACATCTAGATCAACGCCGAGTATAATTAAAGTCGAGTTAGACCAAGGAATGGATGTTCAAGTTATACTCGGGGGTGCCTAAGTTTATGGTACACTGGACTCGACCCGTTTATAGAGAATACCACATATTAAGTGTCATTGGTCACTTCTCTTGTTGAACGAGTGTAACTGATCTCCTGACTTGAGACCTCCATTTATTCTATGCGTGGAGTTGTTCACTTTGATGCCGTTAAAAGCAGTCTTTAATCGGATTGTGAGTAATACGGTTATTGGGTGTGCAGCGAAGCGTAGAGAGGATAGTGTTGAGTCAATATAGGATTCATCACTCTCTTGGATTAGAGAGTTGACATCCTGGCCTCTTGATTGAGATATTAGTGATTTTAAACACACGACCATGGAGGATTGTTTATCATTCAAGTTAAGATCTATTATATCTCAAAAATCAAGTAAAATGATTAATTCAGTGATGACACATAATACACTGAATTAATCAGGACGTCGGTGAGATGAAGAGATAGAATTACACAGAAATCGGTTCAATGTTGTTTTGGTTCATAACTAATATTCTATTACGTTGGGTGGCTGAAAACTGTTGCTAGACGGTTACCTCAGTCTGTGTATGGATATACATTGCCTTCGTATATAGAACCTAGAGGGTCGCACGCAAAAGCACGTGGATACGGACATTAATTATTTAATGTTAATTATAATTAAAAGTATAAATTTTCAGAATTAGAATTTGTTGGACTACAAATTATTTTGAAATATTCGGAAGCAATAAATCCTAGTGTTGGATTTAAGTTGATTAAATATGTCTAAGTTGTAGGTTATAATAATATAATAATATAATAATTATATATCATTTTATTATTATTTTTACAAGCTACGTGGCTAAGCCTATTTGACATATCAAAACCAAATTGTAGCATTGCTACGTGGATGAGCTAGTTTTAGTACGTGCAATTTGGCAATTAAAAGAAAATTATTTAAATACAATTGATTTGACAAAGCGGCACCATCACTGTAAAGGAAATCAATTCGGCCACAGTGACGGTGGTGGTTTTGCAAAAGAAAAAAAAGGAAAGTTTCATTCGGCCACAGATCCGAAAGCAAAATACCATAAAAGAATTCCGAAGGCTAGCACCAAAAGGAATTCGAGTTTTCGTGTCACGTGTGCGTGAATACTTCTAGAGGAGTCACGTTTTGGACTCTTAAAGCTCGCATCTAATACAACAAGGTATATATTTTGTTTAACGTTATTATTCGATTTATACGTATCACATAGATCCGGGACTGTGTTTCGAATAGTATTTTTCGAAACGAGCTTCCGCTGCGCCCGGTGAAAACTCAACAGTGGTATCCGAGCTAGTTTGTGATCGTATTGTATAAATTTACGTTTTACTTTAACAAAGTTTTAAAATTGTTTCGTTTTAAATCTACTGTGATTCCTTAAATTTTTTTTAAGCCATAGTGGGTTTTGACGAACAGAAATCATCTTATTTGATTTCTATTATAGCTGACCCATCTTATTATATTCTCAACATTGATTGGGATAGATCTTAAGTTATAAGATTACGTGCGTTTGTTTTATTATGATGAATAGGAATTTGAGTAAGAATTCAATCCGTCATATTGATAAAATTATAATTTATTCTTAATAAAAAAGAAAAGAAATATTTATTGTACACAAATCTGAGTACAATATGTCTAAGTATGTTTGCCGAGACTGAAAGACATTAAAAAAATCTTTCACGGGGTAGAGTTGTTCATGGGAATTAAATAAATAATTCAAAGGCAAACATATTTACTCAGATATATTAAACGTGGCTCACATGTTACCCAATTTGAAATGAGGCCGAGAGACAAAATGTTAGCTCGTAAGATTAAAATGACTAGCCCAATCCTAGGTTTAGAAAATTAAAACCTATTGGGCTACAAGATGGGCCTGAAATTAGAATGAAATAATAAAGCCCATTAATAATATATTGGTGAGACAATTAATCAAAATCCCCTGAATATTAAGTTAAGTTTTATCTGTCCTCCATCAATGATAATGAAAATAGTCGACGTACTTCGTGAGTCGGTACAGTTCAGTTGTGGGCTTGTGTTAGTATAGTTGTAGTTTTTCATAATTTATTGATGGGTCGACTTAACTCAGATTAATTGATTTGTTAGCTCAACTAAGGTCAATTGATTTGATGGGCAAGGGGTTTAAGAAAATATTAACCCAAGTTAAGAATGCCGATGGTTACATGGATTTGTGACTGGCGAGTAGTGCTCACTTAATGACTATGGTGTGTAGGTACAACTCAGTTGTGTGCATACTATAGGATTTGAGTATTCGGTCCCGCTAGGAATTATTACCAACTAATTCTCGAGCTTAATAGTGGGGGCTATTAGGTTTGAATAAAATAGTGGGAGTTTATAAAAGTCCTTTATATAACTATTCACAAATAATGATTTAAAATTTTATTTGTTGTAGATGTCGACTAACCTATCGCTGCGAAGTATTTTGGAGAAAGAAAATATCCTCCAAGGACCAAATTACCTGGACTGGTATCGAAAGCTCAAGATTGTACTGAAACAAGAGAGAAAATTTCATGTACTAGATTCTGAGCCACCAGCTGTTCCCACAGCAGACACTTCTGAAACAGATCGGATCATTTATGATCAATATGTGGAAGATGCTATTGACGTGCAATGTCTTATGCTATCTGCAATGTCTCCAGAGTTGCAGAAGCAGCATGAGAATATGAGCGCTAGGGATATTGATATCCATTTGCGCGAGCTCTTCCAAGAAAGTGCCCGGACTGAGAGATTTGAAATCTCTCGAGCGTTTTTCGGAATGAAATTGCAGGAAGGGAACCCTGTCGGGCCTCATGTACTCAAGATGATAAGGTACATAGAAAAGCTCGCAAGTTTGGGTTCCAAGATGGATACTCATTTGGCTGTTGATGCCATTTTGTGTTCCCTACCTCCATCGTTCGCTCCGTTCGTGATGAACTTCAATATGAACAACATGGAGAAGAGTCTTGCCGATCTGTTGACCATGCTCAAGACAGCAGAGAAAGATATGAAACAGAAGACTGTTTCAAATGCAATGTTGGTGAGAAATACCAACAAGAGAATGAGCAAGGGGAAGTTCAACCCCAATGTCAATAAATCAAAGATGTCTGCTTACCCGAGCCAAAAGCCCAAACTGAAGAAAGGCCAACAGATTCCCCAATCTGATGAGAAGGAAGCTATATGCTTTCACTGTGGCAAGAAAGGCCACTGGAAGAAGAATTGTTACCTCTTTCAAAAGAAAAATACCAGTGGGGCAGGTGCTTCAGGTATTTTTATGATTGAATGTCATTTTTCTGTTTCATCCTCATGGGTCCTAGATTCAGGATGTAGTCCTCATATCTGTGTGGACCTACAGGGACTAAATGAATGCAGACGGTTGTCCAAGGGCGAGATGGACCTACGAGTGGCAAATGGAGCAAGAGTAGCTGTGTTAGCTGTAGGGATTTATAAAATAACTTTGCCCAGTGGACTTGTTTTGAAACTAGAAAACCGTTGTTATGTTTCAAGTTTTTCTAAGAACATCGTTTCCGTGTCCAGTTTAGACACCAAGGGCTTTGTTTTTGAATTTAAGGACAAGAAGTGTTCCTTTTATCTAGATGATGTTTTCTATGGATATGGATCTTTAAACAATGGTTTGTATGTTTTAAACTTACATGAGCCGGTACATTGCATCGAGAATAAGAAACAGAAATCGTGTGACTCAAACCCAACTTACCTTTGGCATTGTAGACTTGGTCATATAAACGAGAAGCGCATTGCTAAGTTACTCAATGATGGATATTTGGATTCATTTGAATTAGAATCCATAGATACATGCGAAGCTTGTTTACAAGGAAAGATGACCAAGAAGCCTTTTTCCATGATTGGAGAAAGAGCGAATGAACTACTAGAACTCATACACAGTGATGTGTGTGGACCATTGTCAGTTCAGGCCAGAGGAGCTTATATCTACTTCGTGACTTTTACCGATGATTTTAGCAGATATGGATATATCTATTTAATGCGGCAAAAGTCAGAAACTCTTGAAAAGTTTAAGGAGTTTAAGAATGAAGTAGAAAACCAACTTGACAAGAAGATTAAGATCCTTCGAAGTGATCGAGGGGGCGAATATCTTAGTCAAGAATGCATTGATTACCTCAAGGAGTGTGGCATAATTTCACAACTTACACCTCCTCGAACGCCAGAGTGGAATGGTATTTCAGAAAGGAGAAACCGCACACTCATGGATATGGTTAGATCAATGATGAGTCATACAAGTCTTCCATTATCAATTTGGGGCTATGCCTTAGAAACGGCAGCATACATGCTTAACCGAGTTCCAACCAAAGCTGCAGATAAGACACCATATGAGTTATGGTTTGGCAAGAAACCAAATTTGTCTTATCTCAAAGTATGGGGTTGCGATGCTTATGTGAAGAACGATAGTTCTGATAAGCTTGCAGCAAGATCCATCAAGTGTATGTTTGTAGGTTATCCCAAAGAAACAAAGGGATACTATTTTTATCTTCCAACTGAGCACAAAGTTATTGTTGCTCGATATGATACCTTCTTAGAAAGATAGTTTATTTCTGAAAGGGGTAGTGGGAGTAAAATAAGCCTGGAAGAAATTTTAGATACTACAAACAGGTTGAAAAATGAACAATTAGATATGGAGATGGTACCACAAGTACAAGTGACTCAATTACCAGAACATGTTCAAGAAACGCAAGATATACGTAAGCCTACGAGAGTACATCGAGAACCCGAGAGATATGGGTGGATTATAACACAACATGAAGATGCACTACTTGTCGAGAACGACGAACCGTTCTTATGAGGAAGCAGTTGCTTCAATAGATTCCGAGAAATGGCTAGATGCCATAAATTCCGAAATGGACTCCATGTATACCAACCAAGTTTGGGAGTTAGTAGATGCACCAATTGGGGTAAAACCTATTGGATGCAAGTGGGTCTTCAAGAAGAAGATCGACATGGATGGGAATGTTAATACCTATAAAGCAAGGCTAGTGGCAAAAGGTTTCACTCAACGTCAAGGGATCGACTATGAGGAAACATTTTCGCCAGTTGCAATGCTGAAGTTTATTCGGATTTTACTTGCTATTGCAGCTTACAAGGATTATGAGATCTGGCAAATGGACGTTAAAACTGCTTTCTTAAACGGAAGGCTAGAGGAGGAAGTGTACATGGTACAACCTCCTGGTTTTATAACGTCCGAGAATACAGATAAAGTATGTAAGCTGAAGAAATCCATTTATGGATTAAAGCAAGCTTCTCGGAGCTGGAACATAAGATTTGATGAAGCGGTTAAGGATTTTGGCTTCATCAAGAATCCAGATGAACCTTGCGTTTACAAAAAGGTTAGTGGGAGCAGTATTGTCTTCCTAGTGCTGTATGTTGACGATATACTTCTTGTTGGAAATGATAAGTTCAGCCTAGAATCTACTAAAGATTGGCTGAATAAGTGTTTTGCAATGAAGGATCTTGGGGAAGCAACTTATATCTTAGGTATTAGAATATACCGAGATAGACAAAGAAGACTGCTAGGGTTAAGTCAAAGTACATATATTGACAAGGTACTAAAGAGATTCAATATGCAAGATTCCAAGAGAGGATTCTTGCCAATGTCACATGGTATACAACTCTCCAAGGCGATGTGTCCACATACACTAGAGGAGAGAAAGAGAATGGGTAATATACCGTATGCTTCGGCTATTGGATCCATCATGTATGCCATGATATGTACAAGACCTGATGTATCGTATGCTTTGAGCATGACAAGTATCAGGGTGATCCTGGAGAGGGTCATTGGACAGCAGTCAAAACTATCCTCAAGTATCTAAGAAGAACAAAAGATATGTTCTTGGTCTATGGAGGAGATGAGGAATTGGTTGTCAGAGGATATACTGACGCCAGTTTCCAGACAGATCGTGACGATCTGAAATCGCAGCTGCGTTACATATTTTGTCTAAATGGAGTAGCTGTTTGCTGGAAAAGTTCAAAGCAAGAAACAGTTGCGGATTCTATAGCAGAGTCCGAGTACATAGCAGCTTCAGAAGCGGCAAAAGAAGCTGTTTGGGTCAAGAATTTTATGACAGAACTTGAAGTGGTTCCTAGTAGTCATGGTCCAGTTCTACTATACTGTGACAACAATGCTGCCATAGCACAGGCAAAAGAACCAAGGTCTCACCAGCGATCCAAGCATGTACTACGGAAATATCACATCCTTAGAGAAATAGTTCAGAGGGGTGATGTGTGGGTAAGTAAAGTAGACACTAGCGAGAATATCGCATATCCACTCACTAAGGCCTTACCTTAGCAGAAACATGAGTCCCATGTGAGGGGCCTAGGACTGAGAGTTCATAGTGCTTGGCAATAGTGCAAGTGGGAGATTGTTAGGGTGTGCACGTATGTGCCAAGATACTTTGTAATATATGTGAATAGTTGTTAATAAAGGCAAGTATTTACTGTTTATTAATTACTTTTCTGCTCGTAATGAACTTTACGGTAAAGTCCCATAGATTGATTATTTGTCAATCTGGAATTGTCCTTGATCGGATAGATGTTTAGATGGGACATAAACATCTAGATCAACGCCGAGTATAACTAAGGTCGAGTTAGACCAAGGAATGGATGTTCAAGTTATACTCGGGGGTGCCTAAGTTTATAGTACACTGGACTCAACCCGTTTATAGAGAATACCACATATTAAGTGTCATTGGTCATCTTGTTGAACGAGTGTAACTGATCTCCTGACTTGATACCTCCATTTATTCTATGCGTGGAGTTGTTCACTTTGATGCCGTTAAAAGCAGTCTTTAATCGGATTGTGAGTAATACAGTTATTGGGTGTGCAGCGAAGCGCAGAGAGGATAGTGTTGACTCAATATAGGATTCATCACTCTCTTGGATTAGAGAGTTGACATCCTGGCCTCTTGATTGAGATATTAGTGATTTTAAACACACGGCCGTGGAGGAATGTTTATCATTCAAGTTAAGATCTATTATATCTCAGAAATCAAGTAAAATGATTAATTCAGTGATGACACATAATGCACTGAATTAATCAGGACGTCGGTGAGATGAAGAGATTGAATTACACAGAAATCGGTTCAATGTTGTTTTGGTTCATAACTAATATTCTATTACGTTGGGTGGCTGAAAACTGTTGCTAGACGGTTACCTCAGTCTGTGTATGGATATACATTGCCTTCATATATGGAACCTAGAGGGTCGCACGCAAAAGCACGTGGACACGGACATTAATTATTCAATGGTAATTATAATTAAAAGTATAAATTTCCAGAATTAGAATTTGTTGGACTACAAATTTATTCTGAAATATTCGGAAGCAATAAATCCTAGTGTTGGATTTAAGTTGATTAAATATGTCCAAGTTGTAGGTTATAATAATATATTATATTACTATATATCATTTTATTATTTTTACAAGCTACGTGGCTAAGCCTATTTGACATATCAAAACCAAATTGTAGCATTGTTACGTGGATGAGCTAGTTTTAGTACGTGCAATTTGGCAATTAAAAGAAAATTATTTAAATACAATTGATTTGACAAAGGCGGCACCATTACTATAAAGGAAATCAATTCGGCCACAGTGAAGGTGGTGGTTTTGCAAAAGAAAAAAAAAGGAAAGTTTCATTCGGCCACAGATTGAGGCTTCCGAAAGCAAAATATCAGAAAAGAATTCCGAAGGCTAGCACCAAACGGAATTCGAGTTTTCGTGTCACGAGTGCGTGGATACTTCTAGAGGAGTCACGTTTGGGACTCTTAAAGCTCGCATCCAATATAACAAGGTATATGTTTTGTTTAACATTATTATTCGATTTATACGTATCACATAGATCCGGGACTGTGTTTCGAACGGTATTTTTCGAAACGAGCTTCCGCTGCGCCCGTTGGAAACCCAACAGGTGTAAGGGTAGTGGCAGACGAAACCTCCCCGTAATTGTCATCATCCCCGTTCGCGTTCACATCTTCACCGAAGCTGATGACGGGATCGGAGTCCTGATCACACCCTAGCACGTCTCCGAACACCGTGTGAGCAATCAAAGCTGGATTATGCAGAAGGAGAGAACAATGCAGGAGGTAGATGAGGAAATCAGAAGAAGAAGAAGAAGGACGAATGGAAGGTATGTAGGAAGGGGCCGTGCTTAGATAGAAGAACAGCCCAAGCTAGGCCTAATTAAGAGGGCAAAATTGTAAATGAAGGATAGAGGTTGTTAAAGGAGGGGGGGGGGGGGGTGTTAGGGTTACGGGCAAGTTGGTCGTAAGGGGTTTTCCCCAAAAACAAAAACTCCGTCTTCGTGATTGAGCAAAAATGAAAAATGGTTGAGGGGCTCACTGGTTTTCTGGGTTCGATTGTTCCAACGAGCACACCGGGTCAAGCAAATCCCCGCTGAACGGACTGTCGCCGAGACCATAGTCCAAGAGCACATCCGGACGAGCGCATTCCTCCTGGATCAGATGAATGATCTCTTCCAAGCATGCTTCACTGACAAATTCTGGGAATCCCAGGATCTCGGATAAGGGGTCCGTCCCAGTCCTATCCATTCCCTCCACACAAAGACACCGGGGAGATCACCGTCTCGTGGTAGGAGGCCACCAAACACGGGTATATATAATTCCACCCCAATTTGAAAGGAATAACGATGGAAGTTAGTGAATGCCATTGAGGATGTAACCGCGAACAATAATTTAATCATGTTTTGATGGCATAATGCAGTGGATCTGTCCTCCATCATCATCATCATCATCAATGATCAATAGAATTGTTGGGCAGTGTTAGATTCTCTCCCACACAAGAAGTCTTTTTAGCTGAAGGCATGAAGGCAGGGGGATTAACTTCGTTAACAAATCATCGTCAACGGAGGAGGGGGAGGATGCAGCATAGCCAACCAGGGGAGGCCACGTTCCGCATGCTTGCCCTGAACGCTGTCCCTTCGGGGGGGGGGGGGGGGGGGGGGGGGATGTCAACTGAGAACTCAAGCCATTTGGGAAGAAGAAGAACAGTAACAGTAGAAAAGCAAGCAAGAGGAGAAGATCATGGATCTGAGTTGAGGGAGCCCACTTTAGTGATTGGCCCCATATTACCCACTAAATGCCTAACAACTCCACAACCCAAATACATCCAGCGATCCAAAGCAAAAGGTACCATAAAAATTTACTTAAGTGACAGATTCTAAATAATGAAAGTACCTAAATCCAGGTACTGCAGGTTACCTTACTTTTTAATGATCCATGAACTTTGGAGGGGCCCAATTAAAGAAGTAGGAAAGGGTCATTGGGAAAAACGTTCATGCATCATCCAAACCAAACCTCAGAGTGATCATCCAACTCCAATGACTAACTTCAAGCTAAAACCCTGTACATCTATTGCTAGTATGAAGACTTTAACGCCTGTAGTAATTCGATGACCGCTCCGGAGATCGAGGAATGCGACTGGGGTCGTCGGATTGTTACCTGTCAAAAAATTTATGAGGGAAAATCTTACTCGGTGCTCGTCTTTTGATGTCGCGCACTTCACCTTAGTTGCGAACCAATCTTCGGTGCTTGGTCTCTGAGCGGGAGTCGTCAGGCCTGTCTGGGACACCCTTTTCCGGCGATGGAGGCCTGATAGAGCCTCGTTGGAGATGAATGGTAGCTGTGGAGGCTTGGGAATGCTTAAGGACAGGATGCTGAAGGGCCCGAGCGGCGGTGGTGGGTTTCTCCACTGAGGCAGTGGGCCGGCGAGCAACAGGTCTGAAGCAGGGGACCAGCCTTCACAACTGCCTCCAGGAACTTCCCCTTTTACAGCAATAGCTTCTTTGGGCCATAAACGTATATTTTGCCATTAGATAATAAAAAAAAAGAACCAGAAACGATCAAATGGATATGAAAGAATACTAAAAAGAAATTATATATATATTTTTTGGTAAAATATATATTTGTGTCCACAACTTTTGGCCGAACTTTTATCTTTGTCATCATTTTCAAATTTTTTTGTATTTATAACTTCAATTTTATTTTTCTTTGCATCCTTTTTGTAATGCCGTTTGGTTCCCAGTCATGGACTAATGGGGTCATACGTAAATTATTCATTTTTGGCAAAATATGTGTTTGTATCCATAACAATGTCCAGATTTTAACATATGTCATTATTTTCAATTTCTTTCTTCTGTGTTCATAATTTTATTTTTATTTACTTTCTTTTCCTGACATCATTAGGCTCGTTGTCCGACGTGTGAATTATTATTTATCTATAACGTTATCTAATCAAATTAAATAAAAAATAAGCCCCCGAAGAAGCCGTCGGCCAAACTTTCACCCCGCCTCGAATCTTACCCTCCACACCCCTCCCTATCATGGATGAGGGAAACTATTAGCAGCAACAACCCTATCGCGAATAGGAGGAGACTTGCGAAGGAACCAAAAGTCTCAATTAAGAGACGCCCGTGCTGGGTCGATCCATGGAGACTTGCGAAGGAACCAAAAGTCTCAATTAAGAGACGCCCGTGCTGGGTCGATCCATGGAGACGCCATACTGCCTCAGTGATAACTACCTCTCCGTCCGTTATACAGGGAAAGGCGGAGAAACACGAGTAGGTGAGGTTGGAGTTCCATTGTTTTTGGACACAGGTCAAACTATATTAAGACCCCGTTTGACTATCGTCTAACAAAATTCAAAATTAAACAAAATCAATATAAAAATAAAAAACAATTATAAAATCTTATAACAATCTTAAATTGAGGCCGTTTACCTGAAATCGAGTACATAAATATATATTTCTTAGAATCCTTAAATTCCTGTGATACTTTGTCTTAAAGATGTAATTCGAGAGAGATGGATGCCAAAACCATCTTGCTCTCATCATGGACGGAAATCATGAGCATGTAACAATAACTGTACCTCTGTTTGAAAAAAAAAAACACAATAAACCACCAGATCGAACCTCAATGATTGGTCCCCAAAATTTAAACGGAGATGGAAAAGAAAATGACAATAACCAAATATGATGTTTCAATCAATCTGTTCTTCTTTTTTTACCTTCTCATAGTTTTATCGTTTTTAACTTGGGTGTCATTTAAGTACAGTAATCTTGAAATTGATGCAATGAATGCGCTAATCCCAAACAGCAATAGGCATGCAATAAACTGTGCTTTGGGTTGCTGCTGTACAGAAACATGGCCATTTTTTTGTTTTGTAATATCTGGTATAGAGGAAGTCATGGTTGTTAATGTAATTTATTTTGATTTTGGGCCCATGATTACGAGGTAAACTGTGGTCACCTACTCTCAGGCTAATCAATGATGAGGAATGTTACTCAATAATAATTCGGTGATTAAAATAATTTATGAAATAAGTCGATGAAGCTCATAATTCTTCAAGAGATATTTAGAATTCGGAGTTTTTAACCACATCCTCTTTACCCCTATTCCCTTATTCCCCTCCCCAATTGAAACTCAGAGTTAAAAACATCATTTCTTGACATTAGTGGAGGAATTATGAGTTTAACCGGTAAATTTCACAAATTATTTTTAAAACAAAACACAATTAGTGATTGCATCCAACATATTTATAAGCCTAAGGAAGATCTTCACCGAAGCCAAACATAAAGAATAATGTTATCGATACTACCGACAAAATTCTTACACCAAGTTTGATGAGAAAAGACTGTTGTTAGAGGATACAGCAGCCTTGAAGGCACAGGGTTCTAGAGTGTTTCGGTCTGAGATTAACTAGCCGGGATAATGTGGGCACGCTTTACCGGTTGACAGTGCCTTGAAGGAGATATGCAGCGCGGTTTCGGACCTGCAGCAGAGACAAAATTGATCTTTAGTCGAGCCTGTTGAGGCAATGGGAGGGACTGGAATGACTGGTAAGACCCAGCTTCTTTCCTACCTTGGACGCATAAGACCTTAGGTCGGTGCTCGCAATTAGGCAGGAGCAGTTCCGGAGATAAAAGTTCCACATCTGACCAATCACAGGCTTGTTCTCGATCGTGGAATCGGATAACAGCCAATTCTCTGCTAAAACCAAGTACATGTAGACTTTGAAAAGGTCACAGCACTGTCCTTTCAAGTCAATGGAGATGAGGAAGCTCAGTATTTGCTCTTCGTTGGGAGCCTGATGGACACACGTCTCACTAGGTTAAAAATAACATCGAATGAATTTATACCGGCAACAATCTCCTTTGCTAATATTTTGCATGTTCGTACTGACTAACTGTCACTGGAGGGCCAGGTAAAGAACGAAAGGCGTATACCTCATTGTCTTGAAAGCTGCCGAGTATCTGATAGGCAACTTCACTTCTGAAGTGCTTACTGCGAAGGTCAACGCCACAAATACACTCGACAGCTTGTAAGCAATTTAGATCTTTAGGCAGTCTATGCAAAAGGGCAAGTTGACAAGATCAGTACAAAGTCAGTATATAAAATAGCCTATGGAAAGAAAATCGTTCCTTGCAAATCAAATTGATTTGGTCGATTCTGCTGGCAAATTTGTCTCTCCAAAGTAACACCATACGACAAATTACCTGCTCGCAATAGATTTAGCTACTTTATTACAGCTGATGCTCCATTCCTCATTTGTGAAGTAATTAATCACCGAGGACAAGCATTCATGCAATAGCATAGACAGGCCTTCAAGTCGGCGATCTAGCAACAGGCGGATGATGATTTGAGTTAGCTCTTCAGCTTCCAAAGACGAGAAAATGGGCCATTTACTCCTGAAAACATCAACGAGTGGATTGTGCAAGTAGAACAGATAAAGATGATAACATAGGACTCTGGATTCTGGATGGCGAGTATACGGTTTACGTAACTGCGTACAATGTAGGGGGTTGTGTTCAATGTAGTTTATTAAGTATCATTATCTGAAAATGGCACTCACTATTAATCAAACGTCAACCTGAAAATAATTCCTTCACCTTTTCCCTATTTTCGATAAATTCTCTCAGCGATTAAGTCACAATCCATGCAATTAGGAATCATACCTCGCTTTACAACATGCAGAGACAAACTTTATCCACATTCTGATATTGCAAGGTGGTCCAACACAACTGGAAGCTAAAGAAATAATCTATGTTATTGCAAGATCTTACATAACTGATATGCCAGTCACAGCACAAAATAAATCATGAAAGCACATGACATAGCCTGATCAGTCAAACAATTCGTGTCAATTCTCTAGCGAATATGAAATTGACCAGTTCATAATCAGCACTGATTGAGCAAACACTTGAAGGAGGTTACATGCAATTGCCGGCTCCAGATCGGATGAGAAGAAAATAAAACTATAGCTGTCCAGTGCCACTTTTAGTTCTGAATATTTGGGCAGCCAATTGATCTTGAATAGACGGCCCTTATCCTGAGAAATAAGATTGCATTTGGATACCATTCACCAACATATGTAATTAGAGAACAGTGAATCAGGAAAAGGAATTGATCCCGACCTTGTCCTTTGCTGATAAAATCTCAAACCAAAATTGGTATGCGGACGACCTCAGCTCTTCCTTCAATCCGTACATGCCTAACAAGGCAAATTACACATCACAAAAGAAATATTGTGAAAACTAATTACCAAATCACCAGAATCGCCCAATTGTATATATATAAATGACCACAAATAAGGCTAAACCCACATAGGTTGAAAGTCCACTTAGCAATGACTTCATCCACCTGACTTCCAACAAATATTAGCATTGATAACCAACCATGGGCGAGCAATCCTTCAATAAACAGAAGCTCTGCAAAAGAGCAGACATTTCTATTATAGGCTCTCATGTGCAAGTAATAACTTCATGAACGCAAAATATGTCCACTGAACAATAAGAAAAGAATCAAAGCTGAGGGAAAAAAATATATTGCCTTCGTCTTTGCCAAACTGAAGCAACGAATGCAACTTGTCACTATTAAGAGATAGCAAAAGTGCACAGCTACTGGGCTCCGGCGGAACCACACTTGGCATGCGTTTCTGCAATTATAAAGCAGCGACTACAATCAAGCTAGTCCAGATTTATAAACTTGAAAACCCTGCTATCAAGTAGCTATAGAACCTGAACTCCAAAGGCACTGAGACCCCATTGAGCCACTTCTTCCTCACAACCCATTTCCTTCATCTGAACCCAGCAGTCACAATCAAAATCACAAAACAAACCCAAAAACAATTAAAAAAAAATCTCTAAACAACCTGCTTTTGGTACTTATCAAGGGCATTCGAGACGGTGACCTCCCTGGCATTGTCCTCCACGTCGGAATCACCCTTCCGGGGATTCTTCCTCCTCTTCGAGGCCGCGGCCTGGACGCGCTTCCCTTCCTCCTTGTAAAAATCAGTAAGCAGATCATCCAACCCAATCACCTTCTTCCTGATCACAATCCCAACTCATCTTAACACCTCCCATGGACAAATCGGGCAAAAAGACCCCAACTTCGATGATCAAACACAACCAAAACTCCCAAAAAAGGAACCTTCTCTTAGAAGGGACAGGGAGACCATCAAGCGGGTCTTCGAACTCGAAATCCAGGGGGGCAGCCATTTGAGGCTTTCGCGTACTCCACTGCAACCGGAGAATCAAGAGATGGAATTCTGGGGTTCTTCCTCTTACAGTTCCTCGGAGTCATAGGTTGAATTCCACCAAGAAACCCGCCAAGAACATAAAACCAGATTGAAAGGCCGAATCAAAAGGCCCATTTAAGTAGCCCAACTATAAATTCGCTCCAACCTTCACCCTCCCGTGGTGCCGCTCCGTCTGCCGACCGATGATGCTCTCGGAACCGCCGGGGATCCAAGCAGTCTCGTCGGGATTGCGATGGCGATGCTTTTACGCCAGAGCGACAGTGATGAGCTTCGGGGCGGCAGCCATGGCGCGTTTGGACTGCCGTCCTCACTCCGGGAGGACGCTTACGAGCCGAGTGGGGTTTCTGGATTGCCTCCTGACGTGATCGGAGTAAGCGCGGGGCATTTCCATTCCCTGGCTGTTACTTCCGAGGGCCAGGTTTGTGCTGGGGCCGCGATGCAGAGGCGAAGCTCGGCCGTGGCGGACCTTCGCCAGGTTAATTGTTTACTTGGAGAGCGAGTAAATGCATTATCAGCTGATAATTGATGAGTCAAGCTTCATATGTGGCCGATCTTCGAGCTAGAATTCGTAGCATAACGTATACTTGAATGGGGCAATAACAGTTAGAATCGAATTTCTTAGTATTACATAGGAGTTGGATTCTGACAACCCTACATGGGAGGAATAGCATCGTGGTTAGAATGTTTTTGTGTCTCTTGCTTGTCCTGCGGAATGCAAGTGTTGATTTGTCTCGTCGAGATGTATTCGTAACTCTGCTTGGTTAATTGTTGGTTTGGGAATGACGAATAGGGAATGGCCTGAGAAATTTTCTTTGAATTCATGCCATCTGGGTTTGAAATAGATGTAATTTCGACCTTCAGGGAATCATGGAACGAACCGACGATAGTGAGAGGATTGGATCATGTAAAAGCTCGGGACTCATTTGCTTCTGGAGTTGTTTCAGCTGCCTTCGGAGAAGATGGTTGTTTGTGGATATGGGGCAAGTCCAAGCAAGGGCAACTAGGTTTAGGGAATGATGCTATCAAAGCCCTCTTGCCTTCGAGAGCCGAAGCGCTCGCTAAGGTGAAAATAATCCAGGTGGGATGCCCATTCTCGAGGTAGGCATACTATACGCAGTTTGTGGATAACTTTTCATATATCAGTATCAGGAGCATCAGGAATGTGAGCTTGCTTGACAGGTATCATTTGGCTGGGGACATGCTCTAGCTCGAACAGACGACGGAAAGTTGTTTGGATGGGGCTACCTCGCTGATGGTAGGATTGGTACTATTGCTGGCAAGGCTGAATGTTCTCCACTAGAAAAGAGTGAAAATGTATCCCGTGATGGATCACCTGAGGAGGTTTCTGAGAAATTGGTCCTGGAAGCAATGGAGAAGGAGAAAGACATGCCAATCCTGTGGGAACCTTGGCTACTAGAAGAGCTTAGTGGCATGAAAGTTAGGAACATTGCCTGTGGTCTTGACCATTCGCTGGTGCTTGGTGGCGAGAGACACTAATAATTCTTTCTGCATAGTTTTGGTATAAATTTGGTGCTGATAGGTATTTGATCTGCCTAGATAATAACATTGTTTATACCGGAGGTAGCAATATCTATTGGACTAAAGCCAATCGACCTACCATCTCCTGTGTTCATAGCATCTGGGCTCGGCATTGGCTATCTGTCAGGACAGATCATCAGACACTTTAAAGATTGCTTGGGGATGGAAAACTACCTCAGCTCGGGAGGACAGGGCCACAGCACATCCTGGAGTTCATAGAAGAACTAAGCGATAAAAATCCTGTGTTAGCTTCTGGAGGTAGAGCGTATTCAGTTGGTCTCGTGGCTAAGAAAGAGGTCTGGGTTTGGGGAAGTAGCAGAAATGGGCGGCTGGGAACCGGAAGTTCCTGGGATGAAGCAGAACCGGTGCCCCTGGACAATTTGGAAGGTGTTGAGGTTTCACGAGCTGGCTGTGGGTTGGATCATACTTTGCTTCTTGTATCAGAATGAAACTAAAACTTCTTATTCATAATAAAATCTGTACAACTGCATGGCATTGCAATTGTATCGCCTGAGATTTATGTTTATTAAGCCATTTGTGAAACAGATGGGAATGAAAGGTGGTATGATCTGAGTTTGCGATTTTGCAAACTTCATCGTACAAGTTCATCTAACTGGATTCATCCTTCTTTGCAGAATCCGACTCTTTTTTGGCCGAGTAATCGACCACGTTATCCTGGAACTTGGCGTATACATCTCCTTTGTAGAACTCCCTAGTCCTAAACACCAGAATCAGGTTCACCAATGCCCCAAAGATTGCAGCCACCGTCAGCACGATGAAAGGCAACCTGAAACAGTGACGACCCATGCAGGTCAGCTCCTGCCCTGGTAATCTAGTCATGCCTCTCCTGGCCAGGTCCTGGGTAGCCTCCCTGTCATACAATCTCCCCGTGATCTGGACATTGAGGATGTATGACCCCAATGGGCTCGCAATCTGTCCGCAATTGAACAGGGTTGAGTAGTACTTGAGCCCGAAGAGCTCCGAGATTATGGCGAACAGCAGAGGCAGTTGTGCCCCGAAGGAGAATCCTATGATCACCGAGGCGATGTAGAGGGACCCCGAGAAGGGGAACGCGATCAGGAGGTACCCGACGCTTGACAAGAGAAGGATCAGCGTCATCATGACCGGTCGGGGTATTTTGTACCGGGTTATGAGGATCTCGGAAACGAATCCTGAGAAGATCCTTCCAAAGTAATTCCATATGCTAACAAGCGACAGGAAGGAGCTCGTGACCTTCACATTATACCCAAGTGACTCCCCGATCTGGCCGAAGCTGTCCACAGCGGAGAGGCTACACCCGAGCCCACAGAGGGTAGCGAGGAACAGGACTATCATATCGACACTGAGGAGCCCTTGCAGGATGGTGTAATCCTCTCCCCTCGGCGGCGGATTGAATATGTCCTTGTTCCAAGGGGTGTGTTTCTGCGGGGTTTCGCTCAATTTCGCCGCCTCGGCTTGAGTCTGTGATACAACGACCAACTCCAGTGCAGTCCGTTTCTTGTGTTCCCAGATGGCCAATTCCTCCGAGACTACAATCCACAGTGGGGAGAAAAGAAAGATGACGACCACAGCTGTGCACGCAGCGTACCCTGCCCTTGGGAATGCGAACGCATTCTGAAGAATCGTGACCACCATGAGGAATAAGGCCAGGACAATCGACTGCCAGAGGAAGCCGTAGAACACCTTCTTTTCGTCCTTCTGCCGGACGCCGTGCATCTCCCTGATCGTGTACACAAAGACGACAGAGACCGCCGCCGGGAGCCACCCAATGAGGAGAATCATCGACTTGGAGTCGTTCCCGTAGACAGCGTGGTAAATCTGGGTGAAGATGGCGCCGCTGAGGCCGACGAAACCCTTCAACAGCCCTAGCATGACTCCTCTCCCCTCCGGGAAGTTCTTAATGCAGGTGACGAGGGCGCCGGTGTTGGCGAAATTCTGGGAGTTTGCACCGATGAGGATGTACAGGCACATCTGCCAGACGGCGGGCTTGGCGACTCTCTGCGTGACCGACAGCCAGATCATGAAGTAACCGAAGAAGTTGAGGCCGGCGCCGACGAGGAGGACGAACCAGGTAGGGGTAACCTCGGCCAGGAGACCGGACAGCACCCCGACATTAGCCCCGAGGTCCTTGAAGAAGCCGAGGAGGTTGACGGTGGTCTGGTCGTAGCCGAGGGCGGCCTTGATGTCCTTGGAGTAGGTGCCGAAGAGGTAGGTAGCGCCGGCCATGGACATCACGAGGAAGGTGGCGAACACCGTGAACCATCGACCGGTGACGAGGTGGGCCGAGAAGGGGACGATCTCGTCTCCCGTGAGCTTCGCCATTGGGATCTGTGCGTGTGGGGGAGTGTGTTAGGAATTACAGAAGAAACAAGCTCTTGAACAAATAATGGATTATGGATGGATGGATGGATAACAGACGGGTGTTTCTGTTTAGTTCTCTTAATCCCCCCCCCCCTCACGTGGGATTAAAACTTAATTACTGTTTTGTTTTTGTTTATCTTGTTTCGCTGGTTTTGCTTGAGGATTAAAAAGATTATTAAAACATTTGCAGTTTTCTCTGTCCCTGAAGGATTTTCCTGGTCAGACTGAAAATGGGAAGCCCCGTTTTTACATCCTCTCTTCCTTTCCCTTTTTGTGACAAAAGTTACCAAATAAGAGAGAAATAATTATTGACAGTTGGTTTTGGGATAATGTTCATCTCTTAAGTCCTCTCCGTATATTCCATTTTCTTCTGTCTGGCACGCACATTGTAATTGACCCGGCTTATTTTGGTATGCATTAAAAATCATTTCGAAAGTTGTAATTTTATCGTATTTGGCATTTTTAATGTGTTAATTTTGGCCAGCCGATAAGAAAAACCTTTGTAGGAATGATGTAGGAAAAAAAAGGACAGTAGTATGAACGCAAGTACTTCCTGGTGGACGAAATAATTTGTCTTCCTCTTGTCAACCACCCACTAATGGCACTGATTGATGCAGCAATAAAAGCTGTGTTGCCTTTTTCTCTTCCTCTAAGAATAAGTTGGGAAATGCGAGTGTCGTGAAATGTAACCAAATCCCTGACGACGATGATGATGGTGGTGATCCCCCCCCACCAATGGAAAGCAGTGAGAAACATCGTTCTCTCGTCCGAATATGGACGCCTTCCGAAATAAAAAGAAAAAAAATTGCTTTAACTTTAATGCGCGTGGAGTTATACAATAAGGATTTGTGTGAACGTGTGGTTGTCGTGAGAATTTCAACGGAACGAAAGAACAAAAAAAGTAAACTACATTTGTATTAACGGGGAAGGATAATCTCCAATGGGGAAAGATTTACCCGAGTACGAAACAGTTTCGTACTGTTTCGTATGTTTCGAACGAAACAGTATCGTGGGCTTCGTACTTTTGTACAAGCCTATTAGCATTGGAAACTGAGCCAAGGTAAAAGAATAAGTATGTTTTCTTTAAGGGCACACTTGCTACACTTACTTGGATGTTCTCTATCTCGTAATTGTTTGATTCTAGTAGCAAGCTTTCTTAAATTGATGGATCTTTCTTGAAATAAATTCAATCTCTTAAAAATTTTGGGTAAACTGTGTATTGGTAGTCAATTGAACAACATTAACTTTAAACTAATGGTTCCTCTCTTGTAAGGTATAGTGCTTAGACCGTGGTTGGGTGATTCTCTTTTAGTGGAGATCATTTTGACCACGCGAACCTCTTCTCGAGTTCTTCTATAAGCCGTCATCTATCCATCTAGTCGTCACGGAGACCTCTATAGTCATTATAGGCACATCTCAAGTACTTAGTATTATTATCAAGTTCCACTACAAATATTCATCTCAAGGGTTATTGATATTAAAGGTTTTTTTCTAGTTCCTTTAATGGTTACTCTCTCTTAATTTCGAGCATTTAGTTTATGAAACTCGAACTCGAACTAATTGCATATTTTAAACAGAAATGAATTTATGAGTTTTCCATCAACTAACACTGATCGCATATTTCAAATTACTTCTAAGATGCTCTGAACCTCATGAACTATGACTGAATTTCTCATCGAATTAACCTGGATTCTCATGTTAGGTAAGTCCATCATCACGGCGGCTAAGCGCGCGTCGCGAAACACGGCACATGGGGGGGGGGGGGGGGGGGGGGGGTTACAAAGTCAATGCCCCTTGGGAAAACTGTGGACGTTCTTAATCCATCGGACGGACAAACGTCGGCTCCGCCCACTTCATTCCTCTCGGCTCGGCTCACATTTCCAACTCAAAGGAAATCAAAATTGGGCCTAGAGTTCGTATGTGATGGGCCCAAATCCATTCTATTCACATTCCGGAGTGTATACAAAGGACAAAGAACAAGAAAAGATAAAAGGGGCAGGACAAAGTTGAAGGTGGGTGGTCCAAATTAACCACACGAGAGAGAGAGAGAGAGACAGACAGACAGACAGACTCCAAATTCAGTTCACGGACAACATAGTCACATGAAAGAAGAGATGGAAAGGAGGCTGCTACAAATAACGACACCCAAAACTCACAGGTCACACACCCTCAAATCTCAATTACAACCATACCAGACAAATCTATCGGAATAAAAATGATGACACTCCCTCCATTTTCACCCTTTATGTACAAAATCAGGAAAAAATGAGGTTGGAAATTGTGGATGAAGGGGAGATATGGGTGCTTCTCATTCCAAGAGACAAACATCTTTTTTTCCCTAAATTTGCTCTTATTTCACCAATTTGGACACGTGAATGACTTCTTTAGTGGGTACAAATTGATCGTTTGATTGGGTACTACAAAGTTGTCTTGATCAGTCAGCATTCGGGTGTAAGGGTGTGGTCTCTGGTAGGATCCTTGCAGTAGTCGTACACCATATAGTTTCCCTGCACCCAATCCATGGCCATGCCCTGCCGCCTGCTCAGCCCACCTGATCTCGACTTCGAGGCGGACGGCGCTCGGCATGATGACGGGCTGTCGGAGGAGCACCCCGCCACGGTGAAGCCCTTGTATAAGCCGATGAAGGGCTCGTACTGGTAGTCGGCCTTGTACTTGCCATCCTCGGTAGCCCATGATGATGCATCCCATATCGACCCGTAGACCCACATCGGCCTCGCCGGGAACGTGGCGTCGCTCTTCCTCGGGTACCTCCTTATCGGTACGTCGTCCACCAAAAAGCTGCAAACGAGCAAAACAGGACAGCCGGCACGTGATGAGACAACCACATGAGAATGGAATAAAGAGAAATATTAAGACCGCGGATGCGAACATTATCTCGCTGGGGCTCCAGAGGATCGCATATTGATGGAAGTCTTGTGTTGGGTCGAACCAGAGATGGAACCTCATCTCCCTCCCGGTTATGTTCACATCCCCGCTCCCTCTTACATACACATTCGTCTGCAACGTGTAGGGCTTATCCAACGTTGTCCCGAGAAATTCGATGTCGACCTCGTCGTGGTTCCCCGGGAAGTCCTCGTTGTTAGAAAGCTACAAAAACCCGACAAGAAAACGATGAGCATAAATCACGTTTTAGCTACGACATTATGTAGTCCAAGGTACAAAAACCAACACCGACGTCCGAAGAATCCCTTACGTAAAAGCATGTGATGACTCCAGCCGTATAGCCCGGCTGGAGCTTAACAGAAGCGCCAAAATACCCGGATGTGTAAGGCCGAAGCGACTTGAACCCGCTTCCTAGCAAACACAATGGAACTCGTGATGAGGGCCAAATGTACAAGAGTGGCGGATCGGGCAAAGACTTGAAGGCGAAATTTACCCTACCGGAGGAGCTGTCAAGCCAGATGGAGAGGGTGCCATCCTGGTCGAGGGACTGGTGCTGAGGGCCCCAAAGGTTCCTAAAACCTTGATCAAATCCGAGGGGGGTGAACTTGGAGCTGGGGGAGTATCCAGGAGAAGGTGGACCACCCTGTCCGGTGATGAGGTTAGGGAATGCCGTGATGATCAGTGAGGTGAACAGGAGCAACCAAGCCATGTGGCAAGGCATGAAATGGGATGAATTATGGGATTCCGGAAATGGGTGCGGGGAGTGAAGCGAAGGGATCGTCTGTATGCGTGCTTGTTTGGTGGGTATAAATAAATAATAGGGGTGGGGTGTGGGGATTGTTGGAGAGGGTCACATGTTGAGGCATGATGAATTCCACAAAACTCTTTATGTGCAGAGAGAACAGAAAGATTAGAACTGGTCTTAGATCTCGTGACGTTGTTTTCATGATTTTTAAAATGGTCCGGAGATCTTCTATTCTAACTACACTCTCTCTCAGTATGTATATATATATCACTCTGACTACTCAAATGGTGCCGTCGGATAAGATTAAGACCAACATAAAATCATCATAAAAAATCTCTGTAACCATTTCAAATAAGTTAGGTTACGTAACAAAGCTATTAATCCAATCCATTTCCTTTTTGGAAATCCCTCCTTCCCCCCGCCCCCCCCAAAAAAAAAAAGAAAAAGAAAATTGAAAGAATGGAGAAATCAGGGTACGGCCGCGACGGCATCTACCGCTCCCTCCGGCCGCCTGTCTCCCTCCCCCACGACCATAACACCTCTATGGTCTCCTTCCTCTTCCGCAGCTCCGATTCTTACCCAGACAAGCCCGCCCTCATCGACGCCGACACCCTCGACTCCCTCTCCTTCTCCCAGCTCAGATCCCTCGTCATCTCCCTCGCCCACGGCCTCACCAGCCTCGGTATCCGCAAGAACGACGTCGTCCTCATCTTCTCCCCAAACTCCATCCGTTTCCCCGCTTGCTTCCTCGCCATCGCCTCCCTCGGCGCCGTCGCCACCACCGCCAACCCCTTGTACACCTCAACCGAGCTCTCCAAGCAGGTCAAGGACTCCAACCCCAAGCTCGTCGTTACCGTCCCCGAGTTGTGGGACAAAGTCAAGGGCTTGAACCTCCCGCCGTGATTTTGCGGGGTGACCCCTCCCGGGTCGCCTCCGGGTCCAGGGTCTCAGGTTGGGATGATTTGGTCAGGTTGGGGGAGGGGCGATCGGGTTTTCCCGAGGTTGAGGTTCGGCAGGGCGATACGGCCGCGCTTCTCTACTCATCAGGGACGACAGGACTGAGCAAAGGAGTGATCTTGACTCATGGGAACTTCATCGCCGCCTCAAGCGTGGTGACTTTTGATGCCAGTATGGCGGGGGAGAAGCACAACGTGTACCTGTGCGTCCTCCCTATGTTTCACGTATTCGGCCTCTCGGTGATCTTGTACTCTCAGCTGCAGATGGGCAATGCAGTCGTGTCACTGTCAAGGTTCGAGCTTGACTTGGTCTTGAAGACTGTTGAGAAGTACAGGATTACAAACCTGTGGGTCGTCCCCCCCATTATACTAGCCCTGGCCAAGCAGAGTGTCGTGAAGAAGTACGATCTATCCTCGTTGAGGGAGATTGGTTCAGGGGCGGCACCTCTGGGGAAGGAGACAATGGAAGACTGCTCAAGGAATTTCCCTCAGGCTTCAGTTGTACAGGTCTTTTCCGGTGCCACAACCTTTTTGCTTAACTATCGTTGTCCTGGACAACCCCGATTCCTGCTTTTCTAGGATTAGGAAATAGCTTTATTACATAAATCCTGCAGATGGTTGCTCAGTGCCCTGAATGCTTATGTCCTTGTGTGTTAGAAGGATGGTGTATGGAGAACTCGCACGAAGATAGTCAGACATAAGTACAGTGAGAAAATGTCCATTTCTTTGAATCCTGTTAAGAGACTAGAAAGTTGGCGTTGTTATATTTGTCCTTGTTCTTGATGGCTAGTAAGATATAGCTTCTGCAATCATTCTCCAGGGCTAAGACTAAGGTCGGCGTTGGCCTTAGTCTTAGCCCCCTTATTTCATGCGATCCCCCTATGTGCATGTGTTTAACGAGTACAGAGTGAGAGCAGCTACTTTCTTGAAACTGACATTAGTCTTTTTGCTTCTGCGTCAGGGTTATGGCATGACGGAAACCTGCGGAATTGTCTCAATGGAGAATCCGAGGTTTGGTGTGCGGCATACCGGATCCGCTGGTACTCTCGGCTCCAGAGTTGAAGCACAAGTAATCAGCGTAGAGACCTTAAAGTCGCTTCCTCCAAATCAGCTAGGAGAAATATGGGTCCGAGGACCCAACATGATGAAAGGTATCAATGAGGACTTTATTGGTGGTCTTCAGTTATCATCTTTAGTAACCAGAGTAATGAGCATGTTCGCCAGTGGCTGAGGGAGGCTGTTGCAATCATCTTTATTGGGTTCACTTGAAGTTTTGTTTTTGGCCATTATTGTAATCACCCTATACTTTTCCTATCTAATGCGCCTGTTATTTTCGTGGAGGCTACTATAACAACCCGCAGGCAACAAAATTGACAATAGACAGGCAGGGTTGGGTGCACACCGGTGATCTCGGATATTTCGATGATGAGGGCCGACTCTTCGTAGTTGACCGTATCAAGGAGCTCATCAAATACAAGGGATTTCAGGTTCTTAAGAGTGTTCAGATTTACTCATTCTCTCGGATTTTTCCCCAAAACAAAGTTGTTGTCGCATCTAATTTCTGTCACATTCAATCTCAGATTGCTCCAGCCGAGCTCGAAGCCCTCCTCCTGTCTCACCCGGAGATCCTTGACGCCGTTGTGATCCCGTAAGTGAATTCCCAATTTGAGTTAGTCGAGCTACGTAACTCTGGATGAACAAACATAAACGAAACCAATTTTTCTGTCCCTCGTGCACAGGTACCCGGATGCTGAAGCCGGCGAGGTACCGATTGCTTACGTTGTCCGTTCCCCGAACAGCTCGTTGACCGAGGAAGATGTGAAGAAGTTCGTGGCCGATCAGGTAAAAAGAACTCGTGGAGTTGGACTAGCTGGGATTTCCCTAGACAATCACTCAGTTGGGTTACTGATGTAGTCTTCTCTTGGCGGTGTTTCTGCTTTGCTCAGGTTGCTCCCTTCAAAAAGATTAGGAGGGTAACTTTTGTCAACAGCGTTCCCAAATCTGCTTCCGGGAAGATACTCAGGAGAGAGTTGATCGACCAGGTTAGAAGATCAAAGATATGACGATATCCGTGTCAAACCAGCGGATTATAAAACACAGAATAATATGGGCCAAATGAAGCCCATCTTCGGCCCTTTGTAGGCCCAATATAATAAGACGATTAAGGGCCCATTTAGAGGCCGCTTGAAGATTGATATATTTTGCAAACGAACTTTCTCCATGCGCGCGCAAAACGAAGGGGATTCCTGACAATGGCCGAGTCACCACGGCCAGAGCCAAGGGGGAGACGAGTCGATTCCTCCCTCTTCTGGAACCTTCCTGAATCCGTAACTGGCGTTGCCACTGTCTGACGACGGGTAGAGGCGGGTCGCTTTATGTCGAAATAGTTCAAATCGTCTTGATGTCTCATTTACCTCTGGGTGTAACCTTTACGGGAATACTGAATGCCGATCACGTCTAACATGATGCATATGCCGTTGCCTCTCCATATCTCGTCCTGCAAATGATTTAGTGGTCATTGCTATTGAAGAAAAGCAGGTCTTCTGCTTTTATTTTGGACTGGGGCACTTATTATGGGCTTATTCTTGGGCCATTTCCTGGGTTTTGAACCATTTCACTTGCCCAATGACACGGCCCAGTAGTTCCCAATTCTGTATAGAAAACCCAGTAATTTGATCCAAAGAAAGAAAATTCTCACATGAAAAGGAATTTCAAAAAATATGTATAACATATAAAATAAATCACCTTGAGTCATTGGCCTCTTGTTTACATTTGAAGCCTTTGGTTATGAATATGCTTCTTCTGCCTATCCAAAAAGCACAATATACAGAAAGCAAGAATCTGGTACACCACCACCATAACAAACAACACAAACAGATTCTTCCACTTGGACCTACTGTCCGAAGATATATCGTATGCGTTGTCAAGTGCTTGGTATCCAGATATCGTTCTTACTTGGCCGACTGCGAAGGATGTGCCTAGATACTCATTTTCCAAGAGACCCCGTAAACCATCGTGATGCATCTTTTAGTTTCAAATGGGATACCAACAAGCAGGGTCAAGTATAATTGCGACATACATCACCTAGTTTCATCGACGAAGAACTTATTACACAGACCAGACACAAGGTAGGATAACACCTGAGTAGCCAAATAAGCATGAGAAACCTCCTCGAAGATGATGAAATCTATAAATGTATCCATCTGAGCATGCTGAATGGTACCACTCAGGAAACTCTGTTTGCTTGGATGTAAGTTTAACTTGCCGTTATGGAGTGTGTGTGAATGGCTATTTCAGAAAGTGGATACATCCAGATGGGTTCAGGCAAAGCATCCCATATTCTGAAGTAACCGGCGGAAAGCATCATCACCACCTGACATAAATAGATGAAAAGATCATTTGATCAATTCTTATTAAAATTTGAAGGCGCAACACAATCTTAAAGGTTATTTTAAGCTATAGTTATAACATAGAAGTTTTCAGTGAATCTCCATCAAGGAGAACACACGTTTATGCATATCAGAGCCAGAATGCTCCAGAAAACATCTTGACAAATTGACACAGCAACCAGCAGAAGGCCTTCATTTACTAATAGGCACGTAAAGAAATTCAGCACGAAGTACACATCAACAAGCTAAATTCATCTCGAAGGCCTATCAGGAAGAAGAAGGCGAGGCTGGACGAGATAGCAATGAGAAAAAGGAATGGAATGCTGGAAAGAAGTTGACCCAGCAAGAATACGGCTGCCCCAGAATGTTGGTTCGATTGTTCGTTGGAATATATCCGAAGAACAAAACAAATTTGTTTTGTCAGCTTCGGCAGAGTCAATGTGGAAAACTTTCGCGTATTTCCATGAGTTGAATAATCTAGGGATACACTTCTCAGCCTCTCCAATCAAAGGATGCATGAATGCCAGAACAGCTAATTCATTTGATGGTTCAGAAGACCGTGACATCTCGCGTAATCCATTACCTTAATTTCCTTTATGAGTGCAGGTGCACCAGCAATGCTGAGTAGAGAAGTAAATGATATAAACACAGATAGCAGCGACTCTTGTCTGTAAAATAACAAAATCTCGGTTAATGAGCTCATACAAGTGGCTGCAGAGCCTTTGACCAAATATAATTCAAAGACAAGCTTCGACCAAGCACCCTTATACATAAAAATGCAGGGCGGGTGACTTACCACGACGAATGACAATGGGTGGCCCAAGCCAGAAAATACAGTGCCGATGCAGAGAGTGAGAAGCATGCAAAGAATCAACTGAAGCCAATAATATTTCCATTCTCTAGACATAATGAGCAATGATCTCCACATCAGTACTGCAACTCGTGTGGGACAGCTAGCCTTACCCTTACTTTTGAGGAAGTGACCTTCCTGTCAAATAATTCCTTCTTTACGTGAATAAATATCATAAGAAAGCTCCATTCTAATGCCACAAATCGGTGTTAGTAACTCAGACACAGAAGTATCATATTATAGATGGACAACTTAGCGAGAGAACATGCAGCTGGGTACCCTATCAGTGAGCTTTATTATCATGGTGTCAACTGCAGCAGCATCTGCAGATGATTTATAAGTTGCTTCCAGGGTTGGAATGGCAACGGCATTTTCCATATTCACAGAGGATAGATCTCCATGGTCATCCTGCAATCAGGTCAATTTGGTCAAACAGGGGGAAATCAGAAACATAAGACCATCCAAAATGAAAAAGCAAGCAAAATACACTGGCAAAAATTAGCAGAGATGATCATATGGCATGTCGATTATCTATTTTTACCACCCCTATCACCATTAAAGATACTCGATAAGGTGATTTCTAAATCAAACAAATCCTAGTTTCTCCATAAATCATGAAACATCTGCTCTCACCTGACAATTCTTGCACATGGCAATGAACCTGTCAAAGTCAGTGTTTATCGCACGCAGGAAGTGATCAGATGGGCTTTGCACAGGGGAATCCGGCATTAGAGAAGTGCTGCAATACAAAGCCGCAGGACGCAGTCAGCGAAACGTGCCATGCATAGGAATAAGTTTGCTGCACTACTTTGGTAACTCGCCTGCAAGCAAGCCAATGTTTCCCCAAAGAATAGGGTAAAGAAGGCATATACTATCAAAGAGGCCAAATACTTCAGCGAGATAAGATAAAACTTCAGCGAATAAAATGAAGAAAAAAAAAAACAGAGAAAATTGGAGGGACAAATGAGGCGCCCCTATGGAAGCGGCTAACGGTACGTGCACGTAACCGTTACGTGCTTTACTAAAATCGAATTTTTTTTTAGTAAAGTTTACTAAAAATCGATGTTTTTTAGTAAAATCGTTAGTAAATTACTAAAAAACATTAGTAATCCGTTACTAATTTTTCACTGTTTGACCATTAGGAAAGTTACTAAACTAGGTTTAGTAAATCGGCCGGAAAATTTACTAAACTTTTTAGTAACCGATTACTAAAAATAACGTTGATTTGACAGTTTTTTTTAGTAATCGTTACTAAAATTTCACTGTTCAACTTTAGTAATCGGTTACTAAAAAGTTTAGTAAATTTTTTCGCCGATTTACTAAACCTAGTTTAGTAACTTTTCGAATGGTCAAACAGTGAAAAATTAGTACCGGTTACTAATATTTTGTTAAAAAAATTAGTAATAGTAGTAATTTTCCAGGTTTCCCGTCCGGAGATTTTAGTAATGATTTACTAATTGTGTTAAAA
Source organism: Melastoma candidum (assembly GCA_023653495.1). Lineage (NCBI taxonomy): Eukaryota > Viridiplantae > Streptophyta > Magnoliopsida > Myrtales > Melastomataceae > Melastoma > Melastoma candidum. The sequence continues at coordinate 24,630,355 of CM042882.1, forward strand.
AAATTAGTAAATTACTGTGTAACATAGTAAAGTCGTTAGTAAATTACTAATTTTTAAAAATTTTTTTCGTAATGGTTTACTACTTTTGGGAAAAAATTTCGTAACCAATTACTAATTTTTTTAGTAATTTTCTAAAATGAACAGTACATTCCGAACCTAAAACTGAACCTGTTTTCAGTGTGAAATTACCATTTTACCCCTGCGATAAATTACAAAATCGTTTACGAATTTTCACTCCAAACCTAAAACCGAACCTATTTATAATTTTACAGAAGGGGTAAAATGGTAATTTCACACTGAAAACAGGTTCAGTTTTAGGTTCGAAATGTAATGTTCATTTACGAAAATTACTAAAAAGTTTAGTAATTGATTACTGAATTTTGTTCAAAAAGTAGTAAACGATTACGAAAAAAATTAAAAAAATTAGTAATTTACTAACGATTTTACTATGTCAAACAGTAATTTACTAATTTCGCTTATAAAATTAGTAAATCATTACTAAAATCTCCGGACGGCCTACCTGGAAAATTACTAGTATTACAAATTTTATTACAAAAAATTAGTAACCGCTACTAATTTTTCACTGTTTGACCATTCGGAAAGTTACTAAACTAGGTTTAGTAAATCGGCGAAAAAAATTACTAAACTTTTTAGTAACCGATTACTAAAGTTGAACAGTGAAATTTTAGTAACGATTACTAAAAAAAACCGTCAAATCACCGTTATTTTTAGTAATCGGTTACTAAAAAGTTTAGTAAATTTTTTCGCAGATTTACTAAACCTAGTTTAGTAACTTTCCGAATAGTCAAACAGTGAAAAATTAGTAACGGATTACTAATTTTTTTTAGTAATTTACTAATCATTTTACTAAAAAAAGTCGATTTTTAGTAAACTTTACTAAAATTATGGTCGAATTTAGTAAAGCACGTAACGGTTACGTGCACGTACCGTTAGCCGCTTCCGCGCCGCTATCTAATTGTTGTTGGCGCATCATAGTGAAGTCACAAATATTTCTGGTTTTTGCTTTTGGTTAAAAGCGACCTCCATGTGGGATAATTCTAAGTACCCCAATCATTTGGCCCAGAAGCGGATAAAGTTCCAGTGATGGATGATACCGTGAGTACAAATCAGCCTTACACTATTTTTGTACTATACGAAATAATATATTCTTACTTTATAATTTTACTAAATAATTTTACAAAATGCTTTCATACATTAATGTGTACATAACATAAGTAGCCCACATATAGGTAAATGGAATTTGATTATATTTTACTTTTGCGAGGTCGTCTCGTAGCCACTTAAACTAGCAGCATACTGATACGTATTTGCGCAACGTAATCACCAAAAAGCAAATGGATCAATGGCAAAGACATTGTCCCCCATAAAGGACCATAATCATCGATCAGGCAAGCAACAAAAAGCTCAACCCAAAAAATGACCCCCAGCCCTCAACAGAAGGCAACCATTCTATCCAATCTCATCTCCACGGTTTTCGTTACAAACCCGCAGCCTCAACATTCTGCAAACCTACCGGAGACTAACCCTTAACTTGGAACTTTCTTACGATGGAGCAAGCAGCCTTCTTACGTAAATTTTGATTTTTTTATTAGAACGGGAAGAGAAGTGGGTTTTACTTTTTGGTTTTCTCAGCTCACACCATCAATCCTTGTGGGGGTGCAGGGGCTGGAGCCTTGGGCTTGGGCTTCTCCACCACGATCGCCTGAGTGGTCAAGACCATCCCGGCTACCGAAGCGGAGTTCTGCAGAGCGCAGCGGGTCACCTTTGCCGGGTCGATCACCCCAGCTTCAACCAGGTTCTCGTACTTGTCTGTCATGGCGTTGTACCCAATCTCCCACTCGCTGGACTTCACCTTCTCCACGACCACCTCGCCCTCGACCCCGGCATTTTGAGCTATCAACGAGGCAGGCGCTACAAGTGCCTGAACACCAATTGATCAAATAGTCTTATCAATCAAATTCTTACTGAACAAACCGTGCACAGAGAATAAGTTTAAAAACAAAAGGCATGTTGATAATGATTTAGTTACCTTCTGCACAATGTCTGCACCCAGCCTCTCATCTGCATCCTCAAGTTTATCCTTAATGGCAGGAACGGTGCTTGATAGGTGAACGAATGCAGCGCCTCCGCCAGGTACAATGCCTTCTTCGATGGCAGCAAAAGTCGCATTCTTGGCATCTTCAATGCGGAGCTTCCTATCCTCGAGCTCTGTCTCTGTGGCAGCTCCAACCTTAATCACTGCAACTCCACCAGAGAGTTTGGCAATTCTCTCCGCCAATTTTTCAGAGTCATATACGGAATCCGTCTCCGACAATTCCTTCTTCAACTGTGCAATCCTAGCTTGCAATTCATCCTTGGATGCCACATCAGCAATGATTGTGGTGGTATCTTTAGTAATGGTTATCTTCCTAGCCAAACCAAGCTGCTCAATCGATGTATTCTCAACAAGCAAACCCAGGTCGCTTGCTTGATATTCCGCACCTGTACAATAGCAAAACACAAATCAACCGCTTGCTGGCCAACATGCTGTACAAATTATTTTCCTCCCAAATCAAAAATCTACATTATTACCTGTTACAATGGCTATATCCTGGAGGAGGGCCTTTCGCCTCTCGCCAAACCCGGGGGCCTTGATGGCTGCAACGTTTAAGATACCACGTAGCTTATTCACAACAAGAGTAGCCAAAGCCTCCCCGGTGACATCTTCCGCAATAATGAGTAAAGGTGCTCTCAATTGAGTTGTCTTCTCTAGCAAGGGAATGATGTCCTTAATAGCCGAAATCTTCTGATCTGTAACCAGGACTCTGGCATTTTCAAACTCTACAATCAACTTCTCGGGATTGGTGACAAATTGAGGAGAGATGTATCCTCTGTCGATCTGTGATAAATCAGATGACACGTGAAATTAAAAGAACCAGTGCATCAAACATTCTGATCAAAATGTGAGACTACCAAAACGGAAAAGAGAGAGATCTGACAAAACAACCCACCTCCATTCCCTCTTCTACATCAACCGTGGTCTCAAAAGATGATGATGATTCAATTGACAGAACACCATCAGGGCCAACCTTGTCGATTGCGTCCGCAATCATGGTTCCGATGAGATCGTCATTTCCAGAAGAAATGGAAGCAACAGCTGCAAGATAAGTTCCACTAATTTCATATATCACACGGACCGCAAGATACCTTCTAGTAGTCAAAGAAGACAATGGATTACCTTTAATATCGTCCCGCCCCTTGACAGGCCTGGCTCTCTTCTCCAACTCCTCCACTAAGCCCAGCACAGTTTTATCAATCCCTCTTTTCAGAGACACCGGATTGGCACCAGATGTAACGCTCAGAAGGCCCAATTTGATAATTTCACGGGCAAGAACAGATGCAGTTGTCGTGCCATCACCAGCAGAGTCATTAGTTTTACTCGCAACCTGCAAATTTTGCAGCAACCATCAATCCGCCAGAACTACTCATCAAGATGAGGAGAAAACGCAAGGGCAAAGAGAGCCAAGCCCAGACCTCTCTAATCAAAGCAGCACCGGCATTTTCCATCGGGTCAGGCAGCTCAATAGCCCTGGCTATTGTGACTCCATCATTCACCACTTTAGGACTACCAAACTCGTCCAACACGACGTTCCTCCCTATACTCAGACACAAGGAAAAGTATGACACAGACACAATCAACAGATAAAATTAAAAGTCAAAAGACCAGACAAAGAAAAGGCAAGTACCTCTCGGGCCAAGGGTGAGGCCAACGGCGTCGGCGAGCTTATCGATGCCGGACTGGAGGGCGGCCCTGGATCTCTGGTCGAAAGCAATCTCCTTCGCAGAGGCCCTCACGGCAAACTTCCTGCACCCTCGTCCAAGACTCACCTTCTGCACACTCCCTCTCCTCCTCAGCTTCCCCTATAAAATCGACCAGAAACCACATCTATCAAATCCATTCCCCAAAGCTAAAAGGACGAATCACGCAACCCGTCGGGAAGAAGAAAATATCGGGTTCACCTGCTTTGGGGAACAGAGGATGGAGGCGGTGGAGACGGCATTAGCAGAAGCCATTTGTGAATGGATGCCTTCGTCGGGGAGGGGGGGGGGGGGTTGTGGATAAGGTGGGAGGAGAAAGGAAGGAGAGTAGTTTTGGTTTGGCTTGGTTTGGGATGGGTGACCCTTTCTTTCAGCTAGGGTTTACTGGGGAGTCTGGGTTGGGGAGGTTCCAGAAGATTCCTTCCCTCACTTTCCAGACGTCACGTCTCCCCGCGACTTGGGCCCAAATTTGGGCCTACTCGATGTAATTAATTTTGATAAATTAATAGTTATTATTTTTGGAATTCCTGAGGATTATTTAATTATTAAAAATAGAAATGAAGAAGACCTTTTTTAACTCATCATTCCTTTCTGTCCCATATTTGGCATCCCCGCGCAAAAACCAACGGCCCACTGTACGGATTTCCAACTAACCGACATTCTCTCTCTATCCCCTCTCCCTCTCCCTCTCCTCCTCCTCGTCGCCCTGTCCCTAACCAAACCCTAACGCCCGCGCGTTGGAATGTCGACCACGCCGTGCGTCGTGGCCCCATGACACCAAACCCACGTCAAGCCGACCACGAACCGATATTGCACCTCGCTATGGCAGGCAGAGACAAAGCCAGCGCACCCCGATCTCGACATCGGTTCCTCCCTGTTCGTGCATTGCCAATATTCGTATGCATCCTCCTCCTCCTGACGCGGCCTGTATTTTCCGCCGATGGAGATGAAGAGGATGACTTCGGCGATACCGGCAGCGATGGAGGCAGCAGCTTCGGCAGCTCCCCCCAGTCGCAGCAGATCCTGACGGAGCTGATTTATAACCAGTTCGCTAATTTCACGTCCATTTTCCGGGGGGACATCTCCAAGAATTTCGGATTCTGCATTCAGGACACGTAAATGATTGTTCGAAAAACGCGACCGCGCCTGTTTTGCTGTTCGAGATCAGCGTACGCAATCGCTGATGCCCCGTTTTTATGGTCACATGCAGGGATGCCGATTGGAATGGAGCTTTCAATTTCTCCTCGAATCCAGGTTTTTTGACTGCTTGTGTGAAGGCAACGAATGGTCAGGAGAATATATTTGTTCTTTTCACCAAATTGAATTCGTGCTGGATTTCCAAACTTCCCCTGATTTCATGCTTGATCAGGGACATGACGAAGCGGATGTGCACCGCGGCAGATATCAAATTCTATTTCAACAGTTTCTTCAGCTCCACGTCATCAACAAAGAAATCGAGTTACTTGAAACCCAACAAGAACTGCAACTTGACTTCATGGGTACCAGGATGTGAGCCCGGGTGGGCTTGCAGCGCCGGGCCAGATCAGAAAGTTGACCTGAAAGAATCGAAGGAAATGCTCTCCCGGACGACTGACTGCAAGCCTTGTTGTGAAGGTTTCTTCTGTCCCCATGGGCTGACTTGCATGATTCGTAAGTCTAACTTTCTTCTATTGCTTAGCTGCGTGATCTAACATGTTGATCCTCTTAGCCTCATGGCAATGAATGCAATCAAATTGCAGCTTGTCCCTTGGGTTCCTACTGCCCGCTTGCGAAGCTCAACAAAACAAGTGGTGTTTGTGAACCGTATGTCCTTCACTGCCTCAATATGCTTCCTCAGAATAAAAGCTTGATTTACGGGCCGTATTATTGAAGGCTGGATGCTTCTTCAGGTACCTCTACCAGTTGCCTCATGGGGAGACAAATCATACGTGCGGGGGTGCAGATGTTTGGGCTGATGTAATTAGTAGCAGTGAAGTGTTCTGTTCGGCAGGATCATACTGTCCCACAACTGTCCAAAAGATTTCTTGCAGTAGGGGGTATTGAGAATTATATCCGCATTATCCTTACATAATGTTTCATTCTTTCTTCACGGGATGGCGTCCTGATGACTGCCGTGGCTTATGATATTTCTAGCTGAAATTCGTCACATCTATCTCCTTGCAGGCATTTCTGTAGAACTGGGTCGACGGCCCAACAAGGGTGAGATCGCATTTCTGTACTTGCAGGTGATATGTTGGATTGCTCACTGTCATCTATTTTATTTGCAGGTTGCTTCAGATTTGCCCAGTGTGAACCAAAATCAGAAAATCAGAATATCACTGCATATGGCATCATGCTTTTTGTGAGCCACCCCATCTTTTCGTCATCAGTTTCCTCATGTTTTGTTGAACAGCTCGTACAATTTCTTGACGTGTTGCTGGTGAATTTTCTTCGCTGCCACAGGGGGGGGCTGTGTGTCCTGCTTATTATATTGTACAATTGCTCTGATCAAGTCCTTGCCACCAGGAGAGAAGGCAAGCCAAATCAAGGGAAAAAGCCGTCCAGAGTGTACGAGAAACCGCACAGGCACGTGAGAAATGGAAGTCTGCTAAAGACACAGCTAAGAAACACGCGGTGGGGCTTCAAACACAGTTGTCGCGGACATTTTCGCGCAGAAAATCAACAAATAAGCATGATCTGAGGGGCCTAAGTCTAGCAAAACACGGAAATGATCCTGGGGTTCCATCCGGGGGTCCATTGGAGCAGGCGTCAACTTCTTCAGACAAGGAAAAGAAGGATAAGAGCAGCAACCTTACAAAGATGATGCAAGCAATTGAGGATGATCCTGAGAGCAACGAAGGATTCCATGTCAATATCGGGGATAAGAATATAAAGAAGCAAATGCCAAGGGGTAAACAACTGCATACTCACAGCCAGATTTTCAAGTACGCGTATGGGCAAATCGAGAAGGAGAAGCAACTGCAAGAGCAGAACAAGAATTTGACATTCTCTGGGATAATCTCTATAGCTGCTGACCTCGATATCAGTAAGAGGACCGACCATTGAGGTCTCATTCAAAGATCTCACGCTCACACTGAAAGGCACGAACAGGCGACTGTTAAGATGCGTAACAGGGAAGATATCACCTGGACGAGTCTCTGCAGTGATGGGCCCGTCTGGAGCTGGAAAGACAACTTTTCTTTCTGCTTTAGCTGGAAAAGCCACTGGGTGCACAGTGAGTGGAACGATTCTTATCAATGGAAAGGACGAGTCCATCCATTCTTACAAGAAAATCATAGGTTTTGTGCCACAAGATGATATCGTTCACGGAAACTTGACAGTTGAGGAAAATCTTTGGTTTAGTGCGAGATGCAGGTAAACCTTTTTGTGTTCTAATGTTCTTTTAAACCAATTTCAGATATAAGTAAATTAGAACAGAATTATTCTAAAGGATTATCGGTTAGCGTAGGCTGTCAGCTGATCTTCCTAAGCCAGAAAAAGTTCTTGTGGTGGAAAGAGTTATCGAATCACTGGGGCTGCAGCAAGTTCGAGATTCCCTTGTTGGGACTGTTGAGAAACGAGGGATCTCAGGAGGTCAAAGAAAACGAGTGAACGTAGGTCTGGAAATGGTTATGGAACCATCGCTTCTGATACTGGATGAGCCAACATCCGGCCTGGACAGTTCATCTTCTCTGTTACTACTTAGAGCTTTGCGACGTGAAGCACTCGAAGGAGTGAATATTTCTATGGTTGTCCACCAGCCAAGGCAAGTAATCCCGATAGAAAAGCACTCACAGATATTCATTCAAGTATTCTTCTGATCCTCCATTTGAAAGATGTATCATGCTTATCTGGGTCGAATATCATGGTTTCTCTCTGCAGCTACACATTGTTCCAGATGTTTGATGATTTGATTCTGTTAGCAAAGGCGGTCTCACCGTATACCATGGACCAGCCAAAAAGGTGGAAGAATATTTCGCCGGCCTGGGCATAACAGTCCCGGAACGTGTTAATCCCCCAGATCACTTCATTGATATCCTCGAAGGCATAGTAAAAACCAAATCCGAGCGCCAATGTGAACTATAAGCAGCTCCCCGTGAGGTGGATGCTGCACAATAACTATCCCGTGCCTCATGATATGCTGAGTCTGGTAGATGGAACACCTCCGCCGACAGGAGATTCTGTTCACGGAGGCATAGGCAGTGGGGAAGGACAATCTTTCGCCGGAGACCTGTGGCAGGATGTTATGTTTAATGTCGCGCTAAGAGGGGACAAGATACGGCACAATTTCCTCAAGAGCCAGGACTTGTCGGCTAGAGTCACCCCCGATTGGTTCCTCCAATACAAGTATTTTCTGGGAAGGTACCGGTCTTCTGTGTGACGTATATAAGATTCGGCCGAACTTAGTGGTTTCTTGTTCGCTCATTGAGAATGAATTCTTTATGGCTTGATGAGATTGAGGATATATCGCAGGCTCGTAAAGCAGCGGTTACGAGAAGCCAGGATTCAAGGTGTAGATTTCATAATTTTATTGCTGGCAGGAGTTTGTTTAGGAACACTAGCCAAAGTCCGCGACGAGACATTCGGTTGCTCTAGGATACACTTACACCGTGATCGCTGTCTGTGAGTGTCCTCATCTCTCGAACTGCAGAAAACTCCACATAGTGCTCATGTTTTCGCCTTTGTCTCGATATATTTTAAGCTTCTTCAGCAATCTTATTTTGTGATAGTGTCGCATGACCAGAGGGATTTTTTCTCTTCTTTTGTGATGTAGCATTGCTTTGCAAGATTGCGGCCCTAAGATCGTTTACAATGGACAAGCTACAATATTGGAGAGAGAGCGCGGCCGGGATGAGTAGCTTAGCGTACTTCCTCGCAAAGGACACGATTGACCATTTCAACACGATCATCAAGCCTCTGGTTTACCTTTCCATGTTTTACTTCTTCAACAATCCCCGTTCATCCGTCATAGACAACTACATAGTTTTGATCTGTTTAGTTTACTGTGTGACCGGGATCGCTACACTTTTGCCATCCTCTTTGATCCAGGTCCTGCCCAACTCGTGAGTGTTCGATTTGCCTTCTTCTCTACTAAATTTTGTTGGAAGGTTTCGGCTCTCCTCGTGGTTCACATCCTCCCTTTTTCAACAGTGGTGTGTGCTCCTCCCTGTGGTTTTGACGCTCATCGCGACACAAGACAATGACAGCAAAACTTCCGAGTTCATTTCAGATCTATGCTTTTCCGAAGTGGGCTTTGGAAGCATTCGTGATCGCAAACGCTAAGAGGTATGCCGGATGTCGTGCATCAAACTCGTCTCTTTCACGCTCCGACTTGCCTCCATTCCCATTTAATTTTCTTTCCTCTTCCAGATACGCCGGAGTGTGGCTAATAACGCGATGCGGTTCCCTAATGAAAAGTGGATATGACCTCAACAACTGGTACTGGTGCTTGATAAGTCTCATCCTCACCGGCATTGGTAGCCGCATTGTGGCTTTCATCTGCATGGTTACCTTCCAGAAGAAGTAAACTTCCCCAATGGTTTCTTTAGCCGAAAAGAGGTTTCCTAAATTCGCTCGGCTTCCCGGACGTGAGGATACCGCACAGAGCCAGTTAAAGCCCAGTTAATTGATTTGGTCCCCCTGCGACCCGTGGTCGTTAACTTATGTAGGATCTAGAGAGCTTTACTTACCGTGTACAAAAATTGCAGGGGCTGTTCTTTTTTTTTTTTTTTTTTTGTGTGGGGGTGGGGGGGGAAGAATTTAAACATGCTGGTCGAAACCCTCTTTTCCTTGGGGGAAGTCCTTTTTTTCTGATAGCAAACGGGACGGGGACATGAACCACAAGTACAACTAGAGGCGGTAATTCAGGAAAGAGATCACGACGTGAATACTACCCGTAGTTTTCGTATCTGGATTTGTTCTTTACGGGTTCGTATCATTACTAGCGTACATTATAGGTTAATGGATTGGTTTTAGGTCGTACTTGTTAAGATTTGTAAGATGCTCTTTTTAATAAAAAGAATCATGTTTTCCTTAACATTAGTTTTTGGCGGCTCCTGTAACTATATGAAACACAAATCTTCTTACAAGAAATGAAAATTCGTCTACAAATATACGACATGGTATAAATTCAAAGTTGTTATGAACATCAAACTGTATTTTTTCATAATTTTATTATAAAGTTTGTTATGGATTTATTTTATTTTTACTTATTGAATTATGACATAATTTGGATCTTAGGTCTATTTTATGTTTAATTTTTTTCGTGTTTAACGAGTCGTTTCGTACTTATCTGTTGTAAAACGGTTCGTGTTTAAATATATATACTCTGATTATTTACCCATGTTGCCACCTCTGAGGACAACATTTGAGAGTTATGTTTTTTATTTATGAAATAGGTGCCTAGTTTTAAAATTACTTGACTAATGTCCTTAAATCGGTGATTGAAACACCGATTTTCCTTAAAGCGAAATCACACCGATTTTGGGATATTAGTCTCGAAACTAGTGACAAAACCCCAACGTTTGACATAGGATATGAAGTTGTTGTTGTTGTTTGTTGTCTTTTCTTTGTTGCGAATTCAAATGATTACTTGGAAGTTAGGTCAGGTTTTAGATGGTTGTTGTTTGTTTGATGTTGTATTGATTAAGCAAAAAAAAAACGTAACTTACAGAGAGAGGGAGGGAAGGACAAATTGCAAGCCACGTCAGAGGAGGAGGGGGAAGGGGAGGACGAGGAAACTCGTACTGTGTCTCCGGTCTGCACCATTCATTAAAGATCGCACGATGCCTAAAATCGCTGAGTGGGATATGATGTTAACTGACCCTCTTTTGTTGACCTTCTGGTTTGGTGAGGAAGAAGAAGAAGAATTCGAGAGTAATGTCCGAAAACTGAAAATGCCACTTCATCTTCTGTCACTAACTCTGCCCACGAACCCCCCACCTCAATAACAAAAGAAATCAACCGTCCTACTCCCACCATTCCTTTCCCTTTAACTCCACGTTTTGCTTGGCTTCCTTCTTCCTCCCTTCACCCCCCTCTCAACCCCACCCTTTCTCTCTCTATCCCTACATTCGCCTTAGCTCATGGAGGTTACTCCAGTGTCGTCTTCTCCATCACACGGCGGCGACTCTGTCGACGGTTTCTCAGTGAGTACCCGGCCAGTCATTTCATGCATTGTATTTGTTCCAGCGATCCTTTCTCTTTTATATAACCGGAATCTTATTTCATTTGCTGCATATCTGCCGGCTTTGTTTATTCGAGATCGACTACCCTTAGATTCTATTCGGCAATGCAGGAGGCCACACAGTGGAACAAGAAAGGCGGGCAGCTAACGCGGGAGGACTTGGAGAGAGAGGTACTCGTTTGTAGTGATACGACGTAAAGGCTTGCGTTCTGAATCTGAGCTTTAATCTGCGATAACAGGTCTCTACTTTACGTAATCTGTTGAGCCAAGAGGAGATGGTGCACGAGATCCTGGAGCACGTTCATTCCCAGTGTCAATGGTTCAGCCATCACCATACCTCAATCTTTTCCTCCCAAGGTATGTGCAACCTCTTTCTCTTTAAACTATTAATCCACTTGAATACATCGATTGGCCTGATCGGGAAAGCGATCAGGAGCTAAAGTTCAAGGTAATGAGATCGGCACGGGGACTTCATAAAGGAACTGAGTCTAGCTAGTCACACTTGGTTCAGAAATCTTAGCTAGCTTCTGCAGAAAATCGCGCTCTGTCTTGTATGATTTAATGTGATGTAGGTATGGATGATAGTGTACTTTCACGAGCATAGGGACATGGGTCGGCAAATAAACTGCCATGGTTTTCCGGTCTATGATGCAGGTGAAGGAGCTTCTGGCCGAACTGGCAATGGTGGAGGACGAGATCACCCGCCTCGAGGGACAGATAAGCCGACTCCAGTCTGTGTTGAAGAGGGAACAAGAAGAATCGAACTCAAGACGTTCGGAATCCAATCAAGGCCTTGGAAGAGTGGCGCCTTCAATGCACTTTATTAGCAAGGCCATAATTGGAGACTACAATGTGAAGGATTACGCTTCCACCGCCAACAAGTCGAGGAATCCCAGAGGGAGTCACATTCATAGGGAGAACGAGGAAAATAAGTTTCAAGAGATAGCTGGGAGGAGTGGCAGATTGATGAAGTCTTCATCTCCGCTGAGAGATATACGACACGCCGCGCCTAAGGATCGAAGGCACCGTGAGGCCCCAAGAAGGTCTCCTCTCACGATTCCGCCGCCTCCTATGCTCAAAGAAGAAGATGAGTCCAAGTGGAGCCAAACAAGCTGTCGGAAGGGATAATGAAGTGCCTGAACTTAATTTACGTGAGGCTGCTTAGGACATGGAGAGCCATGGAGATGGAAAAGCCTTGCGCAGTCTCAAGGTCCATCACGAACCGCAGCTCTAGTCCCGCCTCGAGGAGCTTCAGGGTAGAAGCGGTAATGGGGATGGAACTGAGGCAGCAAGACCCATACGGGGTGTTTGCCGCTGAAGGATCTATCCCGAGGGATATCGGCCCATACAAGAACCTGGTGATGTTCACATCAGCTTCGCTCAATCCCAAGTGCATCTCTTCCTCTAGCTCCATCCCCTTGCTCAAGAAGTTATGGTAAGAACCCAAACATTCCCACTAAATCTAAGATCCAATCAATCCTTGCATACATTACCTTCAAGAATCATCATAATCAGTGGCCTGAATGGATTTGCTTGTAGGGAACTGATATCTCTGCTTCAGACGGTGGATTTAAGGTCGATGACTGAACAACAAAAGTTGGCATTTTGGATCAACATATACAATGCTTGTCTCATGCATGTAATGCCATCCATCTCATGTCATTCAAAGCAAACTTCAATAAACTCCATGATCTTATTCTGTGTCTTTTGATTGGTTCCAGGGGTTCCTGCAGTATGGTGTCCCTTCAACTCCTGAGAAGCTCCATGAATTAGCCAACAAGGTATCCACCGGCGCATTGTCTCACAATACAGCTTGTTTAGGTCTGCTAACCGGTCTTGAGTGACTGGTATTATGGTCCTTCGCAGGCGAGTCTTAACATTGGAGGCAACATGCTTAGTCCCCAGGCAATAGAGCATTACATCCTAAGGAGGCCTTCGTCCTCTGCAATGTCTGAGGTGATATTTCACTGCGAATAAAACCAAAACCAGCCACTCTTGCATTCTCTGGAGACTGAATCACATCAATAAACAGGAACCTAATGAAGACTTCATCCGGGGGACTTTACGGGATCGATTCTGTCAACCCCAATGTTACATTCGCCCTGTGTCACGGAACCCAATCTTCCCCAGCGGTTAGTTAGCAGCACCCTCATACACGTCCCCCAGTTTCTGAACAAATCCCGGGATGAAAACAAACACACGCTATCTCTACATGGGCAGGTGAGGATATACACGGCGGATGGAATCAGGGCAGAACTGGAGAAGTCAAAGGTGGAGTACCTGCAGGCGGCCATAGTAGTGACAACCAAGAGGAAGATAGGGATTCCGGAGCTCTTGGTTGGAGCGATGGTGGATTTGACGGGGGATATGGAGTCACTGGCGGAGTGGGTCTGCCATCAGTTGCCCAACTCAGGGACTCTCAGGAAATCGATGGTGGAATGCCTCAGGGGAAAACATCACAACAACAATAACATGAGCGGCGGCATCAGCAGCAGCGGCACGGCGGCTTCGGTTGAAAAGATACCCTCTGAACCTGAGTTCAGGTACTTATTAGCCATGTAATAATAACAACAATAATAATATCATCATCCAATGATCCTGAAAAGAGTACCACCCCGAATTGTCATCACGTTCACACAGTTAAATTGAAAGTATTGGCCAAAACTGAAATGGGGATGGGGAATCCTCGACGTCCAGGTGTTAAGGACAGTGTGACTCGGAGACCTAGCATTCCGGAGGAGATCGGAGAGGGTTGCGGTACCGTCGATTCGCTCATAGACCGGTATACACAGTCGCTGTGAGGGGGGGATGCACCGAGAAGCCTGGTGATGCCGGAGAGGTGGATCTTGGAGAGGAGCGACAGGAATGGCCACCACACACACGATGCTCATATCTGGACCCTTCACCGCTTGGCCCCCATCATGGAGCCTCCTCCATAATTCCAGTCGATTCAACCTCCCCACTTGGCCCAGCCCAAGCTCTTTATTATCGCGGCCCAGTTGAATCGTCTCCTCCGGGAAATCTCCCCTTGCCCCAACCTGCTTCAGCGCTGCCGCTGGGTCCTCCACACATCAGAGGTCCCAGAGCTCGGGTAGCAAGACAGGGTGGTTAGGAGGGAAGTGATGGAAACGGATTTTCGGCGGAGTGAGTGCCAGGTTGGAGAGGAGGACGAGTAGGGCTTGAGGAGGAAGTTGTTGGTGGAGGAGCGGAGCTTGGGAAGTCGTAGATCAGGAATAGCCAGAATTCTCCGCCGCCGCCTCCAACCTACTCATCTGCGAGGTAGGTGTCTTTGTGCTATCGTACACAATGGAAAGGCCAGTCAAAGTTTCTGGGTCATATTCTCACGGCGTCCTTCCAGATCTATCATCGTTTTCAGGCACACTTGCTCGGGGGCCACTTTCACAGGGAGTCACATCCCCCCATATATTCATTCTAGCCAATTGCTGTTTCAATCTGAATATTCCCCCCACTGATCATTTTCCCGCAATGGTTGCATTTAACTTTCCTTCTTTTCTACTGCCTTGAGCAGCGCCATGCTGCCACCCAGGGCTCAACACGACCCCCGTACCTCATTGGGGCAATCTGTTTGGAGCGAAGAAAAATGTATTCCTAACTTACCACACTGTGTAGAATAAGAGGTAGCATAAAAAGAAATAAGCCCTATGATGCCAGAACCAAAACCATACTAAATTAACAACTGCCATTCACTCCGTCGTATAGCTTAGCATAGTCTCTCTTGTCTGCATATTCATGTCCCATGGTCTCGTTATATTTCACGAAATATGGCTAATAATTTCAAAATTCGATAAATAATATTCCTAAAATTAGAGTTAGAAAACTTGAGTTTGCTCTGGAGCCCGAGTTCCTAACACTTAATGAGAGAAAAATGAGAAAAGCTTCGTCGGGCCCCTATTAAAAAACTTGGAGTCCATGAGAAAAACAAGTTTTTTTTTTTTCTACAGAGGCTTTTTTGAAGTTGGGTTTTAGAAACCCGATTTCCTTAACGAGCAAATTTGGAATTTCAAACTTTCATATCATGACATTATTTGTCAAATTTTAAAAAATTCATTCATTTCGTAAAATGTTTTTGCAGACTAACTTCATTTTTTAACGTAACCCGTAAAATTTATGCTAAGTTGACAGTCATATACGTGAAAGAACACAACACTTCAAACATCGGCGCTACAACGGGCTCAGACGATTCGGCCGATAGCTGAATTGGAACTGGCCATATCCAATTTATCCTTGGAAACCCATTAGAAGCAAAACACCCTATGTCAATAGCGGTATCCATTAGAAGCTTTTGCATTTCATGATGGTCTAAACTTGGGCTCACCGGATGCAACTACGAGACTTCGGCATCACAAACTGATGCGAAATCGCTAGCTGGGTGCACCAATAGCGAAGGACTAATCTCGAAAACGGTCTAAAAATGACGGTCTCTCTTATGTGAAACTCTCTTAGACATAACACGTAAACAGATACATGGACTTGATTTGGAACAGGAGATGCCTTTAAATAATCCCCGATTAACAATTTTTTAAAAAACACTAAAACAATGATGTTTCGATGACGTCATCTCTAATGGGAAATTGGTCCCTCAGTCAGACCATCCTTGCCAGGACCTTGATGACGTCATCCATGGAAGGCCTTTGTTGAGGTTCATCCCCCACACATGCCTTGGCCAACACGGCCAGACATAAGGCCTCGGCCAACGGGTAGTCGTCCTTCAGGCACGGATCCACGAAACCCTTCAGTTTCTCGAAGCAGCCCCCCTCGTTGCCCCCTCCTGCTAGGAACGCGATCGACTCCTCAAACTGTTCCCTTCCCCTGTCTCCCCTGGCTGAGATCAGCTCAAGCAGGACCACCCCGAACGCGAAGACATCTACCTTCTCAGAGATCGTCCCGTGTGTTACGTACTCCGGAGCAGCCAGTGGCCCGAGTGAAGAATCCTCCTTTTGGTTCATGGACGTGGCGGCAACGTCTGCTAACTTCGCCCTCCAGTTGGCCGTCACGAAGATGTTTTTAGTACTCACGTTTGTGTGAATGTGAGAAGGGAATATGCAGTGGTGGAGATAGTGAAGCCCCGTGGCGATATCAAACGCTATCTGTTTTCGCTGTTTCCAATCGATGGTGCTCTCCGGATCTGATAACAGTTCCCTCAGGCACCCGTTACTTGGACGATTGTACACGACGTAGGAGGGAGCCCAAGCGTCGTCGGCTTCGTCGTAACAAGCTCCGATCAGACTCAAGATGTTGGTGTGATTGATGTTCGAGTGCAGATCGATGACCTGTTGAGCTTCGTCTGATCGGCAACCTTTGATGATGACTTCGGTATCGTCGAGCCATCCCTTGTAGACTTCTCTTTCGATCTTTGAATTATCTCCAAAACCTCGAGTCGCGTTCCGGAGTTCCCCAACTGTGTACTTATTGAGAGAGTACTTTATCCCGGCGAGTAGGTCCGGGGACAAGCAGGAATTCCGGGAGCTTAACCTGGTTCGACCTGATCTCGGAGTGCTCCTCTGGGACAAGCATGACACTACCGAGCTTCTCATATTGAATGACTCCATCTCGATCTTCGTCTTCCCCTGACTCGATCTCCATCGGCTTAATGCTCTCAAGTACAATCCACACGAGATGAACACTATGAGAATGAGGACGAACCCAATTGTGGACGCCATGATGGACAAGTTCCTGAGCTTCGTGTCCTCACTCGACTTCTCCGTCGGGACGGTGGGAAGGAAGACAGGAGATGGAGGAGGCGATGGCAGGGAGACCAAACCTATATGGGGCAGTTGAGACAGTGGTATCAGGATGGTAGTTTTCGTGTAGACAGTCGACCGATAGTCCAAATGATTGGCAGCCCAAATCTCCGTCACCGGGACACGAAACTTCTGCGCTACCGTGTTGGTGTTGTCACCTTCTTTGAGGGCATACGTCAAGTAGTAGTACGTCGCGGTGTTGGCTGTACCAGAGGAATTACCAGGACAAGCGCATTTGATTGGCACAGAGAGCTTAGAACGCCCCAGCACAGTGCTTCCATAAGCTGGATTGTCCTCCAATAAGGTGAGCGACTCCACGAGGCCTTCAAAAACATCACATGCGACCTCCGAGAAATTCGTAAGGTCCTGGACGACGTAGCTCAAGTCTGCTGAGAAGTACCCACCGGAACAAGAGCAGGTTATGGGAACAATGACTTCTCTGCCCAGTTCGAGACTCTCAAAGGCGGAGCTCAGGTTATTCAGACCCCGCACCTTCGCAACGTCGGCCCCGAACAGATCCGAGATGTCTGCAGCCGTCTGGTTATGCAGTCTGGCTCTGTACACCAGAAACGCAGGACAGGTAGAATTCGAGGGAGACTCACAGGTGTATCTGGAACCCGGATAACTAGAGTTCGAGAAACAAGGCTTGGTGTCGTAGAGCTGTTGTGCAACGGACGTCCTCGAGAGGGAGGAAGAACATACCCAGGCGATCAAGAACCAAAGACGGACCATGGTTCGGATCAGACAGCATCAGACAACAGGGGCCTTCACGCTGAATTTATCAGAGCCTTGACCATCAAAACCTTCCCGGGACTCCTCGATAGTGATTGCCGGGCCCTACCTCGAATAAACTAACGGCCGCGACCCCAGAAAATCAATGGCCGGCTGAAGTTGGCGGACCGTGGATGCGGCAAGTGTTTGAACAACAGCAACAAACAGCTGAAAGAATATAGCCGGCGATGATTGATCAACACGTTAAATTATGATTTCTTCAGTGTTCTTTGTTATTCTTTTATTATTATTATTATTATTTGAATTTGTTGTGTTTGGTTGTATGCCTTGTGAGAGAACATTCTCAACCTCCTCCCAAATAACCACCCAAAAAATAAGCATGTACGCCTCGTAATAGGGTTTAGGATTTAAGATCTACGCATCAAAATAGCGAGAAAAATTTTACGAAATAAATTAGATAGTTCGAAATTATGAAATTTCAGATATAATGTCAAAAATCAAATTTATAAAGTCCGAATTCTAAAATATTATTTTTGAAATTTTAAAACTATTTATCGTTTAATTTTTTCTTCAAATTACGTTTAATGGACGAAGCCCAAAAATAAGAGCTAGGAATTAGTGATCTTTGACCGACTCATTTAGCATTAACCCGAATTCCCAAGGGGAAAGGGTCTGACTGATCACGTGAAACCGGAGGAGGTTATTATATCCTTCCATTTTTACACCATTAAATAATCATACCTTCCTCTTTATAAGAAGATATATCCCTCGACCATAAATATAATATAATATAAATTACAATAATTTTTATTCATTAAAACAGTTTTTCGCTCACCAAAGTTACCACTTGCTTTTTAGTTCTATTTTTACACTATATTTTCGACATGACTATTTAATTTAACGTTAATAAATGTGAAGAGGCTCCCGCGAAACAAATCTGAAGAAGTGTGTAACTCTTTTCTAAATAAAAGCATAGTCTATAATATTTTTTAATATTAAACAGAAAAACGTGGACCGACCTCCCTCCCTCCATCCCTCTCTCGCGATTTTCAAGAATCTTCTCTGCCGCTGCCGCCGCTGCTGTTTCTTCTTTCTTCCTCCGTCTCTTCGACTCCCTCCGGAGTGTTGGACGCTGGTGTCGTCGCACCGCCGGAGAAATTTCTCCACTCGCCCCCTTCCCTTCTTGCATGTAGCTTTTGGCACGGTCAGTCTTCGGATTCGCGCTGCTTCTTGTCGTCTTCCTTTGGCCGTTGGGCTCGCTGGCGTGGACAGGCGTCTCCCCCGCCGTGATCGTCCTCGAATGGGTCGGATTTAGGGCTTACTATGCCTGCATAGTGCTCTGGTTGTTTCTTTATTTTAAGGAGCTCTTGTTTCCATTTTTGTGTCCCCCCATGTTTCTTCAATGCAGGCTGCTAGGAGAAACGCGTTTTGTTCGACGGGGTTCCGAGCCGCTTTCGTGCATGCGGAGTTGTGACACCCTGCCGCGACCTTTTCATATTTATCTATCGTATGTTCCTCTTTCCTTAATGACGACCGATATTTCATATAGCCAACCCCAGAATAGTAGGATAAACGCTTGGTTGTTGTCGTTGTTGCAGTATGAAAGTTGATGCATTCATTTTCTTGTGGCGTTAGGCAGTAATTGACCCAGAGGAAGCCCTTTCATGTCCTTAAATATGTCTGGACTGAGAACCGTTGCTGCAGGAATGATCGGCGACAATCTGGCATGTGCAAGACTGGAGAATAGTAAGAGGAAGCGTCTCCGTCCTTTGGGTTCCAGTTCTATGACACTAGGATCTGCTGAGAAAAATTCCTCCAAAAAGAGGAGGAATGCCGGCTCCTCGCTGCAAAAGCAGCCTTCAACTTCAGTTGCTAGGATTTCAAAGAGACTCACAAAGAGGACCCCAAGGCCATTGAAGAGGTGGACTGGCTTCCAGATGGGGACCACACCCCCCTCTAGCAGACGTCAAGGGGAAACCTCTTCTGGCAAATCTTACGCGACAAGCACGCCAAGCAAACCTCAGGATGCCTCCACAGCAAGCAAAACCCAGGGGACAAAAATGAAGCGAAAGGAGGAAAAGAAGGAGAAATCAACAGTTAAAGAGACGGAGTCCCTAGAAAATTCGAAGATGGGTATCGTTTCCTCCTCGAGGAGAAAATCTGCAATTAGTGTTCGCTCTTATATGGCCTGCTTCATAGAGCAACGGAAGCGCATTAATTTGGGTAAGAACTTCTGGCTCTTACCATTATTTTTTTTTTTGGTTCAAATGGAAATGTATTGTGACATTGTAAAGTTATCCAAGCAATTATGCAGTATACATGATTTTTCTTGATGTGGTTTTCCTCTATGTACCCTGTCAATTGTTTCAATTCGTGTGCAGGTTGTATGGAATATGTTTTTTACTTAGTTGGACTGGTAATGTGATAATGGTAGTCAGATGTTGCATACGAGATGACTATTATCTTATTTTGAGGTCTTGTTTTATGTATGTAGCTAGTGTGGAAGAGTTGATCAGTCCTTCCAAGAAGCCCGATTCCATTCAAACGATTCAAAGTGCCTGTGAATTTTCATCAAAGGCTGTTGACAATGAGAAGAGTACTCAATCAACAAATGATTCCAATTGTGACAATCAAGTGAGTGGCTTTGAAGATGAAGATAGCACTGGAGACCTTTCAAAACTGGATGAGCCTCTGTTTTCATATGAGAAGCGTGTGGATGCTGACTTAACTTGCACTCCCGAACGAGGGGAAGATATCTCGGAAAGTCTAGAAGTTCCTTTTTCTGGTGAAGTGGAGATCCCTTTGGATGTGAATGTGCCTCAAAATATAGATGGAGAAGTTAGAGATGGTACAGGTAGAGATCCAAACCGTGATTCTCAAGTCTATTTGGAAGGAAAAGATATTGATCAGCCTGGTGATAAGATTTTGAGAACAGCAAGGTAAAGGTGTCTACCTACCTAAATTTACCTCTTCATTAAATGATTTTGTGCAGCGATGATCATTTCTTGCTTATGCTTTCAAATTGACTTTGTCAATATTGACAGATTGACTATAGATTATGGACTCATCACCTAATCCTTTATTTAATTTTTAAATTCTAATATGGTTGTTCAGTATCTCGTTTCATCACTAGAATTATGTTTATTGTAGTGATAAATGTGATTGAAGCTTCCTCTTGATGGCGATGCTTATGTTCATCATGACTGCATATGTGACCTTTCTAAGTTGTGATCCTGCCAGTCCTAACAGCCTTGTGTTTTTCTGTGTCGCTTTGATTGCTTTTCGAGATGATGGTCAATAATGTGTATCTCTGCAATACCATGTTTTCTAATGTTTTGCTAGGATAGTGGGGAGTCAGAAACTGATGCATGCAATAACAGTGAGAAAGGATTTGATTCTGGAGACAACAATCAGGCTGGTGGATGTGAAAAGCTCTTGTAAGTAATCATCAAGATATTTTTGCTGTTCACTGTAGGTGGAGTGGGGATGGAAGGTCCTTAAAAGAGAAGTGGATTATTTACTATTTCCTTTATTCTTGGCAAATAATTATCTTTTATGATTTCTGCACGTCCTTTTACGTTTAGGTAGCCGTTGGTGCTGGTTGTCTGATGTTGTAAAATATTTACTTCTTCTCTCTTTTCCTTTGTGAGAAACCGAGATTGTTCTTTCTTTGAATATTTGTAAGATTATGAAGATTGTAATTCTTGCTTTTTGGTGAATAATTTTAGGCGGTCGTATCATACATTTGACTTTGTGTTTTTCCCATGTTCTCTAAAGCAGTTTTATTACCTTGATATCGATCCCCTGTCTGATTAAAATGTTTAGATCGATTGTTTACAGTCTAGTTTATTCATGACCTTACTTGGGAAGAGACCATCATCAATATCTTTCTTTCGGTGCTGAAATGGTTGTAATGTAAGCTTCCCTGAGTCCTCTCTAAACCCATCTCCTACTGATGCTCCTGGAATTTTGCACTTTCCTGTTTGTACCAGAAGCAAAGAAGAATCTTCCAGATTTGTAGAGTACTGGGTTCCTGCACAGATATCAAACGTGCAGCTGGAGCAGTATTGTGAGATGCTGCTTTCAAATGCTGTTCTCCTATGTTCATCTTCGAAATCTGTTCCTACTGCAGCATTACAAGACATTCTTATCAATGCTCATAAGGTTTGGCTAATCATGATTTCTTTGTCCTATTCCTTAATTCATTATTGTTTAACGTGAGAAGACTTTATCATATGTTGGAAATTTTGGTGAGAGTTTTCTTCATGTGTGGGACAATTGGTTTGTTTAATGGACCTTCCTGCCAGATTATGATTAGTCTATGGTAAAACTGCACGTGTATTTGATGTAACTAGAAACACGGATGAACGATTAAATAGAAAGAGCTTCAATGGGATTAGATATCGTACATATGAAATTTTCCATAAGGAAGGGTGAGAATACGAGTTTGGAACGTCTAAACATGTTCTGTACCACGAGAAGTGTTTACTAGGCCATATTTAGAGTTACTGGAGTGGTAGTTGGTTTTGCAAACTTGGTTTCAGTTTTTTGTTATGTATGCTTATGGACTTCGCTTTCCAAGTTGCGCCTTCTGAATTGAGATTTATCTTTTTTTCTTCAGTGCTGTAATCATCCATACATCATGGACCCTAATTTACCGAGCTTGCTTTCGAGATATGTACAACCAACGGAATACTTGGATGTTGGCATCAAAGCTAGTGGGAAACTAGTACTTCTTGACATGTTGCTACACAAGTTAAAGAAACAGAAGATGAGAGTTCTTATTCTTTTCCAGGTAAATAAGATGAGTACGCTTTGAGTGCAGTGACATTCTATGATTATGTTTAACTTGTACTTTCTAGTTAAGGGGCAACATGTTTATGAAGTTTATTTTACCTGTACATTAGTAGATATCAAGGCTGTGTTAGGTTCGGCTAATGGCAGCTGGAATGGAATGAATTTAACAAAGGAATGGGAAGTATGATTCCATTCCATTTCCTGTACCATTCCAGCCCCGATTAGCTGACCCAGACATGCTATAAGTCCTTTTACATTTGGGTTACCTTTTTGTGATGTTTATTTCTAACCAATTTCTAATCATGAAGCCCGAGCCTATTAGGTTCATGGATTTTTTTCCTTTGTCTTCATGTCCTTTAAATTAAGGAAAAGAAGTGATGTTTTTTTTGGTTTGCCAAATCATTATGTTCATGTTGGGCTACAGTCTATTAAAGGTTGCTTGGATAGTACGGGAGATATTCTAGATGACTATGTGCGCCAGAGATTTGGTGAAGACTCTTATGAGCGTGTTGATGGTGGCATTGTGAGCTCCCGGATCCTAGCTGCTTTGAATAAGTTTAACCAGATGGATCAGGGAAGATTTGTTTTTCTACTAGAGAATCGCGCCTGTCATCACCAAATTGTATTGTCATCTATTGATGTGGTGATTATATTTGATAGTGATTGGAATCCGTTAAATGATCTTAGAAACTTGCAAAAGATAAGCCTGAAATCTGCACTTGAACCAGTGAAAGTATTCCGTCTGTATACATCCTTCACTGTGGAAGAGAAGGCTTTGGTTTGTGCAAAGCACGGTTCTACATGGGACGGCAAATTACTCTCTGTTAGTTCTAGTACTAGTCAGATGTTGCTCATGTGGGGAGCATCATACTTGATGAAAAAGTTGGAAGAGTTTCACAACAGCTCCAATACATATATCAGCAAGTCTGATCAAAGACTTACAGAAAATGTGGCTCAGGGATTCCTGAATTTACTTCATTTTGGTAAAGAAAAGTCTGTCACAAGCATCTGTCTCATAACTAAAGCACGAGGAAGTTTGACAGGTTATGGCACTGATAATCTCTTATGTGGCGAGTCAATGCTTCAGTTCGAACCCAAAGATTTGCCGCACATTTTCTGGTCTAGATTACTTGATGGAAAGGATCCATGCTGGAAGTATGTATGTGTGTCATCAAAGAGGAACCGAAAAAGGGTTAAACTAAATGACCAATCTAAAGATGACTCGGGCAATGCTCAGAAGAAGCAGCGCAGGATGTCGTCCACAAAAAATCCTGGCCCTATGCAAGGAGCAGTCGCCAATAAAGAAGGTAATTGTGATAGAAAGATCGCATTGTCTACTTTCTGTTTCTGACTTGGCATTTCTTTGCGTTATAAATTTAGATTTTCCTCCTTGTGTGACTACTTCTGATTTCACAGGGCTAAAAGTTGCTGATTTTGCATCATTTCCTCGAAACGACTGCACAGCATCGCCTGAGACTGGAATTCTTCAAAAGGATGATAGAAGAAAGTTCATTGATGCACAGAAAAGTCTTCATCTTATGCTAAAGCAAGAGATTTCAACGCTTTCTGAAGTTCTAGAGTTGTCGGTATGGCTCCACAACCATGTGTTGTGGTTCCCTTAATTTGATGTCATGCGATTTAGTGCTGTGTTGTGTGTTCACTGGTTTGGTTGATTATTTGCCTAACTTTCATATTCTGTCTGCTTATTTTGGCCTTTTGTGGACTAGGCATTTATGATTCAAACAGCAGTTGCTTATTGATGCATTTTTCTTATCCTGCCCTTTGTGGTTACATCTCTCTGTGGCCTAGCTTTTGCTAATGTTATATTTCTAATTATCCCTTACTATGGAATGTTTCCTAGAACTTCATCATGCTGTTATCATCATATGCTTTTTGAAAGGTTTGGTTGTCTGTGAATTACAGGTGGCTTTCTATTTGTTTATGCTTTTTAATATTCTTTCAGGATGATATCAGGGATGTGAGTGAAATATTTCTAAATTATGTTATCAATAACTATCAGCTCCCAAGGGAACCGTCATCTATTTTGCAGGCCTTTCAATTATCAATGG
Organism: Melastoma candidum; assembly: GCA_023653495.1. Classification (NCBI taxonomy): domain Eukaryota; kingdom Viridiplantae; phylum Streptophyta; class Magnoliopsida; order Myrtales; family Melastomataceae; genus Melastoma; species Melastoma candidum. The sequence goes on from CM042882.1 coordinate 24,654,699, forward strand.
TCAGTTTTTGTGGACCTTCTCTTTTCATGGGACGATTGTTTTATCTTGTTGCTCGTGGATCTTGAACGATTCCCTCCTGTTACCTGCATTATTATTGTTCTCAGTGTACATACTAATGTCCAATTCTCCATTTGATCCTTATACTGAATACCTGGTTGTTCTCCATGAAGTATTCCATTCACCATTTTCCTTGAAATACTAATGTCCTCAAACTGCTTCCAGTGTTGGTCCTCAGCTTCTTTATTGAAGGAGAAAATGGACTATAAGGAATCTGTCGAGCTTTCAAAAAGGATTTTAGGCTACTCATGTACTAAGGAAGAGGAAGACTATCTACATATGCGCATGCGGGATCTGAAGAAATCCTTTTTGGCAACTTTGGAGAGTTCAGAATTGATTGATTCTTCCAAGTCTCCAGAATTATTGACCAAAGTACTCAAGGCAAACCATCCCAGTTCCAAGCCACTGCGGCCATCTAGAATTTCTGTAGTTATAAATGCAGAAAGGAATGGTGCCCCGTCTAGTGTGGCAGGCACTAGCTCGGAGGCTTTTAGTCCCAAGGCAAGGAATGTGAACAGGCCGAACAGTTTGTCAGATAACCCGGATGAAACTGAAAGTCAGGAACCACCCTTAGAGCCGAAAGCAAATGGAATGTCCCAAGATTACGATGCTCGCAAGGCATCACTTGAAAAAGCTTATCGGATGGAGGTTGCTATTGTTCAGCAGCATCATATTGGTTCTAAGCAAACAGAAAAGCTTGAAATAATGAAGTGGAAACATGCCAAAAAGTTAAAAGAGCTAAAATTAGCTCATTTGACTACCGAAAATCACATCCGACATGGAACTAAGTCTTTCTCAGTGCCAGGAGGTAAGAACACTTTTGAAGGTATCAAACACCTCAAGGGAAACAGCAATGAGATTGATGTTTGCCAATCTACCGATCCAGATTCCGGGGTAAATGCTAATGATGATGAAAATGGCGATTCAGAGGGAACTAGCAGTACAGCTCGAGCTCCTGGATCTACAAACTTTTCGGAAGGAGCCTCATTGCATCCTGAGGCAGAAAACAGAACAGTGGTTTCACGAGCTACTTCAGTGATTGCAGAATGTGCACAAACAGAGCTTCTTGGTTGTACAGGAAGTACTAGAAACCACAAGGTGGATGTTCATTATGGGAACATATGTCCCGGGGAGGGTGCTTTTGACAAAGAAATGTTAGGAGAAGTCGAAAAGGAAATGCTGCCTGGTGCTAGTTCCCTTTGCAGCATGCAGCATACAAAAAGTATTCCACCAGATGATTTACCGTTGCCCCGAGCTTCAATTGTAAAATCTAAGAACATTACTGCCAATTTTGCAGTTTTTCGTTTGCTGGGAGGTGATGATAATTGTGGTTGCTTCTGTTGTTATGCAGGATGGGGATAGCCGGGATCAAGAGCAGCAGGTTAATCTTCTTCCAAGTGAGGATGAAGCACCTAATCCTTGTCATTTTACATCTTCTGACATGGAAGGGAGAGTTGGACTACATCCGGAATTACAGAATACCATGCAGCGAAGGGAACTCAAAGAACCTGATTCGTGGAATGGTAAACAGTCTGATCACGCCGTTGCTCAGGCAGAGCACGTGGTGCAACCACAAGTTTCTGGGGATGTATCCCTGCCCAATGCCCTTTTAGATGGTGCGGTGGTGAATCAGTTTCTTGGGAATGGAATTACATCTCAGCAAATTCTGACTGGCACGCAACCAGGGTGTGACTCACATATGACTCCAATGCAAACAGGATCACAACCGATTGCACACTTGTCTTCAGATGCTCTTGTCTCTAGTGGTGATCCTGGGCACTCCTTTTCGGGACAGAGACACCTTCCTTCACAAACTTATGTTCACGGGTCAGAGGGAATACCTTTTTATTGGAAGTTTGACCCCCTTAAGATCGAGTTGGAGAAGATAAGGAAAGAAGAGCAGCATGCGGACCAAGCATATAATAATTTGGTTGGTTACTAGGTCTAAATCAATTTTCTTTTTCTTTCAAATTTTATTTTTATTTCTGTCTAATAATTGGAATTTCTCGCTGCAGACAGAAAGGATAAAATCTCAGCGTGACCGAGAAATACAGGAGGCCGTCGCACAAATCTGTATGAGATTTGATTGCAAGGTGAAGGAGGCTGAGACAGAGTATACTCTGAAGAAGAATGAGTTGGACTTAAATATGAATAGAGCGTACATTAATAAAATTTTGGCACGGGATTTTGGGCGGACATGGGATGATGTCCAGTCATCAAGCTTTCTAAGGACGCCGACAGGTATGTGGTTCTGGACCTCCCACTTTTTGTACTGATCAAAGAACTCGTCTTAACTTTTATTATTTCTTTTTTAGCTTCTGGTCAGATATAATTGCATGTGTTGTTTTTCTCCGTGGGTGTGCTTTGAATACACCTCACTGTTAGAACTGGACTTTGTTACTTGTGGCGACAGCGCTTCATAGTGGCGTTATTCTTTGGTCATCATGGCATGGTCAAGTGCATATTAGGCTAATGATGATTGGTTCTGCAGGTGAATCCCCTGATTTAGATCCACAGTTTGCTTTGTCATTGTTAGCCCATGATCCCCAGAATCAATCTGTCGGTTCGGGCACCCATGATCTCCCTCCCAGTACATATCGAGCAGGAACAGCCACACTTTCACATTCTCCATCAAATTCACACAATTCTTTTCCAGCCACGCGACCAATCAACCCGGTGTTGCAATTCTCTTCCAGTGTTGTTTCTATGTCAAGTAATTCAATGGTACCACCTACGTGGGCAGGCAATGCCATCAGGGTCCAGCTTTCTCATGCTCCTGCTCCTCCCCTTCTGCAGTTTCAGACCACCGCTACAAGCTGGGCCAATCTCACCCGAGCGGCTGCAAAATCTCACCAACCAGGTACTTCAGTCAGCGGCTGTGACAACTTCTTCGTTTAGGAATAGGTTTCCCGGATCTACTGGGTAGCCGCCTGATGAGGAGTAACTAAAGGAATAGTGTGATTAGAGGCTTCCTCTTGTTGGTTTAGGTCCTGTTGTAAAGCTACCCTTTTGAATCGGTTAGATTTCCTCGTGCGTGAAGCCAGTAGACTTAGACATTCTAGTCATTTAGCAGTCTACCATGTTTTTGGCGGGACAAGAATGTTATTATTACTAATAAATAAATGATTCTTGTATGTGTAATTTTGCTCATTAAACTTGGCGCTTTGTTCTCGATTGCATCTTGACAACGACGTCCTTAAATCAGTTTAGGCGACCATGAAATTTTTTCAGGCTTTTGTGGTAAAAGTTCTCTGCAGCCCAAACCGACAAAATTAACATTTAATTAAGTAGAGGTTATTGGTTCCTTGCTTGTAACTCATGACGCTGGAAAAATCATCCCATAGGGGAGTGTGGAGATTGAATTTTCTAAAATTTCGGTTTCCTTAAGCATAGAAAAAACGATTTCTCAGTTCCATTTTCAAAACATAAATTTTAAAATGATTTTAATTTTACAAAATATTTTCGCGATTATCTTAATAAAGCTTAAGAGGAAACTTACTGTCGGATTTAGGAACCGACCCAAGAAATAACTTTGGGATATAAAGGAATAATCAAAAGAACAAGACACGGCGCGGCGGTAACTGGGTTTTGGGTTCCGGTGAGAATCGATCTTGTCGGGTTCCGAATCCGATAATGTAATTTATGTTTTTTCTTCGTTTGCTCGTTCTTGAATTTTGTTGCGGGCTGGAGTCGGTCGAAAGCGGTTTGCTGCTTTCGGCATGTTGGGTATTGAGAATGCTCACTGCCTCTTGACGGTTGCTGTAAGCGAAAAAAGGCGACGACTTGAACTGGATGGTTTGATTTATTTTTGGGTTGCTACATTCTGTGATGTGTTGCTGCCGGTGGTGTGGTGTTGCTGACTGTCTGGTTTCTCTGTTTGTCCCTTTTTTGGGTTTGAGGGGCTTGGTCTCTTTTCTTGGTCGTGCCTGTGTGCGAGCGTGTGCCCGTGCGTGCGGGTATGAGCAGAAAGTTCGGGGCGATGCCTGGAAGTGGAGACTCAGTTTAAGAAAGAGTTCTTTTAGGGCTTTTCCTTTTTCCCCAATAATGAGGTCTCATGTGTTTTATTCACTGCTCGTGCTACCGTGGTTGATACTTGGTAGTTCGCCTGTATCAGCTCATTGCCGTTGTTCCTTTTTTTATTAGAAGTTGATTCCTTCGCCTCTTTATTTTGAATCTCCCTGGGTTAATATGGCTAGCCAATGCCCTAGTTAATTTTGGATTTCGCTAGAATGTCGAGTTTCTTTCGTTTCCCTGTCTTGAATCCCTGGATTGATGGCTGATTTTGTACTTTGGTTGATTTGATGCTGAAAATATCACTTTTGTTTTTTTATGATGAGCCCTGCATCATCTTGTTGTTAATGTTTGTTTTTGTTATAATAGATTGATGGTGTTTTAATTCGACGACTTGAGGTTATTATTGACCCGGGGAGCTGTTTGGGGATGATTTGATAGATTTGAACAGTGATTTGTAGGAATTCTTGCTCGACCACCTGCATTTATTTTGGGTTCCTAAGCTAATGACGTTGGAAGGCTTGAGAGATTGTTTTCTGACCGATTCAGAAAACGGATAGCTGATTCGACTTTGATGAAGCCATGCATTGTTGACTAGGGTGGTTGAGATGAGCCCTTCTCGCACCGACACATTGCAGGCAGCCTCGATTTTCCATCAAAGTGTAATGGCAGATAAGGATGGTGCGGCATGTAGGCCCGCTTGCCCCGACTTGAAGATTTCGAATATTCTTAATGCAAGGGTAGAGGACGAGCTTAATTGTTCATCGGAAATCTCCACAAAAACAATAAACTGCCAGCAGCAGTCTTTGGTGAAGAAGAGGGATCGAACATCTCAAGATTATGAGCTTGATAAGGAATCGCTTGAACGATCCTATCAGTTGGAAGTTTCCATTATCCGTTTACATCTTACAGGTTCAAGGCAAGTGAACAGACTGGAAAAACTTAAGAGAGAGAATGCAGCAAAATTGAAAGAGCTAGAATTATCACATCCAGCTGCCGAGAATCTCATTCAGCATAAGGTTGATAACCAACGGTCAGAAGTTTCTGGAACTATGGCTGCTACTCAAGCTCAATGTTCAGCAAGCTCTAGAAAAGTAGCCTATTTACACCCTGAGGAGAACCATGCAACAGCCGATTCGAGATCCACTTCAAAGAGCACAGAAGGAACATCGCCTGCAGAGATGGAGCTTGATGGTGGTGGTGCAAGTTCAAGGAACAACCAGGATGCTGTTATTTGGAATACTTTCCTGAAGGAGATTGATCTCGGCAAAGAAATTATAAGGGATTCTAAGAACGATAAGATGCATGGTCTAAATCCACAGGTTTTAAGTCCTCGTTCTAATGCAGCTCCGCATGAAACAAATGCTTGTCTGAGAGTTGAAGTATCCCAGTCCAGTGATTTTAGAAAAGCTTCCGGTAATGCTTCTGGTGGTTCGGGCTGTCATTCCATGACTCTTTGCTCAAACGAGGATCGGAATTGTGATGTGTCTGAAGTGTTCGTATCCCCTGAAGCTACAAGAGCTGTCTTGGGCAACACATCTCCATCACACTGTCTAGAGGGGATGGTTTCTGAGAACCGTAAATCTGATGCATGTGACGATGCCCAAATTAGGGATGTTAATCGCGAAGTTACCTCCGAGAGTATTCCAGTAAGCTCGGCCCCTGGTTGTTCTCCAGAGCTCCCTCCAATTTCCACCAATAAGGTACTGCCAACGTTCTATAGGTTGTTTCACTAGATAACAGAATAAGCAGGATAACGTTGTTGTCAGCTTAATTCTTTTATCTAGTGAAACTTTGCTTTGTTGGTCAATATTACTCATGGCACGTTGCTGTATGCATGTGACAAAGATTTGGTTACTCTATGGGTGGTTGGGAGCTCCACCCCATCTTTCCCCAGTGGCAGTTGTGCAGCTGGGGAATATCATATTTTGGAAGTTGTATAATCTGCTGTTCTTTAGGGACCCTAATTGTCCCTCAGGCCTACTGTGCATGTCTTGGCCATGCAGGTCTTTGGTATGCTCGTATGTGCTGCAAACCTATATGGATAATACTGCATGAGAAAATAAACATTGTGGTTGTAGATATTTTGATTTTGTGAGGATAGTATCTATAATCGTGGTTCTACATCGACATCACGCAGGATGGAAGTGGATCTGATCGAGAGCAGCAGAATAATTTACGGGAAGCAGAACCTGAAGGACCTAATTCACTGAATCACATATTTTCTGATAGTGGAGTAGATCAAACGCAGTTACCACAAATATGTGAAGATGCATATCCTCCTACCAGTCCACAGGATATAACATTAGCTGATGGAGTCGGAACCCATCTCCAACCTGACACATTAACATCTCCGCAAGTTGAAATGCACACCCTCGCAGTGCCCAACTCACATATGGCTGCAACTCAAACAAGTTCGCAGCCTATGACACACTCTGTTACTGATTCTCTTGGCACCAGTGGTGGACGTGTTGGTTCTTCCCAACTGTTCGGCATGGTCTCTCCTCAACCTTTGGTTCAAGGGGCAGCAGAAATGCCTTCACCTAACCCCTTAGAGAATGAATTGGAGAAGATAAAGAGAGAAATTGTACATAATGACCAAACATATGTTGATTTGGTTGGTGATTTTTTTTTGTGTCAAAGTTCATATTATTTAAATTTTCATATTCATTTTTTATGAAATTATGTTCTCGCTAAAATTTGGGCTCTCTGGTGCAGAATGTGAGGCTAAATTCAGAGCGGGACCAAGAAATTCAAGAAACAGTTGCACGAATTCGCGCGAGGTATGATCTTGAGCTAAAGGAAGCAGATGCTGCATATAAGCTCAAAAGGAATGCCTTGGATTCTTATAAGGACAAAGTTTATATGCACATCCAACTCGTAGAGGCATTGAGAAAGATTCCGTCTGGCTTGCAGCTACAACAAGCAGGTGCGTTGGTGCAGATTCTGGAGTTCCTACCACTTCACACCCTTTGAATGCCTGTGACACCCGGTGATCTAAGTTGGTTCAAATTTGCTGAAAGTTAAAACCTGAAATTGGATGCATGCAAGGTTTTCAATGATTCTATTCATTTCGAGCACTTTTCTGCAGGCTTAAGCTCCAGCTGACTGTTGGAAATGCTTTACCCTTTTTTCTATTCATCCAATTTGTCCTGTTCGATATTTCCTTCAGTTAAGTATGGTTGCTGGAGTAATTAATCATTTAATGACGGGCTTTCCTGCAGATGCACCCGTCAATGCTCCTCAGCAGTCCTTGGATGTGTTATCATCAGCCGGAGGTTCCCTGGCTCCGCCTGTGTGTGCCAGTTCTAGGCGTCTTCCTTCAAACCCCTCTCCATCCAGAGCGGCTACTCCGATATGCCCCCAAAGCACCACCCGTCCTGTGGTTATGAACTCAGAATTTCGTACTTCAGCCCTCTGTCCAGTCAATCCTGCCTCGCCACATTTTTCTGATATCTCTTCTACACCTCTTATCAACCCAATCCCTCCTGCCAGGAGTATTACGGTACCTAGCAGTACTGCGCCTCCTGTGGCTGGCTGCACCATTCCTCTGGTTGGAGCCCGTGCTCCCCCTCCTAACCTGCAGTGTTTCAGACCACAAGCTGGGCCAATTCTGCCCCAACCCTATCGACAAGTGAATCTTCCCCCAGAAGCTGTGAGGCGTTGGGTTAGGGATAGTGTTCCAAGATCTAGTAGTAGTGCTGACATCGTTTCGTTGTCGGACGACGAATGAACCAAATGGAGTCGCATAGGATTAGATAGATGCCTACTCTTACTGACATAGGTAGTTTAAACTCGAGGGGACATTTCGCTGAATAGCTTGTGCTTGTGCATACTTGGTGGGCGTCGAAGTGGTAGGAGGATTGCACCTGTAGATGCTATCAGAACCTTGGGACAGTGGTAAATGCACTGGTAAAGTACAGCAGGATTCCCCATGGGAGCATCGATGTTTGTGGATTCAGAGGTGTTAATTGCTTCGGGTTATACCGCAAGCATCCTTTTTGCATTGATGAGTCAAAATTCATTCGCTGGTTAATGTTGGTTTTGCTAGTATTATTTGGCCATAACTTGTAGGCAAAAGTCAAATTGGTAGGGGTGGGAAATGATTTAAAAAGAACAAGAAGAAAAATAATGGATAAAATTAAAATCTTAAAAAGGAACAATTTGAGATAAAAGACAAGGTCAATGTGGATTTGGTAGAAAGATAGTTATAGAAAAACGGAATTTAATTCACCCTCGCTCCGAGACCCGACCCGATTCGATTGGACCTCACCTCATAAAGGCCGTTACTTTCCCTCCAGACCTGGGCGTTCCCTCCGACTTGGATCCCCAGGTCATCTTCCTCCTCCGCCCGGTTCCTTCCTTGGACGGGCTTCTGGATCCGGTGATAGGCGTCCCTTCGTCGTAGTTGTTTGGTTGGCTGGCGTTGGGCGGTTGAGCCCCCGACGAAGAGATGGGAAGTAAGTGGAGGAAGGTGAAGTTGGCCCTCGGACTCAAGCTCAACACCTGCCTCTCCCTGCCTAGCACCCTCGACGACGATCACCCCCTCCCTCGTCCTTCCGAATCCGTCGCTTCTGAGCTCTCCCAAACCGTCCCATCCTCGGCTACCACTCCCACCCCGTCGTCGTCCGGCCTCGTGCTCTCGAAGTCCGGCCGCTCGTCTTCCGAGGTGCGGGCGCTTTCTGATTTTTACTCAATGCGACCACGTTTTTCTGTTTTTCTTGTGCTCCTGCGGTTGCTTCGTCGTGTGATTTGTAGGGTTTTAACTTTGCGGCGCTAATATTAGGGTTTGATGATTGATTTATCGTCTTCCTCTCTGTTCATAACCGTTCGGCCGGATATTAGCTGTCTATAGGCGGGTGCTATTCTTGCATCGTTTCCTTTTCAAGCATCAGAATAAGAATCCTTTTTCTTGTTCGATGATCTATCTGTGGCGTCCTGAATGGATTGAAGCCAATCTTTCCCTAGATGTGGTCCTGGAAAACCAACTGGGTAGTATGATAACAGTGAAGTCGAGTGCTGCAGGGAAAGGAGAAGAGGATACGGACGGATGGTTTTGTTTTTGCTTATTTTGTGTGATGCTGTTTTCATTAGCTCAAGGTGGTTGTTTTTTTTTTTGGGGTGGGTTTGTTTGGGGATTTGAAAATTGTGGTGCCGTCAAATTTTGGGGTTCCCTGATGAAGAAAAGGTCACATTTTGGACAGTATTTGATTTTAGGTGGAGTTGTTGCTGTGGTGTGTTCTTACCAGGAAATGTTTTTCATTGAGACCAAAGTGTTTTGTCTTGTGGAAAACGAGAACCTGTTTACCCCACAAATTCTCTTTCTTTATCCCTGCTTTTTAGGTTGAGCAATCTCTTTTGACGGAAGCTCTGTGGTCCCTCTTTATGGAAATTCATTGGAATGGGATCACATGGGGTGGGGGGAGGGGGGAGCCCACGATCGATGTTATTCTACCGGTGTATGGATGTGGATATCCTAACCATGGGTCTCCTTGCTTTTCCTTATTTTATTGATACAAATCAGCTAGTTTTTTTTATTGTTTTAGTTTGACTCTTCTTTTCCCTTTCGTTTTCCAGTAGGACAGAACTTGTTCTTCTCTTTTGGAAGCTCGCTTGACTTTCTTTTGTGGGGTTTACTTTCTGTCAACAGGAAACGTGAACTGTAGATTTTCGGTTAGTGTATGTACTGACCCAAAAGCTGTAGGATGCTTGGAACTTTTCATTTGACGATGAAATGACACATGGCCCCGCCATTATTGGCTTATACATCTTGTCAATCCTGTTGTACCCTTTATTCCCGATTTCAAGTTATGTGCTTCTTTTGTGCCCATAGGATGTATCTCTTTTCTCGCTTCCTGTGTGCGGCATGGCTTGTTGGAGTTGTGGTCCAGTGAACAAATTCGGTTTATGGTACCCCAAACTGCTATTGGAATAGAACTTCTGGACTAATTGTAATGAGATAGTACCCGATAGAGCATAGTAATTGTTTGCTGAACATGGTCAGTGTTTAGTCATGGACTAGGAATCTCAGCCTCCACTCTTTGCTTTGCAGAGAACCTGTGCAATATGCCTGACCACTATGAAGCCAGGAGATGGCCATGCTATCTTCACAGCAGAATGTTCACATTCTTTCCACTTCCATTGTATAGCTTCCAATGTCAAACATGGAAACCGAATATGCCCTGTTTGCAGAGCAAAGTGGAAGGAGATCCCTCTTAAAGGCCTTACTTCTGGAGTCGCTCCCGATGGGAAGTCCAGGGAAAATCTTGTTGGTCGTGCCCGTGAAGAAGGCTTGATGGCAGTTCTTGGAGGGGCTGCCCAGCCGTGGGTAGATTACAGTGGCCCAATCTCAGCGGTTGTACATCGTCCAGAGCCAAGTCAGTTCGACGATGATGAAGCACTGGATTGTAGATCGCAGAATAATGAGGAGATCTCACAAGTCACGCTCCATTCACGTGGAGGATCTTTTGGAACCATAGAGGTTGTCACATATCCTGAAGTTCCATCTGTTGCAAGATCAGCTTCCAATGATGAATTTTCAGTATTGATCCATCTGAAAGCCCTTTCAACTTGTGAAAAAGAAGATTCGTGGGAAGTCAATAATGAATCGGCAGCATCTTTTCAAAAGTCCCGTGCTCCAGTTGACCTAGTGACTGTGCTGGACGTAAGCGGCAGCATGTGTGGGACCAAGCTTGCCTTGTTAAAACGAGCAATGGGTTTCGTAATACAAAACCTCGGCTCATCAGATAGGCTTTCGGTGATTGCCTTCTCTTCCGCAGCACGCCGTCTCTTTCCACTCATAAGGATGACAGAAATTGGACGCCAAAAGGCTCTGCAATCTGTCAATTCTCTCGTATCAAACGGTGGAACGAATATCACTGAAGGTCTAAGAAAAGGTGCTAAAATCATGACAGATCGCAAGTGGAAGAATCCGGTTGCCAGCATCATCTTATTGTCTGATGGACAGGATACTTACAATGTGAGCAGTCCCAGCGGTTTGTCTTCCTCTCGGCAGCAGAAAGCTCGAAAATCTCTCCTTCCTGGCACAGGATTGCGGCTGCCTGTTCATACATTTGGATTCGGCACAGATCACGATGCCACGGCAATGCATTCAATCTCTGAAACTTCTGGGGGAATGTTCTCTTTCATTGAGGCGGAGGATGTCATGCAAGATGCATTTGCACAATGCATTGGTGGACTTCTTAGTGTGGTGGTGCAGGATCTACAGGTCAGGTTGGATTGTGTGTCTTCAAACTCCCGAATTGCTGCAATAAAATCCGGTAGCTACACAAGCACTTTGATGGATGATGGAAAGGAGGGTTCTATCAACGTTGGAGATTTGTATGCAGAAGAAGAAAGGGATTTCTTGGTGACTGTAAAAGTTCCAGTTGACTGGTCAAATCATGAGGTGTCGCTGCTTAAGGTGAAATGTTTCTATAGGGATCCCATCACGAAAGTGTCCGTGCACTTGGAAGATGTGGCTGAAGTGAAGATTCTGAGGCCCGAGAATGTGGGAGCTCAAGCGATATCTAGAGAAGTGGAGAGGCAGCTTAACAGGCTGCGTGCAGCAGAAGCAATTGCTGAAGCTAGGACAGCCGCAGAACGCAACGATCTTACAACCGCAATCTCTATCCTGGAAAGCTGTGGCAACCTTTTGGCCAGCACCGCCTCCGCACAAGAAGGTGATCGCCTCTGCATTTCCCTCTGTGCCGAACTCAAGGAGATGCAAGAAAGAATGGCGAATCGTCGCATATACGAGGCATCTGGACGGGCCTACTTATTATCGGGCTTGAGTTCCCACTCATGGCAGAGAGCGACCGCAAGAGGTGATTCAACGAACACGGATAGCCTCGTGCGGAATTATCAGACTCCGTCCATGGTTGACATGGTAACTCAATCTCAGACGATGATCTTCGGGACACTGACAAACCAGAGAAAGCTCCGCCAAACTCTATCGTTTCCCGTATCTCACAGGAGGTGATTTGAGGCACGCAATCGCAGTTACCCTCATCAATTGGCTACCCAATTTTTCACCTCTTTCTGGGATTCATTCGGTTCGTACACCCTGGTTTGAACACCGGGTAAAGCTTCCTGACATGGAGGGAAGGAATTCGAGGGTGTGAAGTGTTAATACGCCTAGTAAAAGATTGCCATTTTGGTCGGGAAGGGGGGGGGGGGGGGGGTGGGTACAAAGTCTTGAGCCAAGATGGGTATGTTTATATTGAATTGGTACAACTTTTCAAGGGCCATTGGGAACTGAAATTCTTACTTTTGACATTAGTGGGTAATGGGTATGCCTGAACTCGATTGAAAAACTAAGAGGGGCCTCAACTAGAGATGGAGAATCCCGGATTAGGGTGAACTTGGAACCATGTGGGCAGCAGTCGGGAAGAATCCAATGCATGTGGCTTGGAATGGAACCCAAAGCTAGTGGGGACTGCCTGCTTGGATTTTATTGCAACTGCAGGATTGGGCTGTTCTTCCTATTTACCAACGGGGGGCGTCTCAAGGTAACGTGATGTCTGGGGAAGAACGAGAACATCCAACTTCCGTCTTGCAATCCAATGCCAGACAAGGGGGAAAAGCGCGCAAGAGGGGGACGCGCACTTCAAAGTCCCCTTCCTCCCCCCCACACACAGAAACCAAAAGCAGGAGACCAACTGTCCTTTTCCTCAGTACATTATTTTCACACCCTTTTCCTTTAACTCAAAATTCCTACCCTCCATCTCCATTCAATCCCCCCCCCCCCCCCCTCCCGGTTTCCTTCCTCAAGGTTCTTATTCTAAATTTCTAGCATTCCCCATCTCTGCATTCCGTCCTTCCCTCCCCCACCCCCCTGAGCATTTTGCCTTGCCGCTGACCAAACTCTAACAGGTTATCCTGCACTTGCTTCTACATTTTCTTGGGTTTCGGCTCCGTTTGCTTCTCTTCCTGTTTTCTGGGGACATACCCTTTTTTTTCCTTAGCCTAGTCCTGAGCTTCGTGGGAGGGGAAAGGGGTAAACCTGGGCATCATTCTTTGAATGGATTATCGTTCTGGAGTCATGAATGGCCATGCCTCTTATTTCCTCATAGCCGACACCAAGCGGACCCCATTAGTGCTAATCATCCGGGCATCTCATGATTAATATGCCTTTGTATGCTTCCTGATTTCCTGTATCTTACCGACAGAATCTGTATGCATTAGGTACCCACAAGCAAAACGGTCTTCCTGGTCCTTTCTGTCTGTCTTTTAAGTCAAGTTTTATTACCGTTATGCTCCAACAGCTTGTTATGTGACGTGTCCTCTTCCCCCCCCCCCCCCCCCCCCAGCAGTTTCCTTTTTTGTTGCCTGTAGAGTTTGAATATTGGTGATGAGAGATGGGTGGTGACCTTTCTTTTGGGTAGGGGGGGGGGGAATTAGTTGAAATGTCAAAACTTTTCTTTGTCCGAATCGGTTGCTGTCGTGGGGTTGGTTGATGGACAGTGTTTCTTTATTTGTCTAATCAGGACCATGCCACCAGTTTCCATCTAACTCCATCTGCTGTCCGGTAACTGTTTTTGGATTTGGTCTTTCTTCCCCCTCAGTGGTCTTGCTTTCCTTTTTTTTATTCGTTGATGACATTTGTATAATAATGCGATGCACGTTGTTAGGGAAGTCTTGAGGCTTTCTCGATCACATCCACTGATCTCTCAGAAAGCGTTCGAGGTTGTCCGTCCCTAGATTTAGCCAATTGCTGATGCAAGCCGCCCTCTTCCTTCACATTGGAATCACGACGCATTTCGGTTGTGATTCCCGGAAAGTTCAGTGTCACGGTTGAGTCCTTCCTAAGTACTGGAGCTGGTAGTAAGGTTGCCGTAATCTCAGGAATGTGATTTCTGATTCCTGTTCGATTTCATTTGTGCATGATCCAACTTAGTGAAGGCGATTGTGATCAAAGGTAGGTAATTAGGATAGCAACACAGCATTTTTCTGTGCTTTTTGCTGGCTATTTCAGCCTGTTCTGAACTTCGACAGTTCATAATTTGAATATCCTTTTTAGGGCAATTTCCAGATTTATGGCTGTTGTATTTTGGCACTTTGAGCAGAGATGGATAATGCCTTGGCTTTGTTGTTAGTCGGCTGACTTTTCTTTTCCCCATGCAGTCTTTGCCTTCTTTTGCCTGGGCTTGAGTAGATGAAAACTCCACTGGAAGTAATTCTTGTTCTTTTTATCAGCTTGATCTGGGTACAGCATACTCTTTCCGGTGAGTCTCAATCCTTCTTACTTTATTTATGACTTTTGTGCTAGACAAAATATTCACTGTAAATGAGAAGGAAAAATGATCAAAGATCATTGCATGCCCTGAAAGTGCAATGAGGTGCTGCGAATTGATAAAAGTACTCAAATATGAGGATTTGTTAGACTATGGCTTTCTGCGCTGTCGATGACCCGTGCTTGTTTTCCTGTCATTCCTTTTATTCGCTTCCATGTTAAGCATCTGCCTCTTTATAGGACAGAGCCCGAGCATTCATAACTTTGTCGTAACATTAACATGGTAAAGTGGACAATTTCTTCTCTTGGCAGATCAAGCTTCTAACATCTCCACTTCAGAGGAGTGGAGCTGCACATGTTCTTTCGTCCCAGGGAATGGCAGAAATGGTCCTGCATCAAACTGTTCCAAGTCATGCCAATGTAACCCAGGCGCTGAAAATAGGTGGACGTGCATTTGTGATGGGAATGGAGTTCCGAAGATTGCCTCAGGAGATCAAAACCCAAATTGTTTTGAGGGTTGCAACTGCACGTCTGGTATTCGATATTTCTCTGCTTTATGATAAGCCATCTTCTTAATTTCAGCTGCTCATGGAACTTCTGTGCAAGAGGTTTCGAAAGCTGGCCATAAAACAAGACGATCTGCTTTTCCATTATGCTGCAGAAGTTAATTGGAAATTCCTTTCTCCAGGTTCTTTAAGTGAGATGCAACTTCCTACTAGCAGGCGTTACTCGACCAAAATTTTTGTGTCAGTTCTATTGAGTTGTGTGGTTCTCACCACAGTAGCATTTGTGGCCTCATTAACCTGCTACATTTGGCGAAAGGAGAAGTGCCGCATCCGAGCTTCAGTTTTCTCGTCGGACCGCGAAACCTGTTGCAACAGCAACTGTAACTTGGTTTACCACAACAGCTCATCATTTCCAGAAACCAAAAAGACTGTCTCTACTCGAATAAAAGCTTTCTCTGGTAAGCTAAACAGGAGATGGAGGGAGAAATATTGTAATGTTTTTAATGATGTTCTGGCCAGCGGCCTTATCATTCATTAGCTACCTTCCAATTTCAGGATTATTCTACAAGGTTGGCTTTAAGACAAAACCGAAATCTGGCAATGTGCGCAACACCAAATGGAAGTTCTCATACAATGAGTTGGAGTTTGCGACTGATAATTTTTCCAATTCTAACCTGATTGGGCTGGGAGGAAGCAGCTATGTCTATCGCGGAAAGCTCCGAGATGGTCGGATTGCCGCAATCAAGCGGCTTAAACATCAGGATGGACCAGAAGAAGACTCGGAGTTTTTTACTGAGGTAGTGGAATGAGTCAGTTCTCTGTTTTCATTCTTTCTATTCTTCTTATGAATGTTTTAACTTCTGTTAGTGGAATGTGGTCAGGTGGATCTCCTATCGAGGCTTCACCACTGCCACGTGGTCCCTTTGCTTGGTTACTGCTCAGAATTACGTGGGAAGCATGTGGAAAGGCTGTTGGTCTTCGAGTACTTAGCCAGCGGTAACCTCAGAGATTGTCTGGATAGCACTCCCGGGGAAAATATTAGCTGGGAAACGCGTGTTGGGATTGCGATTGGAGCTGCAAGGGGACTCGAATATCTTCATGAGGCTGCTGCACCACGAGTTCTGCACAGAGACGTCAAATCTACCAACATACTTTTGGACGAGAATGGGCGTGCGAAGGTGGGTTTTTTCTTGTGAACCTTGCTCTGTGCATGAGTCAAAAGGAAGTGGTAGATTAAAGTACCCTGATGGATTTTTCAGATAACGGACCTTGGAATGGCAAAGTGCGTGAAGGCTGATGGTCACCCGAGCTGCTCCAATTCTCCAGCAAGAATGCAGGGGACTTTCGGCTATTTTGCTCCTGAATATGCGATTGTGGGGCGAGCATCCCTCAAATCGGATGTTTTTAGTTTTGGAGTAGTTCTTCTCGAGCTTATCACTGGCCGGCAGCCCATCCTTATATCGGCCAGTAAAGGAGAAGAAAGTCTCGTGATCTGGGTAACTTAACCCAGACTCCAAGTCTCATTAAATTCAAGATTATGTTTACCTTCATTACATATCAATCAGTTTCGTCTTATTACGTACTATTGCTGCTGATTAAGGCCACACCACGCTTGCAAGACAGTCGCCGAGTGATTTCAGAGTTGCCAGATCCTCGGCTGAATGGCAACTTCACTGAAGAAGAGATGCAAATAATGGCTTATCTCGCCAAGGAATGCCTGCTGTTGGATCCCGATTCTCGACCAACCATGAGTGAAGTCGTACAAATCCTTTCAACCATAGCTCCCGAAAACACAAGGATGAGAAGCATCCGTGCAGATCTATTAGAGGTAATTGGGTCCTCAATTTTACGGTATGCACTTACGGCATTGATAAGAAACCATTCACGGCTATGAGATATTACGCAAGCTTAGATCAACAGTAACTTCCGAAACTCCCGACATGATATATAATTCATAGGCCGTTCTGTCCTTTTTATGCAGTGGTCTTCCACCAACAGCTTCAAAACAGAAGTTGTTGCAGAAAGGCCTTCCAGCGTAACGAACAGTCCGACCCCCGTCGACGTGCATGAACACAGTAGAGTGGCATTCGGCGAATGGTCTGACCCGCATTCTCCACCAAGGGAAGAAATTATAAATCTCAACCCCGATGCCAAAAATGGCATCAATGTCTCGTGCAAGCAAATGGAGCAATTGATCCTGTTGTCATCCAAGGCAAGGAGCTGCCGCACCAACAACGACGAACCGGTAGACCTAACAGAGCCACGTTTCGAGTCCTTCTGCATGACGCACACAAGCTCAAGCTCTTCATGATGAGATACGACGTTAAACACAGGCACTGCCTCAAGTTCCTCGAACATCCATGCCGGGGACGTCAACTTCCTCCGGAGACATTATTTGGTTTAGGTTCTTCTGGGTCAAGGTTAGAGTTCTCTGGTTTTTCACTTTTCTTTTTAAGAATTTAGAAAAATGAGGGCAGGATGGGATGGGGATTCGTTTGCATTTGGCAATCAATCCTTCTGCTCAAAAAACCTTTGTGTACAGATCACAATTGAACCACAGAAGGCCATACTTTTTGTCTTTTGCAGAAGTAAAACAAAAGCAAAGAAAACCCAAATCTTTCATTTGTACTTTTAATCTTGCGGGAAAAGTCGACGAATCAAATGACGTTTAAGCATCTGCAGATTAACTGACTAGTCATTAACTGAACTTCTTTGATGGGTGAGTTTCTCTTTGGCCAGCCAAGCAGAGATCAACAAAGTAATCGAATTGCCTTTGACTGGTAGATAGGGGGATACATGTGGCTACGAACTTGGGAAAGCCAGTAAGAAACTCGGTGCTGCAAATCTTAATGCAAGCCACCTAACTCTTCAGAGAGACAGACAGACCACCCCAATCCATCTCAATAAACATCTTCCAACTCCATCTTGATCTGGGATCAGAGTCCCTCCCATAATGGATCCACCGCCTCCGCCTCCGAGCGCCCCCCTCCTCTCCCCACCCCCTCCCCCCTATGCCTCGGGCTGCGGATGCTTGGATCTCTGGTAACGTCCATTTGCTAGACATGGTCTTGGTTCCACTTTTCCTTGGTTAGTTACTGTTTACTCAGACATTGTGTTGTTAGCTTGTGGTTCTGCTGCTGCTGCGGATTGTTCGGGAGCTGCTGTCCTCCGCTGTTCCAGCCGGCACCTCCACCTCCCTGAGATACAATTGCTAATAGTTCGTTCTGGCAGCCCTCTGCCCGACAGCCTGCGCAACAGTTTTTCTCTTTTTTTTTTTTTTAATCTTTCTGGTTTCAAATCATGTTACATTTGGTGAAATTGAATGAGTATTTGGCGCTCGATAATGTTTTGTTTTGTTTCTTTTTTTTTGGGTGTCATAAAGATTGATCGGCAAACATTTTGTGTGATCTCTAATTTCTTGGATAAATTTCTTCCACTCAAAAAAGTTAAAAAAAAAAGAAGAAGGCGTTGGCTTGGTATGTATGAATGACCATTGGCCACTCAGACAGAGGGGTCAGAAAGTAAAGTGGAATGGAATAAAATTTGAACCAAAAATGGATGTCATTCATTTTAGCTTAACCAAATGCCGTAATTATGGAAGCAATTCCATTCCATTCATGCCCACAAATTCCGAAACTAAACATACACCATAAGTTAATTGTCTTAAATTTGATTAACAACAATAGCATACATTAACCTGATGCTAAAAATCTTAAAGAGTTTTATGTCCTCAAGTTTTTTTTTTCTTATTTACAAATTTTGATCAGTGGTGGAAGAAGATAGATCAGGAAATGATTAATTAAGTGGTGTTTTTTTATATGACATTTCTTGTTAAGTCAATCTTTTACAATGTAATCCCATCACTCAACTTCAAAATCATATTAAAAGATGCAAAAAATTAATTTTTATTTTACATGCATGCGTGGGTTACTTTCGAGACACTTTGTTTTTAATAACTTTTTAGACGACCTTTTTAATTCAATTCTCATGCCTTTTCTTTTCCTAATTTATTTTGGAAATTTCGACTCCAAGATGGATATTGGGTGTAAGTTACTTTCTTTTTTCCACCTTTTTAACGATTAATGGGAGGGCAGGCCAAATAAAGCAAAAAAATCGGAGTAATTAAATTTGAAATGAAAATTTAAGAATGATACGTTCTTCTTCTTCTTCTCCTTTTTTTTTTTAATAGTCATTATTGAATTAAACCCTTTTTCGATTTAATCCAACACAAAAAAATAGAACGAACGACGAAACGAAGAAAACTAAGGAAAAGGATTTGGAACTGGAATTTTGGTGTGGGGGTTAATAATAATAATTGTGCTTATCACTCACTCACATGCCAGGAAATTTCCCGAAACCAAACACAATTCCCAAATTCTCTTGGTTTTTCCGACGATGGATGGATTCCCCCACGACGACGCCCACACCTCCTTTCGTTAATTATCATTTTTCGGACAACACTAAAAACACGCATTGTCCTTTTTCAATCAACTTTTCTTTTTCCTCCCGCCGTTTCTGTCGATGCCGAACAGAAACAAATAAAAAGAGGAATCGGTGAAATTAATTGGTGGTTTAATTCAATTAGATAGCAGAAAGAACTCCAGTTTGTCCCCCCCATTTTCTTTTTTATCAAAATCCAACGACACACCCTACTTCTCCTCATGACTGACATTCGTTTGACCATGTTTTTGTTAGTCGAGTGTTCTCTTCGTCGTCGTCAATCTTAAAGACTTCCCTGCACACACACGTTCAGAAGATCGTCGAATTCTAAGACAAGGAGAAGTGTTTGAAGGGGACGCATGGCATTGGCATTGGCATTGTAGAATCCTCCACCAACCCCACCACTGACTAAGGTTTCAATGCGCTTGTTTTGTTTGTGTGATGAGGCGTTGATGGCCGTGGATTTGGCTTCTCGTTCTTGATCACACTGGTATTCCAGCTCCTGTGTTTTTTGTTTGCTCGATTCACTTGATGTGACCGGGGCCGTGTTGTGTGATGTTTCCCCAGGCCCCGTGTTGATTCGATCCCGACGAAAGCCATATGGGACGCGACGTTTCAAGATCCGTGAGGTTCGCCATGTCCGGTTTTTGGTTTTCTTTTTCATTGCGTGGCTGCTCTCTGCGTTGAGCCGGTTTCCTGTTTTGAGTGGATTCAGCTTCGCGATCGAGAAAGATGGTTTGTCCGAGAGGAGCCCACGTAGCTCCTTCAAGGCCAGGGCGAGGGTGCTGTCCCGAGTCTTCTCGGAGGACTTTGGCCGTGCGAGGAGCAAGATTCTCGACCCTCGTGGGCAGACCGTTCGCCTGTGGAACAAGATCTTTATGGCCGCATGCTTGGTTTCCCTGTTTGTGGACCCTCTCTTCTTCTACCTCCCTATCGTACGGAAAGAGCAGTGCATCGAGATTGCTTTCCCTCTGGAAATATCCCTGGCGGTGGTAAGGTCTGTGGCGGACGTGTTTTATGTAATCCATATGTTCATTCGGTCACGAACGGCATACGTCGCGCCTTCCTCTCGTGTCCTCGGCAGAGGCGAGCTCGTCATCGACTCTTCCAAGGTTGCCTCGAGGTACCTCCATGGAGGATTCTGGGTGGATCTCCTTGCGGCATTGCCGCTTCCACAGGTGATGCTAGTAATTACAATGAGACTCGTTACATTCTGCCGACTTGTATGTACATGCTCTCATCCCGCCAGCGGTTTGTCGATTTCCAGATCATCATTTGGATCGTGATACCGCTCATGAGGGGGTCGACAGTGACAAACACCAAGGACGTACTCCGGTTCATCGTGATATTGCAATATCTCCCACGCCTTTTCTTGATTCTTCCTCTCTGGTCGCAAATTGTCCAGGCCGCCGGCGTGATCACCCAAACGGCTTGGGCTGGTGCTGCTTACAATCTCATGCTTTACATGTTAGCAAGTCACGTAAGCATTAATCACTAATGCCTCAATCATTCTGCTTACCGGGTGGCGAGAACAGGCTTATCGACTGGCATTTGCAGGTTCTGGGAGCGTGCTGGTACCTTTTGACCGTCGAGGCGCAGCAGATGTGCTGGAGAAATGTCTGCGACATGTTGAATAAGTCATGCGATGATGGCTTCTTCGACTGTCACAAGGCTCACAACCCCGTCAGGGACGCTTGGTTCAAATCGAGCAACATTAGCTATTTATGTGACCCCGCGAGCAACTTCTACGATTTCGGTATATATGGGGAGGCGGTTACCGCGAAAGCAACCGGGTCCCCATTCTTCAACAAGTACTTTTATGGCCTCTGGTGGGGCTTGAAGAATCTGAGGTATGCTCTTTTACATGGTTTTCCACCTGAATCTCGCATTTGATCGCGCAAACTGATCGCGGACAATGGATTACCCTTTCGCAGTTGTTTCGGGCAAACGTTGGAGACGAGCACGAGTGTCGGGGAAATCTCTTTCACAATCTTTGTTGCTACTCTAGGACTGGTTTTCTTCGCACTGCTTATCGGTAACGTGCAGGTAAGTTCTGCATCTTGATGACCTGTCGGAAGAAAATGAATTGTGAGAACTGGTGTCAAGAATCGAGCATTTTTTACCTGCAGACATACTTGCAATCCATGACAGTCCGGTTAGAACAATGGAGGATACAGAGGACGGACATAGAGCAGTGGATGCATCATCGGCAGTTGCCTACAGAGCTTAGGGAGTCGGTTCGGAAACACGATCAATTCAAGTGGGCCGCGACGAAAGGAGTCGATGAGGAATCTATCCTTAGAGGCCTTCCTCTCGATCTCCGCAGGGCCATCAAGCGTCACCTGTGCCTTGACCTCGTCCGGCAAGTAAGCCTGTGTTGCCGTATACCATTAAACTTTCAGCACGAAAAGAAACGACCACCTGAGGTTTGATTTCTCCCATTGTGGGGATTCTTGCAGGTTAATCTATTCGATCAAATGGACGAGAAGATGCTCGATGCTATCTGTGAGAGGCTGAAGCCCGCCCTGTACACCAAAGGCACGTGCCTTGTGCGTGAAGGAGACCTCGTCCACGAGATGCTGTTCATAATCCGAGGCCACCTCAACTCCTACACGACCAATGGCGGCAGCACAGGATTTCTCAACACTTGCCGCATAGGCCCGGGGGACTTCTGCGGGGAGGAACTCCTGACGTGGGCCTTAAATCCGCGCCGGAGAGTTGTCGCCACCCCGTCCTCCACTCGTACCGTCAGGGCCGAGTCAGAAGTCGAGGCATTCGCCCTCAGGGGGGAGGACCTGAAGTTCGTGGCATCGCAGTTCAGGAGGATGCACAGCAAGCAGCTGCAGCACAGGTTCCGGTTCTACTCGCATCAGTGGAGGACGTGGGCTGCTTGTACAATCCAAGTGGCATGGCGCCTTCACAGGAAGCGTAAGCTGGCCCAAGAGCTGAGTGATGGAGAGACGGGGGAAGATGCCCCGAATGGTTCCAACGCTTATTCGAGGCAGAGGCCGGCTGAACCAGACTTCTCTGTCGACGATGAAGAGATGCCAGGGAGTCGGTAGGGTTATGAACCGGCGGCGTGAGAATTCACATATGAGAACGCCGGTGTCTTTGAAGGAGAGGAATGTAAGAAACCAAGGATATGTAATGAAAACCTGTGCAGCGTTTTCCTTTTTTTTTGGTCTCTCTTTATCTCTTTAACAGTAAAATACAATACTCTTTTCTGATGAGTATTTCGAATAAAATTAAATGAAATAAAATACTTATTTTGAATAAAGAAAGGATGAGTAAAGTCAGAACCTTAGAGAACACAAAAAGATAGAATTGAGGTTTCCCTATATTTGCTCAAGAAGGAAAGGTTCCATTGTCTTCCTTTTACGTGATTAGCTTAAGCATTGCACTCCGCCAAATACTAATCATAATTAAATACTCATTACCAGACCTGCTGCTGCCAGCCGCGGAAGAACCCCTGAACCCAGCGGCGAGCACCCGGAAGTTGTGCTCAACGACTACGCTGGCTCCAAGCCTATGGTCAAGTCCCCTCCCCGTAATGTCTTCTGTTACCGCTTCGTCGCTGCCTTTACTTGCCTCCAGCTCGCATTTTCCCTGTACGTCACTTTCTTGCTGTACTACCTTAGCCCAGCCATTGACCTTAGGACGAAGACCGAGTTCATGTGGGCTGCGCGGATCGCACAATCGTGGAAACAAATCGTTGTTCAGCAGACGCACGGGGTCGGGATGTACCAGCAGGAGGCGGCTGCCACGGGTGATCAAATGCCGCAGTCGTTCACTCTGAAGCCTGACGAAGTGTGTGAGAGAGAGGAGATATCGTTCCAGCAGATGAAGTCGAATGACTCCGTGATCATCAAATTCAAGAAAGAGCTCTACAGTGAGGTGATGGATTTCCAGAGCAAGAGGTTCGGGTCCGAAACACTCGCTCAGCTCCTGAGGATGGAGTCGGAATGGGCCCTGGAAGGGCCGAAGCGCGCGAAAATCACTGTCATTCTGAACCACTTCAAGAGGAAGACGCTCTGCGCACAGCTCAACTTGTTGCTGCGACAGACGCTTCCATTCCACCATGTGTGGGTTCTTGCATTTGGGAGCCCAAACGAGGCCACCCTCCGGAGAATCGTCCTTAGCTACAATGACTCGAGGATAAGCTTCATCAGCTCAAGCTACGACTTCAAGTACTATGGCCGGTTCCAGATAGCCTTGCAGACGGAGTCAGACTTTGTGTATGTCGTTGACGATGACATGATCCCGGGTAAAAGGATGCTCGAGGTCTTCGCACATGTGGCGGGGACAGAGAAGTACAAGAACTCTGTCCTTGGGAGCATAGGAAGGATCCTCCCCTTTCGCGACAAGAACTTAACATTCCCAAAAGACTGGAACTCCCGGTCCAAGGAGGCTGGGCTGTACCTTCCAGACCCGGCCTACGACATCATAGTGGACAGGATCGTGCAGGTCGACTTCCTCTCGAGGTCGTGGTTCCTGTCCTCAGCTCTTGTCAAGGCCCTTTTTATCGAGACTCCCTTCACATTCATGACCGGAGATGACTTGCATCTCAGGTAAATTAATCACAATCAAACTTCTTACATGTACAGAAGGACTGGTAATAGTGTCATGTTCCTCACGCAGCTACCAGCTTCAGAAGTACATGGACGCCGGATCATATGTGCTTCCAGTGGACCCGAACGACAAGGAGACATGGGGCGATAGTGAACACAGGCTTGCCTTTGTGTCCGAGACGACGGTCATCTTTATGGATGTTGTCCAGGTGAGGGATGATCAGTGGTGGAAGGTGATCATGACGGGGTACGTCACCCAATGGGCTGCGATGAACCCCCAGCGAATTGACGCACTCTTCTACGCACATTCAGTCGACGAGGTAAGCGCCCTCACGCCGCTCCTCAAGAAGTTCCACTCCACGGTCGGGAAGCAGGCGTATATCGTTGTCTCTGGGGGGAGGTTCTGTCCCTGCAAAGATGCTGTGGCTGCTCTGAACTGGTCGGCAACTGCCTGCAAGGAGAGGCGTTTCAAGATATTCGATCTAGGGGTTGGTTCTCTCACTGAGGTGTCAAAATCGGAGGTCCCAGTCCTGCAGGTGGTTTATTCTAGCATAAGGGGGATGATCAGGATTCACAACCCGAGTGTGATCATCACTGTTGAGGATGTCGATCCAAATGTCAAGAAAGCGCTAAACATGGCGGTGGAGAAACATTCGAACACGACGGCTCTCGTCATGCTTCCAAGAGCATCGGTTTCAAAGGTCCTCTGGATGGTCGATCTCCAATCGTTGGCCTTGACAAGTAAGATCTGCCATATTACCTATGAGGTTAACTGTCGATATACACCTAATCTAATTAAACCAGCCGTGCCGATGATGCAGACTGGAACCGAATGAGAATTTCCATCAACATTATCACCCAAAACCGAGCGAAGTCCTTGCAAAGGCTCCTCGATTCGCTCCGTAACGCGTATTATCTCGGTGACGATGTCCCAATCAGTTTTAACATGGACAGAAGAGTTGACGAGGAGACAATAAGACTCGTTGGCTCGTTCCAGTGGCCACATGGTGCAAAGACCCTCCGGAGGAGAATCATTCAGGGTGGCCTGATCAGAGCGGTAAGCGAGAGTTGGTACCCTGCCAACGACGATGACTATGGACTACTCCTCGAGGACGACATCGAGGTCTCCCCATATTACTACCTATGGATCAAGTACGCGCTACTAGCATACCGCTACGACCCGCAAGTTTCCTTGCCTGAACTCTCCTCGATATCCTTATACACCCCGAAGCTCATCGAGGTCGTGAAGGAGCGACCAAAATGGAACCCGACCGAGTTCTTCAAAGACATCCACCCGAACACGCCATACCTTCACCAACTACCTTGCAGCTGGGGGGCGGTCTTCTTCCCAAAGCACTGGCGGGAGTTCTACGCATACATGAACACGAGATTCACCGAGGACGCGAAGCAGAACCCGGTCCAGATCCCCAAGTCGAGGACAAACGGGTGGCAGGCGTCATGGAAGAAGTTCCTGATTGACATGATGTATCTGCGGGGGTACGTGAGCCTGTACCCGAACTTCCCGGACCAGTCGAGCCTGACGACGAACCACATGGAGCCGGGAACACACATCAGCAGGAAGGAAAACGTAGTGACGCACAAGAGGGAGGATTTCGAAGTGCCGTTGCTGAAGGAGGACTTTGTGAACTTCCTCCCGGACGGGAAACTCCCACGGGCGTCGAAGCTGCCATCGCTGAACCTGTTCAACCAGCCAGTATCGCTGCGGGGGTTGAAGGCGGCGGGGGCAAAGCTGGGAATGGATGTGATGAGGTACGACAACAGTACGGAGATCGTGGACGTGGATCATGAGACGGGTCTGCCACGGAAGTGCGCAAAATTCTAAACCCCGGAAAATTCGCCGTAAAGATGTAATTTAAAAATCAAACTGAAGTTATGATGGATGGATCTCATCATCCCTTATTATTTAGAAATTTGGGGTGGCAATTATTTTGTTGGTGGGGGGGACTTTTCTTCTTGTCTTTAATGGTAAAATCATTGTACCCAATCTTTTGCTTTCGATTAAAGTTGACGACAAACGTGCATTTTGATGTTTCAAATCTTTGATTGGGATGTTTGAATTTGTGTTATCAACTAATCCATCTATAACTATTGAGTAAAGGCGGGGGGGGTCTGGTTAGCTTTGTCCCTTGTCGTACCTTAGTTTTGAAATTAAAAAAAAAATTATGAAATATAAGTTGAATTTTCAAAACTTTTAAAATTAACGTTTTTAAATTATTGTTTAAGACATATTAAGTAAAAAAAACATAATTTATAAAGTAAATTAAGTGTTAAATTACTATATATAAAACACATTTATTGTCACACCTATTAACGAAATCCAATTATATATGATACGGAGGGTTACGGTGCTCCGGTCGTCCGGCGTTATTTACTAGGCTGTCCCGTACTTACTGCCACGTTTCATGCATTTGTTGGCGGACGGCCGGAACTCGGGGAAAGTAGCAGGCGGACATTTGACAAACGTTGGACGTTGGACAGATTCGGAAGAACTATAAAGACAAGAGCCGGTGGGGGTATGAACGTAATTCTCCACGACCGGTCGGAATGTTTTCTGTAGAAAATTATTTTAAATTTCAAAATATAAAAAAGAAAATAAGAGAGAGAGAGAGAGAAGAAGAAGAAGAAGAGAGAGGGGAGGCCGAGCTTTTCCACCATATGCTCCTCCATCGATTGCCTGAGAAAAAGGAAATCCCGAGTAGAAGCCGGGCTTTGATTTGTCGAGATCTCGAGGTTTTTGTATCCCCGTTTTAGCTTTCCTTGTTTCTTCTTCTCCTTCGCCTTTTGTTTTGGGGTTCAGTTGTTGTGTGAATCTGGAATTTTGGGTTTGTGGGAAGTTTCGGTTTTTCTTCTGTCTATTTGCAGGTTTTTGGATTGATAGGGAAATTTTCTTCGTTAGGCTGAATGCTTTATGGGTTCTTCCCGTCTGTTGTTAGATTTGGGTGGGTTTTTTTGTTCTTCTTGTTGGTGGATGGAGTGATGGTTGTTGGATGCAGAGTTTTTGTTGTTGGAGAGGCGTTTGCCTCGAAAGGAATGAATCGATTTTCTTTTTATTTTTTTGGGGGGGTGTTAATGCGAATATCGATAGATCCCCATGTTGTTGTCATGTTGATGTTGGGAATGGGATGAGTTAATTAGATTGTAATGGCCAATTGGTGTACTTGGACGAGGTTAAGAAAGAAAGCATCAGTCATCATTAATGGAAATTTCTGTGGGAGTGATTGTATAAGTTGATGTTGAAAGACTTGCTAAGAGTTTTGAGAATTTTTGGAGATAAGAGTGAGAGATTGTACTGAGTTCTGGGTTTGTCGATGTTGTAACTCTTTTATTGGAGCTTATATCGGGGAAGGATTCTCAGGCTGTTTCAGTTAATGTAATGTCGTTGAATCTTTGTTTGAGCGAATTCACCGTTACTTGTGATGCTCCCTTTCTTGTGGATGTCGATCACTTGCCTTAATAAAATTGGGTTCTGTGCAGTTGTCTGTGGATTCATCCTTTGAAGACTGTTCCTCCGTTTGGTGAAGATGGCTGGATGTTTTTGTTGGTGATAATACCATTGGATTGGTTATTTCCCAAAGCGAATATCCCCCTTTCCGAGTCTTTTGAAGGACTTGAGCGTGCTAGGATAACTACTGAGAGCTGAAATCCCATACGATGGGAACGTTGCATCGAAATGGAGGTGCCAAGAAATCAAGTGAGAGTGCGCGGCTTATTCTAGTGACAATTTTGGGTGTTCTTTTTGGCTTTTTCATCGGTTTCTCTTTCCCGACTCTTTCTCTGAGAAAGGTATTTTGTTCGAAACCATGTTCTGATCAAGCCTTTATGCAAGATTTACGGTTCACCTTTACCTGGGTTTGGAATTTACAGATAAACTTGTCGTCAGGCATCATTTCATCCCTTGATGTAATTAGTGATCGCAGTAAATTCAGTAGAACCGAACCTTCTGAGAGTACCGTGAAGGTGAATGCTCCTTATTCGCTTTCATCAGTGCTCTGTGATTATCTTATGTGCAGTTGTTTAGTGCCTCTAGGGAAAACACATGCTGATGCTTTTGTTCCAAACTTATTTGCATGAAATTCTTCTTCCATGGGTGTTGTCCTTATCTTTATATCCATTTTTCAGATATATGTACCGACAAATCCCCGAGGTGCAGAGTCATTACCTCCTGGCATCATAGAAGCAGAATCAGATTTCTTTTTACGCAGATTATGGGGTGAACCAAGCGAGGTATATTCAGTTTGTTAGGCTTGTATATATAGTTGAAGCTTTTTGAAATCTTAGTTAAACTGAATGTTTTATGGAGTCATTTGCTACTTCTGATTAATTGTTCAATGTGGGGTCTCAGAATCTCTGTTTTCCATGTTACTGTATTGATAGTACTATTGGTCTGATTGAACCAATTTAAAGTGGTTCTGTGTGGCAATTATTTTTTAATGGTGGGATTCATTTGATGATTTTCCAAAAAAAAAAGTGCAGGACGTGAAGAAGAAACCGAAGTACTTGGTTACTTTTACTGTTGGCTTGGACCAAAAAAGCAATATCGACAAAGGAGTTAAAAAGGTCCAACAGTCCCTTTACTTTTAGCTAGATACTGGCTACATTACAATTGTTTGGATTCTGACATGCCTTCTGTCTGTCTGCAGTTTTCACAGGATTTCCAAATTTTACTCTTTCATTATGATGGTCAGACTAGTGAATGGGATGATCTTGAGTGGTCAAAGAATGCAATTCATATCAGTGTGAGAAGGCAAACGAAATGGTAATTTCCCTGAATAAGTAGTACTGATGAGATGGTTTATTGTGGAGTTTCTCTTGATCTTACACAACTACTTATGCCAGGTGGTATGCAAAGAGGTTTCTGCATCCCGATATTGTAGCGGCTTATGAGTATATCTTTATGTGGGATGAAGATCTGGGAGTTGACCACTTCAATGGAGATAAGTAAGCCATCAAAAAGCTTCATGCACTTATCGAGTTCCATCTGCGGCATAATTATGTTTCTATCAATGTCCAGGTATATTCAGCTTGTAAAGAAGCATGGCTTAGAAATATCTCAGCCTGGTCTGGAGCCCAATAATGGACTGACTTGGCAAATGACAAAGAGAAGGGGGGACAGAGAAGTTCACAAGTACCTCACACACACATGCACAAAAGAATGTATATAAATCCTTGCTCTTGTATCCTCATTCTTTTTACAATTGATTTTATAGGGACACAGAGGAGAAACCAGGCTGGTGTACAGACCCTCATTTGCCTCCATGCGCCGCGTACTCGCTTCTCACCTATTCCTTTCAGTATTTTTGCCTTTAAGTTTTGATAATTAGCTACCGCTGTGCTGATATATCTTTTCGTGTATTTCGATGTTGATTCAGATTCGTTGAAATTATGGCGCCCGTCTTTTCTAGGGAAGCTTGGCGATGTGTATGGCACATGCTTCAGGTTGTTTTTTAATAAAAACATGTCCTATTTATGAATGCATGCATTTTATCCTGATGTAACACTTGTGCTTATTTAGAGAAGGCTTCTTGATATAACACTTTTTCCATGCTTCTAGAATGATCTGGTGCATGGATGGGGTTTGGACTTTGCTCTGCGAAGATGTGTAGAGGTCTGTCTTTGCTAAACTTTGGCTCCCTCGTTTTTGTCATACTGAGCCTTCATTATTTGTCTGTCCCTGTAGTTGTCTGTTTAGAGAAAACAAGGGAAAATAGATGATGTATTCGTTATGGTATGGCAGTTCTTTTACGGTATAACAATTCTTTCTGCAGCCTGCACATGAGAAAATAGGCGTGGTTGATTCGCAATGGATTGTTCACCAAGTCATTCCTTCCCTTGGTAATCAGGTGTGTCATGTTTGCTTTTTCTCTATCATTTACATGGCCCGAGATAACGCTGATGTGTCGTGTAAGCCATTCCCCTTATGCTGTGGAAATCTTCCTCTTAATCACTGTTTGTTCCCTTT
Source organism: Melastoma candidum (assembly GCA_023653495.1). Taxonomy (NCBI): domain Eukaryota; kingdom Viridiplantae; phylum Streptophyta; class Magnoliopsida; order Myrtales; family Melastomataceae; genus Melastoma; species Melastoma candidum. The sequence continues at coordinate 24,684,495 of CM042882.1, forward strand.
TTATCATTTTACTGAACCATGTATCACTTATTTCCAACCTTCAGGGTCAGTCCGAAAATGGGAAGGCTCCATGGGAAGGGGTATGTCTCCTCCTCCTATTGGCTATGTGCCTGAGATTGCTGCTTCTACATGTGGCTTTTAACGTTTTCCTTTGACTATGTTTCAGGTGAGAGCACGGTGTCGAAACGAGTGGAATATGTTCCAGAAGCGTCTGGCTGATGCCGACAAAGCGTATACATCTCAGATGGGGAAGGGTTAATGCTAAGATTTTCCAAAAATCGGCATATGTCGCTGGCTCATTCCCCGCCTAGGGGGAGTTTTGTACAGTTCCTCAAGTACACCTCGGGAGCCGGGTAGCATTCATATATATTACTAATGTGTGGTGCATTCTTTCAGTCACTTCCAGTGTAGGCTCCCTTTTCCTGGAGCCTCCATATTGAGTTTGTACAGACACGGCAACTTAACTAGAGAACATATTATGCCAGTCTCTTTTTGCTAATAAAGCGAACACTATTGTTGCATCCTTTGGTCACTCTTGACATACTGGATCAGTTATAATAAATTAAGATTGGCCTGAGGTCATCATCAAAACAATATACCGTTGATTCCTCAATCAACCAAATGCATCCAAAGAATGGAGGGCTGATGGGTGGGAGTTTTTCCGCCGGACGAGAATACCACCGAGCTAACGAAGAAATGAACGCAAGGCTCCGATGGTGATCGACCCGGTAACAAATGGCATCGAAACCCGCAGACGCAAAGTCACTGCTACCCCATTGAAGGATTAATGAAATGGGAGCATCTCCACCAGAATGCATTTTATTTTATTTTCAACACCCTCGGTTGGAGAGAAACAACTTTGCTTACCATTGCATATTCCCCTAAAGTCATACACCACAGAAATGTACATCTCAAACCTCCTCCCGCAATGACTTAACACTCAAGTCTCACTTTTGTTTCCTTAAACAAAGGCAATGTGTTGGCTCGCATGAATTCGGTATCCGAATAATGGGAAGAACTACCACAAACAAACAAGAACTACCACTGTACTGGGCAGTCGAGATGCCCATTTTGTGAGATGCATGATCCGTGTAGTCACCCCAATGCCTTCTGCAATTTTTAGCCGGAAACGCACGACACATTTTTCCCCTTATCATAACCAAACATGAGGCAGTTGTGCCCAAATCACGTTGACCCAGAGTGCTCAACTTCTCTAGTGGTTTCTGTATTATGAATGAATGGTCTACTACATTGAATTGACTACTACAACAGCTTCTGATGCCTTTGCTTATGATTGCAGCCAACTTTTAAGGGGGCATAAATAAACAAAATCATAGGACATGAGGCCTATCAAATAACTGCAGTTGCTAACTGTAGGAAAGCACCTAACCACAGGAATTATCGTATCATTAGCAAGCTAGAAAAATATATAGGATCCTGTCGTTCTTGCAATAACCCCGTTTTCTTATCCCCTCTCAGAGCAGGAATATAACAGAAACATGAGCCAAAGATCGAAAAAGCAGCTCCTGGTGGGGATAGAAGTTTAAGCTTTAGTCTTAAGGTAAGGTTTCCTTCCGGGGTTCTCTCTCTCTTTTGGGATTCTTCAATAACTAAGCCTAGAGAATGCCACATAATGCATCGCCGGTCGAACTTGACTTGGTGGGGAATTATGGATTAAGGGTTTGGTCAACTACTGCTATACTAGTAGCAGCAGCAGTAGTATTAAAAATCCTTGTGTAGTTCTGTTTTGTACATTTTGGAATCATGTGTAATGATTTTGTTGAGGTGATCATGGAGATGAAGGGATTGAATTAGTAATCCCGTGATCAGGAAGTACAGCTGGGCTGAATTAAATTTTGTCCAGTTAAGGCAGCAAGTGGTTTTCTGCTTCAAGGCGGATACAGCAGCAGAGATGGGAGTGGCAATGGGCATCCAGTTAGGCGTGATTGGCGCATTGTTCCTCTCCGTCACATCGTCGGTTTCCATCGTCATATGCAACAAGGCCTTGATGAGCAAGCTCGGCTTCCCTTTTGGTAGAACTTAATCTGGTGTACCTTTTCCATTTCGGCAAACCAGGGGTGACTGCATTTGATGTGACCAGTTTGTTTGATTTGTCTATTCAGCCACCACTCTAACCAGCTGGCATCTCATGGTCACCTTCTGCACGCTCCATGCGGCCCAACGACTAAATTTCTTTGAGAAGAAGTCCGTTGACTTGAAAACCGTGATGCTCTTCGGCATGCTTAATGGGATTTCCATTGGACTCCTTAACTTGAGCCTTGGGTTCAACTCCGTCGGCTTCTACCAGGTCCTTTGGCCAGCATACTCAACTCAACTTTAAATGGTTGCCCGAAAGGCATCCTGCTTAACTTTGTCATCATCGTTCTGCTCAGATGACCAAGCTGGCTATCATACCATTCACCGTCCTGTTAGAAACGATTTTCCTCAACAAAAAATTCAGGTAAATCATGCATTCCCCGGAATTTCTGTTCTGTTTTGAGTTATTTTTTGCAGAAAAAGTATCGGCAGAAATCTTCTTTTGTGACCAGTGGGCAGATCAAGCTGTCACTCTTCCTAATGCTGATTGGGGTCGGGATCGCGTCAGTCACTGACCTTCAGCTCAATGCCATGGGGACAGTCCTATCAGCTCTGGCCATAGTCACAACCTGCGTCGGACAAATCGTATCCTTGTAATCTTCGGCAATCATCATATGATTGATCAGGTTTGAAAGAAAAAAAATGGTGTAGTCCTTGATGGATTCTCGTTATTAGTTGACAAACACGATTCAGAAGAAGCTGAACGTCTCATCGACTCAGCTCCTGTACCAATCCGCACCATTCCAGGCGGCCATCCTCTTTGTATCTGGTCCCCTGGTCGACCGGTGCCTCACCAAGCAGAACGTCTTTGCATACCCATACTCTACAATAGTCCTGGTCAGTAACACAACTGCCCTTCACCACAAAAAATCACTCAAGCAATTCCGGCCTCAGAATCCCAGGGGTGCATGTGCAGGGAACCATCATGCTGTCATGCCTGATAGCGGTGGCAGTCAACTTCAGCACATTCCTGGTGATCGGGAAGACATCCCCAGTCACATACCAGGTGCTGGGCCACCTAAAGACGTGCCTCGTCCTCGCGTTCGGTTACACGCTGCTGCACGACCCGTTTAAGCAGAGGAACATCATTGGTATCGCAGTGGCCATCCTGGGAATGGGGTTGTACTCTTACTTCAGCATCCAGGAGAACAAGAGGAATCAGCCCGTGGATTCTTCGCCTCAGGTACCTGCATCATACAATCTTTCTTCGAAACAACAAAAGCCATCTAAAACAACAGAAAGAGACAGTTGTTCTCACAGATTGTTTGTCATGTTTGTCCATTTTCGTTTGGCAGGAGAAAGCAAAGGAGGATGCCATTCCACTATTACCAGGGAAGAACCTAAGCACGAACACAGAATCCCATGATGTTACGAAATCAAGCAGTGACACAGTCGTTTAGTGCAAATCAAATATTCTGCACGGCTACACGTACGATCATTCTAAATAACTTATGAAATAAAGAGCATAGGATGCTCCCCATTTCTCAATTAAAATTCTCGATGCTGGGAGACTTTGGAACGACAAACTCTCGGGAGTGTTCAAAGGCCAACTAACCGCTCATCGGAATCGGATTGACTACCATGGTCGGCAATGGTATTCTGTTAGGGAAATTTGTTAGTAGGCGACAATGGAGGGATAGCCGAGCCTGATACCGATGCCGATCCCAGAGGTCCTGTGATTTTCACTTCCTATGATAGAGCTTGTGAGGTTCCCAAATCACTTGCGCTTCTTGTGCGCTCTGATCATTATGCCAGCAACTGTCTTCGTACAGATGATTGCTCAATCACCGGTTATCGGACCTTCTCACACGAAAACAGTGCAATCCAGTGGCAGCAGAGCCGAACCTATAAAAGGAGAAAATGCTATCAGTAAGTTTCAATTTGGAACAAAATGACATGGTTAATATTGACTTTGTTAAGAGCACGGCTTTTGATATAAAGCAAGATGCTTTCGTAGTCTCAAGCATCAAATGCCAATTGAATACCATGATGCATAAAGGGATTGAGCCATAATCAGTAGGCAAGGAATAATAGAAATGCAGGTGTTGGTCGGCATTCCCGCGGGCATGCTAGAACTCCTGCGCTACCCTTAACCGAGACAGGGCATAGCCACTGGTGGGTGGAATTCAACAAGCGGGGCCATTGCGCCTATGCATGGATTTGAGAAACTTCTCGCCGACAAGGGGGCCATCAACTCTGCGAGACAATGCCAGTCACCCTTCATCTCTGTAAAATGCATTTAAATTTCATTTGGTCGATGTTCATCCAATCAACCAAGAACAAGAAGTCCTCCGACCATCAAAACATAATTTTGGGCGTATTCCAAAAGTGGAATCTTCCACTTTTAGAGACTGTTTTGGGCGTTCGGACAGTGTATTCCGACATTCAATCATTGTCGGCCAGTTGTAAGTATAGATGGCACATTTCTATATGGTAAATATAGGCATAAACTCTTAATTGCATGTTCTATGGACGGGGAGAACCATGTTGTGCCGCTTGCATTTGCATTGGTTGATGAGGAAAGCTATAATTCATGGAGTTGGTTTTTGAGATGCCTTAAGGAATATGTCGTTGGTGAAAGGATGGGAGGAGTATGCTTGATTTCCGACAGACATGCTGGCATTCAAGCGGCTGTGAATGATTCGCAGGTGGGTTGGACCCCGCATTTGCGCATTGGCGGTTCTGTCTTAGACATGTGGCAAGTAATTTCAATACGAGATATAAAAATGTTGTTTGTAAAAGGAAGTTGATAGCCGCAGCGAGGAAATCGATGACTGTGAAGTACAAGAACATTATGAGAAGCTTGTTTAAATCAATGCCAGAAGCTGGCGAGTTTTTCGCCGAGGTGAATAAAGAGCAGAGGTGTTTGAGTCGGGATGGCTTTTATAGATATGGTTTTATGACTACGAATTTGAGCGAGAGCTGCAACGCCGTTATAAGAGGTGCCAGAAATCTTCCTGTTTCGGCTCTTGTTAGGAAAATATGGTATAACTACGTATCATATTGGATAGCCAGACGGGATGAAGCAGACTCTGCGTTGAAAATTGGCGAAAGTTTTACAAGTGTTTATACAAATCGGTTGTTCAAATGTTTAGAGAAAGCCAAATGGTACGAAGTAGTGCCTTTCGATCGACGGGAGGGTAGATTTGACATGAAAACTAGAAGAAAACATCGACTCAAGTATGTGTTTCTTCAAACGCGAAAATGCAGCTGCAAGAAGTGGCAAATCTATCGCATTCCTTATTCGCATGCTTTGGCATGTTATGCACACATGCATGTGGATCATACAGCTGTCATTAGTCATTTCTATTCATTCGAGTGTCAGAAGGCCATATATGCTTCCAAATGGCATTCTTTTACTTGCAAAGATTGGCCAGAATATCCTTTTCGAGAGTCAATCCCGACCCTACAAGAGTCAAACCAAAAGGGCGTCCCAGGGCATCCCGTATACGTAATGAAATGGATATTAAGGAGAAATCTCGGGAAAACTAGTTATAGGTTATGTAGAAAGGGAAGGTCATAACCGACATAGTTGTCCTAATAGGAATATTTGTAAGTGTTTTTTCAATGTTTAAATTATATATTCTTGTTGTTTTATGCTTTACTTGTGTTTGTTTTTAACCCTTGTTATATTGTCTTACAGGAAAATGCGTCCAGGGCTAAGAAAGACAAATGTTCTTAATGCTCAAGGAGAGCATCGGTCGACGGCTGTATGGGAAGCCAAATATAGTGTGGTATATCAACTTCTTTAGTTTTAAATCATTACATTATCTTTCATGTATTCGTACCTTGTTTACTAATTTGTGTTTTATTTACAGAATAACGTTCTAACTTGCCATCGGGTAGAGAAATCACTTAAAGGAGTTGCCACCGATCTCAGGATGGATGTTTATCTCCGTCAAGCAAGATTCTACAGAGTGGCTAAGCTTCCATTCATTTCCTTAGACTGGGCCCTTATCACAGCATTGACAGAACGATGGAGGCCGGAGATGCACACCTTCCATATGGTGCACGGTGAGATGACCGTCACCCTACAGGATGTGGCAATTCAGCTAGGTTTGTCCATAGATGGTGATGCGGTGATAGCAGACACCTCCGTATCTAATGAGGCAGTGTGTCTAGAGTTATTGAGGCGGGTACTATAGATGCCCCCGGGGAGGTAGTGCAGATGCATACCAGGGCTTATATTTTGCAACGATGGCCGAGATGATATTCACTACGAAGTCAGACAGTTTAGTACACATATTCTGGTTGCCTCTACTAGCGGACTTTGATAGGGCTGGACAGTACAACTGGGGTAGTACCTGCCTTGCGGGCTTTATAGGAGTTTGTTTAAGGCGGCTCACCACAAGGCATCTCAGATAGAGGGTCCCCTGATATTGTTACAAATTTGGGCATGTGATAGATTCTCACATAGAGCGCCTCTTAGACATCGAACCCCATTTGTAGAGGATATGCCTTTGAGCTATCGCTGGGCCGTTGCAAAGGATGTACGCACGGGGTCACTACCCATGTACTTTCCTCGTACAGAGAGGCCTTCGATAGGCAAAGCATGGATCAGGTAAACTTCTATAGCTAACAATTCATTTGATTATATCGAATCTTCTTCACACATTCATATTGATATATGCAGATTGTTTGGCATTCTTACCCGGAGGAGTTGATAGTCATGCTTCCGGATTATTGTCGATCGGGATAGGCTTTTTGGCGTGCCAAACTCCCTCTCATTTGCTTCTACATCGTGGAGTGGCATTACCCGGATAGAGTGATTTGTCAGTTTGGCGATCATCAGCTCGTGCCGGCAGAATGCGACACCAGCAAGGCACTCCATCGGATGGATTTGCGCGGCAAGACGATGAACAACTGGAGAGAGGTACATCGGGTGTTTGTGGAGCTGTGGAAGATCGGATGAACATGGTCGTGCCGCTGTTTTGGGAGTCTCGCACTAAGTACTCCAAATGGTATGTGAAGCACACCAGGCAATACATATCGCACACCGGCTCCATGTTAGGCACAATGGTAAGTCGTTTATGAGTATCGCATTACATTTTTTCCATTTCATTTTTCAACTTTAACCTATATTTGTGATATAGATAAAGAATTTTTGCAAGATTAAGCTTTGGTCATACCAACCCGAACTCGTTTCTCTTGCCGAGGAGTCCATACAGATGACACATTACATGGTCGTACCGGCGGGTTGGAAAGATCAACCTGCATACGAGTTCATGCCGCTAAGTGGACAACATATGGAGGAAGATCATCCTCACGTGGACGAAGCAGAAGAGGAGCATGAAGATGAGGAGGTGTCACGGACATACGAGGACCCCGTATTTGACGAGGATGGCTAAGAAGTACGAGAATGCATGCTCATCTCGCAAGTTGCTCATATTAATGCAGATTACAGCACACCTTATTTCGAAGTTGGGTCCAGTTCGACCCCGGGAGCTCCGATTAAAGGGGCGAGAGAATTCGGGTAAGTCCTTTGATGTTCGATTGATTTAAACTCTCGTAACTCAACTAATAGAAGTTTTTCAGGTACGACCATTTACAACAAGGAAAAGGACATTCTCAAATCATGCAACTGTACTCGGATGATTTATCGGAGCAGCCTCATGTTTGAGAAGATCCATCATCAGGCCTTATGTTAGGAGGAAATCGACGAGGCTTAGGGGACTTTACTGATGTTTGTAAATATTTATGGACTTTGCGTATGATATTCTAAGGTTTATGTATGATATTATTGTTATACTTTCATAATATGGATTGTTTCAAAAGTTCGATAGTTTGGTTATTGTGTTGTTGAAACATGGTTTCTAATATAATTCATAAGTGTTTAGTAATGTCTAATAGGGGGGCGGATTAGACCCTTAGTTCGTCCCCCCTTGTATGTTCCCAGGAGGGGCGGGTTTTTATTCCCAGGAGGGGCGCGTTTTCCAAAACCCGCCTCTCCTGTATTCCCCGAAGGGGCCCCTTCTCCAAGTGTCGGAGAGGCGGGTTCCTGCATGATGGCGCGGTAAAACGCGCCCTTATGCTGGGTTCCCATGCCGCAAAAACCGCCCCTTCCTTCATACACGGAGGGCGCGTTTTGAAACCGCGCCCTCATTGTAAATTTAAGGACTGCATTTTGAAAACGCGCCCTTTCGACGGTAAAATCGTATTTTATGAAACTGGATCGTATTTCGCAATTTTTTTTTAAACTAACCGTATTTCCATACAAACTCCATGGATCGTATCATCCATTTTGCTTCTTCCTATCAAAATGCATATAAACATTAATGTTACCCAGCACACCAATTGCTGGCGTACGTTGGTGTGGTGAATTCTAAATAATACTAATAACAAGTAACAAATGATACAAACAGAAAAACCATAATCTTCTAAGACCACTTATATAAAGAAGACCTGGGACCGACTTGTGTGCTGTTTAGTCTCCTTACCCACTAAAAAAATCTGACTACAAAAATCGAATAATCCCCAAACAACACCCCACATCACACCCTTACTGTACAAACACTTGTTCGTGGGTCAAGGCCACCTTCCCGACGGTTAACCGGGGTCCCGATCCTCTACGTCATCTAGTCCAACACGGCAAACCTCCTGCTCGACTCTCCAGTAGTTTTGCGTCGTTGAACTCCTCCTTTGTCCCTTCCTCGGCACCGTTTAGTTTTCTCTTCTCAGGAAGGACCTTCCTCCTTAGCGGTCCTGCCTCCCCCACTATACCTTCCTTGAGCGCCTGTTCCATCGCCTTCTCGCGTCCCTTCCAACTCCACAGCCAACGAATTCCACATCTCCTCAAATAAAGAGGCACCGCAACACCTTTCTGTGTGCTCGCTTCACTCCCAGAGGAAACGCTGGGGTCCTCCGAGGTTCTGCCCATTGGGCAACATGAGTACTCCTGGTGTAGGACTGGCAATGGCTGCTACTTCTTGTGGGCTCGACACATTATGTCAGATTCATCGATGTCGTCAAATGGATTCACGCTTGCCCACCGACCCTGCAGATCAGATGACTCGCTCCATCCAACCCATTCAGGTAGAGAGGTCCATCCCCGAAGAGATATTCATTATCGGAATTTCAAACCGGAAAAAGTTTGCATCGGATGGGACACCTTGACTTCCCAGCCAACATATCTAAGTCAACGCCATTGGCGAACATCCCGTCCACTGAGCCTGGCTTGTTAGTGGAAACACCATTGGCCAACTCCTTGGTTCCAGTTAAGTCTTCATCCTCCCCGACAACCACCTCATCGTCGCTGCTATTGTTCCCACCATTCACAGTGTCATTTAGGTTTATTTCCTCCATCATTGATGATGAACCCATAGTGGCATCATTATCAGTTCTCTCGTCGTGGAAGGTGAACCAGTTGGAGTTTGTAAACAAGCTACTAACACCACAAGACAATGTGCCCGCGTCAGGTATTAAAAAGTGATAATTGCAAACAGTGTCAGCCATGTAATTCCTTGTTGTTTTACCTGTTATGATCATCACCCAGTCTCAAAGAAGATATGACAACTTCTGCAGATTCATCATCAAAATACACATCCTGTGTCCAAAAAATAAAAAATAAAAATAATCCAGTCAAACAAAATTAAGATTTATATCATAAGCATCATCCCCAGTGTTAACTAATAGTTGTTACCTCATCATCTCGATCAATACCAGCATCATCTTGCATCTGAATGTTCAGATTTTCGTCAGGTTGTTTAGAAACAAGATTTTTGTGTAGAAAGTTATATGAAACCAAGATCTCGTTATCTAGCAGAGGGCATTACCTCTTCCACGCCATCATTTCCATAGATTTTGTATCTCAAAGCTTGACTTAAATTATTTGCTAGAACAGCCACGTCATAGTCTTTATCATGAAGATCATCCTCATCACTTTCCTCTGTCCTATCATGCAATGCACTAGGACGGCTGCAGATAATAAGAAAAGCATCCTTAATGAGCAACAGAAGCTTGAAACTGCAAATTTTAGACAAGCAACAATATGAAAAAACACAAATCCGTGCATAGATCCCATATCTCTATTAACTGGCAATTGATGATAATCGGATAAAATGGAATGAATGCCAAACTCATCTCATTATAGACCATTTCTCTGGCGGATAGAATCTATGTGCGAGTAGCAAAAGAAGGTTGCTTGCAATAACTGGAACCAAATATTCAGAAATCCAAAAATATTTATCCCATAAAACCTAGTTATCAGGCTTTAATAATACCTCAATTGTAGATTAAGCTAAACTGTTGAGCCTCGCTATCCATTTTGCAATGAACTTTACATAAGGCAATGCTTACAGAATATATGGTTAGATACTTACCCACAAGACCACCGGTAGACATTTTCAACGGCATTTCGCACTTGTAAAACATCTTTTTGCCACTGATTCCACTCACTATTCTCCTAGAAAAAGGTTCATGAGGTGCATCAGATTTGCACAACGCATTGACTTATTAGAAAGATAATAAAAACTCAAACCCAAGCATCATGTCAAACAACACAAACTAAAGTATGATATCAAAATATCAAGCCCATTTCCATCTTCTCTAAGGATATTGATTCAAGATGCTTGAATTGAGAGACCGTAAAGCCTTAACTAAACAGATAGTACAATTGCAAAGGATTGTGCACAAATTGCTATGAGAAACTCTCAAAGAGTAGATACTTATATTACCTGGAGATATCTCTGAACGTGGCTATTGATGCTAGACAGCTGAACAAGCTTATTTGAAATTCGAGTAATGTGCCCCAAATTCCCCGCACGAGAAGATTTCTTCCCTGTGGCGGGTAAAGTATGCTGCAAGAGAATGAATAACTTAAATAGCAAATATGACCAACTAGACATTGCATAAATTTAAAAAATTCTCAGAAGCACAAATAGTGGTACCTGACAATCAGTAGAAACAGTCGGATTATTATCAGCGTGTAATATTCTTTCAATTAAATTGCATTCCCCAAATAGGTGGTCTATCATGCCCTCTGTCTTGCTTTCAAAACATGTCAATAATATGCTCTCTACTTGATGATGTAGTGCATTGTTGAATGGATACCTGCATCACCCCAAATTCCCCAACCTTTATGGTTTCTTCTCCCATGGTTATATACAAATTAACCATTCGATGACAGAGAAGTTCCACAACCACTCATATCACATCGCTTTTCATTAGTGCAGTAACTTACTCAAAGAAAAGATCAAAAATCCGCTTTATAGTTCCTGTGCTAAGCAGTTCTTTTTCAGCAGCTTCATTGCCTGTTCTCATTAGCACGGCAATGAACTCCACAATCTACCAGCAAAATGAAGAAGGCCAGAATAATCAGCTAAAATCAAAACTTATCAAGAAACCACACCTAGATCAGAGTGGAAAGCTGATCTTGACAAAAAGGGAGATAAGAATCTAAAGCTAACCTTCAAGCGGTGCTTCCCAAGAGGTGGATGCAATTCTCCATAAGTTGTAGGCATTATTGTCTGATCAGATGATATGTTCAATATTTTGAGCAAATCTCCTGCAAAACATTAAGTTCAAAAAATATCATGCAACCAATCAATGTACTAGAACCACTGAGAAAATGATGTCCCGACTTAAACTCACCCTACCTAATTTAGGTAACATTGCATTTATAGTTTCTGCAGTAACACGACTTGGGCACTCAGACAGGTGCTGGCTCCGGAAAGATTGAAGGAGAGAGAAAGACACTGTTGATCTTTTTGGATCCAACAAGGAGATGCACACTGAGAGGGAATGGACAAGGCTTGATTTTGAATATGGATCATCCAATGCATGACAAAACACTCTCTCAACAAAGCTGCAAAGGAAGATCAGAATGTAAAAAAAAAGTTAAAAATAAATAAAATAAAAGCATCTGCAGAGCCATTTCAACTAGAGATGAACCTGGAAGAAGATAGCTTTCGGGCTAAGCTGATGGGCCATTTAGACTGATAGCAGATAATGTTTCGGCAGCATTAGCTTGTACCTCTGAAGGGTACTGCACCATGAAAGGAAAAACAGTTAATAAATATAAATAACCACACCAGCTGTCTTTCCATGAGACCCGCCACATGTTCTTAGAAGTACTAGAAAAAAAGAGAAAATTCAACTTACAGATGGGCTCAACTTGTCAGCAATTAGTTCCAATCGATCGCTATCAGCCAACCAATGCATCATGTCCAGAAGAGTCAGATAAACATGGCCATCAGCACCTACCAGTCGAATCAACACCTGTGTAAAACACGTATTTCACAACAAAGGAATATCAAAGGTTGCATTTCATGGGAGATTATGAATGTCCCCAGTAAAATTCAAAACCCGTTCTCGATTTAACTACGAACAAAGAAGTGGACATCAAGTCAATGAGAAAATATTTCTTCTTAAAATCTCGTAAAGTGGCTAATGAGCATCAAACCATAAATCACAAGACAAGATTCATAACACAAGGATGATATAAGGTAAAGTACCTCCATTATTGATGTAATTCCTATTAAATCCACAAGCTTACGGAAAACATCCTCATGGGCCTGCAATAAACATCAATTAAGAATATCGAAGGTCATGGGTAAGTGGAGCAAATAGTATACCACAAAATTTAGCAACAAGCCTCACTGTCAGAGGATAGAATAACCCGTTTGTTTTACATTACACCTTATATATAAGTAAGTGCATAAACTCCACAGAATCTGGATCTACATATAGCGATATATAACCTCTATAAACCCGAACCTGTTCCAAATCAAGGGATATCCTGTGCCCAGTCGTAAACATTTACAAAAGATGGTAAAAGAGGTCCACAGGAAAAAGAGCACTTGGACCCAGCCAGACAAAACTCTATTCTTCTTATTCTCAAAACCCCATCTCCACACCACTTGGAAAGAACTAAACAAACATCCTTCATAACCATCAATCTACATGTACAAAGGGTCAATTATAAAATATCATACGCTCACCAGAACATAATTTGTCAGAGGGACAGGCTTTTCAACAAGAGGCACTTAACAACCTGTGGAGGAAATTTTCTGTTGTCAAGAGAACCGTAAAAGGATATGGGAATAACCCACCGTAAGTGAGACAACTTTAGCACAATAATGAATACCTTGCTGAAATAGCCGGCAAGCGACGCGCTATGAGAACGGTCAGGATTCAGAAATGAGAAGAGCATGTCCATAAGCTGAAGTGGTGCACAGGACCAAGTAGAGAACAGATCAGAAGCACAGACGAAGAAGTCAAAACCATTTTAGATCAACAGTTCTCTAGAAAGGAAATATGAGTCAATTTTCAATTATCAAAGAAATTCACATTCCTGAACCATATTACATTACAGTACGGAAACTTAACATTAATATTTGCAATCCAAGTGACTGGCACATGTTAGAAAGATGTGTAGAGTGCACGAACCTCCTCTTCCTCAACCAATGTCTTGAAAATAACATCAATGTCACAAGTAAATATCTCACAGGAGATGAAGGGGAACCTGGATGAAAGCATATAACAGCGATTTAAGCTCCACCAGAGGAGAACAGAAAGAAAAGGCACCCAGCTCAGCTTCTGCAATAGCAAGAGCATACCTGAAAGCCCGCTTTTTCTCAGCATCCTCTTGAGGTTCATCGATAATGTACCGCAGCAGCTGCTCTACCTGGGCCCTGTCCCGTAAGCTGTTAACAGGTGATGAAGGAGTCTCAGCAATTAAAAATCGATAGAATGAGGCAGTTTTTCTTACTAAATTAAGACAAACAAGGCAATAAGATCAAACTACAAATGACTTTTAGGTGGGACAGGAAGATAAATACAAGTTGATAAGACGACTGTTCAATGCTTTGCATTCCTGGATGATCTCTTCTTCATCCAGAAGCTCCTCCAGAGTGAAGTTTTCCCGGTCAAGTATTGCCTCCACCTACGACAACAATAACAACAACACCGAAATGGCAATTACTTCTTCCCTCTGCAGAAAAAAAATTCCTCATTTCTTTTCAAAGGAGCTTGTTTCACACACTCTCCAGTCGCAACATCAACACACAGTCACCAGGAACTTCCTATTTACATCATCCGTCGGGGCAACGAACAGACGCATCGATGCGCCCTGTGACTCGACGGGACAACTCCCAAAAAACAACAAGCAACCGCACCCACTTTTCCTCCCAACTAAACCCAACCAACAAAGCCAGAACCAAAAATCAAATCTTGCCAACAAAAGAGAACGCCGCATCCAATGACTCCACACAAACCCAGACCTTCACCCAAACACCAGAAAGAAGCCCCAATCAAGGGAAACCCTGGAGGGGGGAGGGAGAGCTACTAACCGGGGAAGAACCGGAGATGGAAGGCAGGTTCCAGAACATCATTTGAGCGGATTGCAGGAGGCAGACAACTGGGGACGGATCTGTCGCCAGGAAAAAATTAAATCAAGGGAAAAAGGAGGGGACGGCGTTGGCTACGGAGATGAAACCCTAAATCGAACAGAGAAGAAGAAGAAGAAGAAGAGGACGAAGAGAGAGTGCGCGTCAAGATCGAGAGAGGTAAACAGAGTGGAAAGGGAAGATGTTGTTGGCGAAGAAAGGAGGTAAGACGAAGGACAACACGACCGACCTCAGATCACCCACACACACACACTTTAAGAGATAGAGAGAGAGAATCACAACACAGAAACATCAACAATAATAGTAATTAAACAATTTTCACACACACTTAAATTTATGTTGTGGGATTTACGGTAAAACTGAGAATTGGGAGACAAGAAAGAAAGCAAAAGCATCATCATCATCATCATCATAATATTCATATGCATATGCCGAAATTGACTATTACTGTAACTAAATTATTGTTATTACAGAAGGACGGGTTTAGTTTAGTTTCTGGGGACCATGAAGTAAGCAAATGACCCTCTTGCCCTTTTGGCCGTACTACTCTCGCCTCGCCGTAGTCCCGTGGCGACGGACGGCAGTGGGGGGATTTCAAAGACATTATTATGACCCATCTCGAGCATAAGGTCAAATATTTAGATAGTTCGTTCGGTGAAGACGATGATGAAGTTGGATAAGTTTTGGAATCCCCTAAGGCTAATACAACAACGTGATTTTTTTTTTTTGGGGGGCGGGGTAGATGAAATCGGGGGACAATGACACCCTCCCCACCAATTGACTCGACGCATTTGTTTCGAGTGATGTAAGAACACCGCCTCATGAAGAAAGAAAAGAAAGTTGATGATGCATGCACGAAAAAGTAAGCGGCTGTTTGGTTGCAAAAAAACTTTTTGGTTGTTCTTAGTTTTCTGTTTCTAACAAAACTATTAAAATGTGTTTGATTTAAAAAAAAACTAAAAATGAAAACTACAAAAATATTTTCCAAATTCCTTGTATCTTTTCAAAACTAGTAAAATCCGTTTTCTAACTATTTTTAACCTTTTGTTTTCGCGCTACTTTTTTTTTATTTTACAGCAAAATAGTTTTAGTTAGGAAAATTTAATGGATATTTATTGGTTTCTTCTTATTTTAGGTGTTACATATTGTGAATGTTATAAAATTAAAACAATTAAAATAGTTTTTAAAATTTATTTTTAATAATTTTTTTAATATTATGCCAAACACGTTTTCTATTCTAAAGAACAAAAAAACGAAAACATGAAAACTTTTCATTCGAAAGAGACGAGAAGAGTTCAACCAAGCGGGCCCAAAATGCCACCCGTTTTCATTCCATACAAAATGATAATAACTGAATTGGCTCTCGGACTCAACAGAACATCATGTTCCCGTGGGCAAGAGGAGTTGTGATTGCAGTTGATTATTTCTCGCAAGGCAACGGTCGTCGTCATCGTCTTCTGAACTATCCATCGCCTGATCGTACCATGTCTTATGCGCTCCGCCATAGAAGACGAAATGGGTTAAGTTAAGGAAGCTCGAAGAAATGAATTAAAGTTCAATATTAGACATGATTCATATTCTTATTCAGATTTCTTCTACAAATCACAATAATCACGGCCAGAGGAACAATTGTACATCAAAACATAATATTATTTTTTAAAAAGTATATTTTTTGTATAAATGTAATTATAAATACCCTACGCCAACATAATTGAAAAGTTGAGGCAATTTCTTATATGCATATATTCTTCTCAAAGCTGTTAGTCACTTTGTTCGTGCTATCGGAGTATGTGGCGTAACTGCGAGTTTTGTATGGAAATACAATTAGTTTTAAAAAAAATTTGCGAAATACGGTCCGAGTTTCGTAAAATACGGTTTTACCGTAAAACGCGCCCAGTAAATTACTAAGAGGGCGCGTTCCATCAAAATAAGCAGGGGCGGGTTTTCAAAATCCGCTCCTATGTGGCCTCCGAGGATGCGCATGAGGGCGCATTTTGAAAACCCGTCATTATGCAGGGACGGGAACTGAAAACACGTCCTCCGGGAGGCGGGTTTCACACTTACGAAAAAAATTATCCTCGTAGGAGGCGGGTTTTGAAAATTCAACCCCGCCCCTTAAACAAATACACTAGGGGCGGGTTTTCACACTCTCCCTTACTTATTTTGATGGAGGGCGCGTTTTCAAACCGCGCCCTCTTTGTAATTTGAGGGGCGCGTTTTCGACGGTAAAACTGTATTTTACGAAACTCGGACCGTATTTCGCAAATTTTTTTAAAACTAACCGTATTTCCATACAAAACTCTACCTGCACATCCGATCAAATTAAATTTGCACAAGAAATGGCAAATCTTCATCAAAATCACATTACTTATACAATTCACATCACCATTGTGTTCGCATCAACCCTAAAACTAAATGACAACATATGTTCGTTGAAGAGGGGATAAGTCCTTGTTGCTATCATTGCTGGAAGTTATAAGGGCTTTATCGACGGCAACCCCTAGCCCCCCACCTTAGTTCCTAAAAAAAAATGCTTCTCTTCTATACAAGTGGTCAGAACCCTAAGTACAAACCATGACGAAGGATTTTTAGTGATGAGTCTTCTCTTTTTGTCACGAACCCTCTAAGTCAAGCGGTCTGTTGCAAGACATTTACTGATGTATGGGAAAAATTACGTTGCCGATTCGAGTCAAACTGTATGTACATCCAAAATTACAACCTAAAAAATGTCAATGCCATAGTTGAAGAAGGAACGAAAGACTATGCAGATCAGTTAGGAGAGACACTGAAGTACAAACATTGTCTCTAGTATTTGTTGGAGGGACTATCAGTTCAATACGATCCGATATTAACATGTTAATCAACTTTGACCAACCTTCAGTAGAGGACATGAAAAGCATGTTAATCAACTTTGACATGAGATTGAAGAGGAGGGTTGCATTAGATAGCATGTCCCACAGGGACAATTTTCATCCATTATTCTGGTGCTATGGTGCTTATCCCAGTATCCTCCTCCTTATCATGATGCCACACAAAACTAAATACCCAAAATTTATTCTCACCCCTTGGAACTGGCTTTCTTGGTAGACCACCACCCAGGCACCCTAACACATCACAACCAAAATGAGTAGACAAAAACTACTACAAGACTAAGCCTAAGTGTCAATTCTGTTTTAAGTTGGTCATACAACCCTTGCATACCACCAACGCTTGAACCCTAATCCCTTCCCTCCATTCCAACCTCAAACTCATTTTGCCGGTGCCTATTTACCACCAACTCAGCCAGGTCAAACAATCCCAAGACCACCATCCGAACCTTCACACATAGTCGGGTGAATGGATCATGGATCAGGAGCTATTCACCATGTCACGCCGACGGTAGGTGACTTCACCCAATGTCAATCTTGCCCTTCCTTCACTCAATCCTATCCTTCCACATGTAGGGGTCGAAATCCATTCTGGTAATCTGCGAAACAATTTACAAGTGGAACAACCTCCATCTTCGGCTCTGGTTACCTTAGAGTTCAAAAACTACACTCTTCATCTCTCCTACGTCCTCGATAATGATAGAGGATGAACCAACGTGAGACATAAAGTACGAAAAATGTCCACCCCATGATTCTTAGGTCTAACTTTAAGCCCAAGCTATACCCAGCCAACCCAAAATAAGAGAGTTTTGTCAAGATCAAGCACGAAGGCGGAATTCAGGGCCTTAGCCGTTAGGGTTGCAGAGGTTACTTGGCTACAAAAGCTTCTTCAAGTGCTTAATGTTCTTGGTAATCTACCTCCGTTGGTCTTTTGCGACAACTTATTTGAAAAATTGGGCATTCTTTTTGGATTTTCCTGCATCTCGTCTTCCCTTTCTCACCTCCTCCTTCTACTTCTTCTGCCCTTCTTCTCCTCTCTGTTGTTCTTAAAAACTCTACCCAATCACTTTCTTTAACGTGCGTACTTTAGCCGGCAAGTTACACGAATCCCTGATGTTTCAAGGCAAAGGGAGGCAAACTTCAGCGTGAGTGGATTTGATGAGGAGACTAAATTGTCGAGATTTTGCAAAGTACCTGCTGGTGCTGCATTAGCTTTGCAAAGTTTGAGCACAACCCTATGCTTCACGCTTCTTCCCATATTTTTTATCTAGGGTGATGTCCTGTATGTTTAGGGCAACCAAGGTCATTTCCAACACGTCGGGGCCTGCCTGATTGGCGAAGATGAACGCGGGCAGCGACTGCGGGACAAGGAATGGATCCCTGTCAATTCTATACCCTATCTTTGTATATTGGAGAAGGCTTCATTGCAGAAATTTAGCATCACAACAAGCTAAGTTCGTGGTTACCCTCAAAGAACAACATAATACGGCATCCGGATGATGCCGATGCTTCTTCAACACGGTATCATCGCAGTGGGCTGAATCTGATTCAAGCTAATTCAAGATATACATACGGTTATGAAACAGCCGAAACGGTCAAATAATTATTTTATTTTTTTGATAAAAATAGGAGAATAATGTACGTGCATACATACCACGGCTCCGAAGACGCATGCATTAGGCAACATGCGGGTGTCTGAGACATACGTTAGTATGGTAAATGTGGGAAATGATTCGGGAGGACTTAAGTTGTATCACAAGAGAAAGGACTGCACGCAAAACGTCAGAGATGCATCCAGATATATGGGTCGGCCGATCCATCTATGCTTCGCAATCGCATACATTTTATGGAGCGGGGACCTACTACTCCTGATAATGTGATGGAGGGCCATTCCAACATAAAAATCCAGAAGCCTCAAGACATCCTCAGAATGGGGACTCGGATTAGTTGCTCCATCCGAGAGCAGGCATCAGAAAACCTCAAACATTGAGTGAGCGGACGGAGGACCAGAGCCACAACTATTCAAGACTCCAATTGTAAGTCCATTTCTATTCTCAAAGGTATACATTATCTTCAGACTTATTGGACAATGACATGGACTGAGGTCACCAAAGACAAAGTGTTGCTGGAAAAAGAATGCAACCAATTCTATAGATCCTGGGTTACCCAAGAGGGCATTTCCCCAAATAAAAAGGGATAGGAGATTTAGATATAAGGGAGTCATTACAGCATGCTTTTCATCATCTGAACAACTCGATTATGACAGGAGGAAAGAATCATGGCGGCTCTACCACCCATGGGAACTAAGGTACTCAATCACTGGTCCAAATGTCTTGTCCACTGCTTGGTTCCACATCTGCGCCAATTCAGAGCGAGAACTTTTTCCAAGAAGAGGCTCTTGAATCTATACAACAGAAAAGGAGAAGTACCAAGATCAAGCAATGCTCTAAAAGGTGTTGGCCGACTCGGCTACTAATGCCATTGACAGAGAAATGGAACGGCATGGCAATGGAAATTGACAGTTTATTACTCCAATCTACTTTCAAAATCTGCACGCAGAACGACCCCCAATACTTGGTCATGGACTACCTGTGAGCACCAGTGGATCCCCCATTCCATGCATGAAGACATAAAACCTTCCTTTGACTTAGAAACATCCATCAAGGCTCCCCGAAAATCACCAAGCCCTTCTAGCATGGGGAATATCAACAATTGAGATCCAATACCATCAAAACCACCAACTTGTTCCGCAATCCTAGACATATCTAAATCCTCAAACGAAACAAAACGTGAATCAAATTTTAAAAGAATTGCCTATGCCATAAAATCATTGCTAACCATCCCAAACGACAGACCAACAAACTTCCACTGCCAAACCATAATTTCCGGAATCCTTAACTACTTAGCCACCCGGAAATCACCAAAACAACACAATCACCCAGATCAAGATGGAAAATTGGAAATGGATCGTAAATCCTCCCACGCTCCAAGACAATGAATCCAATAAAAGAAAACCACCAAACCATCAAGGACTTATCACTCGATATGATCGACTGAGAAAATTCAAGTAGCAAACCCTTAATTTCCAGATTCCACAACAAATTACACACACGGAAAACAAACCCCGACTAATAACCTCATATAAACATGTCCAAACCTGATTACGCGGGGAAACGCGAGACCGATCCTCGGAAATGGACGCGTAAATGCTCTTGCGTTCCTGGAAGACGACGAATCCGGCGAGCGCGCTTCCTAGGGCGGCGCCGAGCACGCGCTCCTGCCGCAAAAACAGAAGGAATAACCGATATTCACACGGCGAGTGAGTCGTCGAGAATCACAACCGAAGAAGGAGAGTGAATCTCGTTGGGGGGGCTCACCTGAGCAAGGACGCTGATCATCCTTACCTTTTTTTCCCCCGGTCGGAGCTTTCGGTTCGGCTGGAGGCCGCGTGGGAGACGAGACAGAGAGCCGCCAGATTAGGGGGGGGGGGGGGGGAGATATTGGGCCGACCGAATAGGCCCAAATAGTATAATGGGCTTTGACGTGTCGGAGGCCTGTATGAAGATAATGGGCCTCCTAAATCAATGGAAACTAACGTAACGGTAATCTTTGCAAAGGTGATTGAGAAACCGTAACAAAATCTTTTGTCGTTTCTTACCACCTTTTAGTCAATCGCACTTTTCTTACCAAGAAGGAAAAGGGTGGTGGAAACAAGGAATTAAGTACACGCCACCATCGTGACGTTTTCATGATGGCAAAAAATTATTCACGGCTTCCTTGCCCGTCCCGGGGGGGCCGTCCTCATCAGATTTTATCTTCTAAAATTTGATTATTTTGATTACGGAAAGGAGGGATTTTGTTTATATATATATTTTCCTCATTTCATGTCAGGGAAACGACGCCGTCCCGGGGGGCTCCCCGGTCAACGCTTCCCGTTGACTCTAGCCAAAATCCTTTACATTATTAAAACCTCCCTCTCCCTCTCCCTCTCCCTCTCCCTCACACACCCATCCACCGTTGTTTCCTCTGGTTCCTTCAGATCTCGAGCACATCCCAATGGCTTCTTCTTCTTCTACTCGCGCCTTCCTCCTCTTCCTCTCCCTCTCCGCCCTCCTCCTCCTTTCCCTCTGCGCCGCCTCCGTCGCTGCTGGAACCCCTGCCGCCGACGATGACGACGAGGACCTCAGCTTCCTTGAGGACTCGGACGACTCGGCCACCGCCCGCTCTGGTCACGATCACCCCCACTACGACGACGACGATTTCGGTGACGATGACGACGGATCGCACGACTTTGATGACGAGCTCGGGGACCTCGACGATTTCGAGGGATCCGCGGGTGCCTACAAGGAGCCGGAGATCGACGAGAAGGACGTCGTGGTCCTCAAGGAAGGGAATTTCAGCAATTTCGTTGGGAATAATAGGTTCGTGATGGTCGAGTTCTATGCGCCCTGGTGTGGCCACTGCCAGGCCCTCGCGCCGGAGTACGCTGCGGCCGCTACCGAGCTGAAGGAGGCGGGGGAGGTTTTCCTGGCGAAGGTCGATGCCACCGAGGAGGAGGACCTTGCTCAGAAATACGAGGTGCAGGGCTTCCCGACAATTTATTTCTTCATCGACGGGGTTCACAAGCCTTACAACGGACAGAGGACGAAGTGAGTGCTTTTCCGTTGTCCACGCTTTTCCTTTTCTGCCTTTTCGGAAACTTTGATCTGATATTCGGAGGGGCGGGAAGTGCATTCTTAAAGTGGGATAACTGTGTAGTGAATAATCGCCGTGGTCCTAATTCGGGATTGTGTCCTGCATGTCGGCTGTGATGTGGTGAGTAGGGACGAACTGTGTTAATCCGTGAAAAAAACATGCATTAGAAATTCATCCCAAATGTGGTGCGTGGATCATGGTTGTGATCAACATTTGTATGTTGGACTAGCATGCTTGCTGTCACCGATCTCGTTACTCTGCTGAATTGAATTCATTTCAAGAGGAATGGCTGCTCTCTGCAAATGTGCAGTTAGAGCTGGAGTGATTCTTTTTTTTTTCTTCAAAATGACAACAGGGATGCATTAGTCACTTGGATCAAGAAGAAAACTGGTCCTGGAGTGTATAATGTCACTACAACAGAGGATGCGGAACGCATACTGACATCAGAAGGCGTTGTTGTCTTAGGGTATCTCAACCATTTGAAGGTAGGTTGTTTATAATCTATGAACATCACGGAAAATTTGTTGAAATGCCTCTACGAGTATCTGAAGATCTGGTCCGAAGTTGTTTCTCGATTTGTTATGCAGCAATTTGGAAATTCAGTTTAGGAAGCTTATGTGAGGGTTTTTCTCTGTTGACAATTGCAGGGCCCGGAGAGTGAGGAGCTTGCTGCTGCTTCAAGGAGTGAAGATGATGTAAATTTCTACCAAACTGTGAATCCTGATGTTGCCAAGCTTTTCCACCTTGACCCTGAAGTTAAACGCCCTGCCCTGGTTTTGCTAAAGAAGGAAGCAGAAAAATTAAGCCGTTTTGGTCAGTTCTTATTTGCATCATGTGTGGTCCTCCTGTGATAATTAAAAGGAGATCTTTATGTTGATTATTTTATTCTTGCAGATGGTGAATTTGTTAAGTCAGCAATCACTGAATTTGTATTTTCAAATAAGCTCCCATTAGTCACCAAGTTTACCCGAGAAAGCGCATCCTCGATTTTTGAAAGCGTTATCAAGAAGCAGGTTAGTGCATCCTTTCCCACTCTTTTCTTTCCCATTAAAGGATGAATGCCAGACTGTATGAATCTTCATGATCCCCCCCATCTTAAAACGATTTTGTATTATCTTGTCCAGATGTTGCTCTTTGCTGAATCAAGCGACTCAGAGAAGTACCTTCCAATTTTCCAGGATGTGGCAAAGTCTTTCAAAGGAAAGGTGAGTTTAGAAACTGGTTAGTTTCTTGAGTTATTGAATAATACAACTAACTCTGCCGATTTTTTAGGATAAGTAGCTTAAATGATTAAATAGTAAATCCTTGTGGACTAAATCGTGTTGTGGGTAATATTGGAGAATAGTTTAGCTCTCTCATTATATTTTTCTACTTGTTGGGCGACATTTTATATTATTTCCAATAGGTAACATCGATTCTTGGCAAAGGCAGGATTTTCTCATTGCTGTCATTAGAAAGACATTTCTCCCCTTTGGAACCTATCCTGAGTTTATCTTTTTTTCTCTATGCAGCTTATTTTTGTGTATGTTGAAATGGACAATGAGGATGTGGGGAAACCTGTTTCCGAGTACTTCGGTGTTTCCGGAGTGGTCCCAAGGTATAGTGTTTCCATCAATTCTTTTGTCGTTAAAGGAGGATGGGACCATTTGATTTCTGCATAAAAATGTGCACTTATTGATTGAACTGACATTGTGAAAACCCATCTCATGCAGGTTCTTGGCTATACTGGAAATGATGATGGTAAGAAATTTGTGCTAGATGGTGAAGTGACCTTGGACAATGTCAAGGTGATTGTTATTTCTTCCTCTGGCCCCTCTATTGCGTCATCAAAACATGTTCCATTGACGATAGACTTTATATATCATAGACATTTGGCGAGAATTTCGTGAAGGATGAGCTTAAGCCTTTCTACAAGTCAGACCCAATTCCTGAAACTGTATGTCTACCACCTTCATAGCCAATGCGTTCCGTTTCACACTGCCATTATTGTGAGTTATTCATCTATTGGAAATCGATGCAGAATGATGACGATGTTAAGATTGTGGTCGGCAACAATTTTGATGAAATTGTCTTGGATGAGTCAAAGGACGTCCTTTTTGAGGTGCAATCTCGTCTGGAATCGTAACCCATATTTGATTTTTCATCTCTACATTGCCGATGTGTCTGATCTATTTCTGTGGCTGCAGATATATGCACCCTGGTGTGGGCATTGTCAAGCACTTGAACCTACCTACAACAAGCTCGCAAAGCATTTACGGGACATTGACTCCATTGTCATTGCCAAGATGGACGGAACAACCAATGAACATCCCAGGGCAAAGGTATATTGAATCTTAGAACTTGGAGAGAAATTGATCATCTGCCTTGGTTGCAATGAACTTGGCTAATTTCTCTTACACTACAGGCTGATGGTTTCCCGACCCTTCTCTTCTTCCCGGCAGGAAACAAGAGCTTTGATCCAGTAAGTCACTTGATTTTTATTCATTTATCATGCATCAGCTCTGATATCAAATCCCAAGATAGATACGAACCTCAAATTGGTTGGTCAGTCTGATATTTCTTTCTGGACTCAATTCCTCGGTGGAGAATCTCATGTGCTTAGCAAAACTCTGCAGATTACAGTGGATACCGATAGAACAGTGGTTGCCTTGTACAAGTTCCTGAAGAAGCATGCCTCGATCCCTTTCAAGATTCAGAAGCCCGGATCCGCTCCTAAGGGTGAATCTTCTGAGACTCTGGAGAAAGCCGGAAGCGGGGATCGGAAGATCTGAAAGATGAATTGTAAGGATGCATAGGGGGATACTAGGTTGAGCTTCCTGGGGAGAATAGAATGAGGGCTAGCACAATGAGATGAAACTAGTGTTATTAGACGAGGATTTCAAGTTAAGGAATTTTGTTGTGACTGAGTTGTCCTGGAATACCAATTTGGGTAAAAAAGTAAATCTTTTAATGGCTCTTTTGATGTAATTTTAAGTGTCAATACGCATGAAACATCCGTTATTCGTCTGGGATGAAGTATTATCCGTAGCTTTACTTTCAGCCATTTGTATGAGTTCGCTCGTAGGACTATGTTCAGGGTCTAAACCAAGATTTCTGTTTGTATTACTCTTCCGCAGGAGGATCTACCCAGCGGCCGTGATCCTTGATCAGCTGTATCAAGGCACCTGTCGCGTGCTCCATCTCGATACCTCTCTTCACTACGGTCTGTAACAGTAGATTATGTCATGTACGTGTCCAAGTGCAGTTGCAGACAAAGATGGCAAGAAAGAGGGAAAACACTACCTTTCCGACATACAGGTCGATCTTCCCAGGAGCACCGCCGACGTAACCGAAATCCGCATCAGCCATCTCGCCAGGACCGTTTACAATGCAACCCATGATTGCAATCTTGCAGTAACCAAAAAAAAAAAAGAAAGAGCAATTGCATTCTAAGTTCAAAGATACGTCTCCAGATTATACAGAGTAGATAAAGTATAATGCTGAGTACCGATACGCCAGGCAAGTGTGAAGTCTTCTCTCGTATTTGTGCGCTTATCTCCTGGAGGTCGAACAGAGTTCTTCCACAGGACGGGCACGAGACATATTCCTGAAAGAAGATGGTGGCAGGATCAGAGGTTGTACTATAATGTAAAGAAGGGGGAGAAACTTTACCGTCTTCGTGTTTCGCATTCTGCAGCCTTGCAATAAATTGAAGGATGTATTTCTTAGGAATTCAAAATCGTGGTCGGGGGCTTCGACGAGGATACCATCACCGAGTCCGTCGACTAGAAGAGCTCCCGCGTTTGTTCCAGCCCCAATGACCAGGTCATCCCTGTAAACACAACTCGAATAGTAAGCCAGTCCTTGAATTCCTTTCTCCCATTATACAATTATGGACGCATACATACCGGTGAGTGCCGCTTGAAAATTCAAGATGGTGGACCACTGGGAAGCCTAGAGAATTCTCTTCTAGATACTCGAATAGTCTGGATAAAGTACAGCGTTAGAATGATATATACACAGAAAAAGCAACGGACTCATTTCGAAATATCTGGGTTAGCGACACGGGAAAAACCTCACCTCCTCGCAGCGTGCACTCGACTAGTTTTTTCTTCATTCCGGGGAAGATTGTGAAGAAGCATCGTCGGGTCAATGGTTTTAAGAATTTCCAGCTCCTCATATGGCTCGTCGCCACGCACAGAAACGACCAAGCGAGTGCCTGCCCACACAAATTGCACATGCCATGAGATAATAGATAAACCAAATGGCATGGATCACATTCCATGAGATCTACTATCTATGAGAGAATTCGTAGGGGGACATCACCTTCTGGCAGGAGCTTGTGAGCACCGGATGCTATTTCCTTTAGATTTACGAGAACCATAGCATGGGGAATGGCTTTGTGAGCTGCTCAGACAGTGGTGTGATGACCCCCATGCTGATATCTACCAATCGCTTTAGAGCAAGACGCTGGAGATGATAAGGGGGATATTAGCATTTTGGGCAAAACAACAAACTATCTGACAGAAAGGAAAGAAGTGTGGCCTTTCACTTACAGCATCCGCATCATCTGCAGGAGGCAGCTCCCTTAACAGGATTGAGTCGACGGTCGCGAGATCCTACATTGTCACAAGTACGGCTCATTAAAAGCACAAATGATTAGCAGGCATGATGGCATCAGATACTAACAGTTTGCGAAACCTCTTACCTTGAAAGGCATTCCGACAATAAGCTTGGCAGCAAGGGACCTATACAACGTTTCTGGGGCCTGTGCATGAAAGAAGAGCACGTTCACTTTTCGAACGAATATCCAACTCCAAACGAAGTCACCGTCGCAGATTAATGAATCAAATAAATCTTTCAGTTAAATGGAAGCACCTTCAGCTGATCTAAGGAGACAGACATCAGGACAGAACCATCACGGTGGAGGACACCCCTGTAGTCAACTTCTTCACCCTGTTCCGAAAATAGCTCCGGTTTATTTTCGAGTAACAACTTTGTCAACCAGCCGAAACTGTCATACAAGGATCCTTATTACAAACCTCCTTTTGTGCAGGCAGTTGACCCGATCGTCGTTGGAAATCAAAGTAACGTCTATGTTTCTCCTCGAACGGTGCCTATCATGACAATTCTCTAAAACCTTTAGTTATTTCAGAGTACCGTGTGATGTGAAATGCTTGAACATAGTTGGAATCTATTTAAATCCCACCACTCCTTTTTGAAGATCTGCAGCCCTCGTTCCTAGATTTGCTAACCTTCGGCAGGGGTCTATCTCTTCCTCCGGCGGTTCAGTGAGAGAAACTCTAATAGTGTCACCCAAACCATCCTGCACCAGAGATGGACCGCATTATTACGATAGATAACTATCTGTCTGATCTAAAGCTCATGATGATGCGGATGAAACATATGACATAACAATCAGAAAGAACAGAAACACGAAATTAAGGATAGGAAGACCTGCAAAAGGTCCCGATACCGATAGCAGATTTCATCCGTCCATCCTCTCCTTCTCCAGCTTCAGTAACCCCCAAATGCAAGGGATAGTCCCATCCCTGCACGTACATTTCAGCCACAAGTAGGCGGTATGCCTGAACCATGACGACTGGGTTGCTAGCTTTCATCGAGAAGACAAAATTGTGGAAATCCAGCTTCCGACAGATTCTTGCAAACTCAAATGCCGATTCAACCTGTTTCCAAACATAAGGTGAGCATACAGAAAGTGTACCAAATCAAATTGTAGTGACCGGTGTAGAACAAAGAACGAACCATTCCCCTCGGAGAATCCCCATAGTAACTCATTATACGATCGGAGAGACTACCATGGTTTGTGCCGATGCGCATTGCTCGACCATACTTTTTGCACTTCTCAACCAAGGGAGTGAACACCTAGTAACAGAAACAAAATATGACAAGAAGTTCGTGCAATAAAGTTACTTTTGCTAAATGCATGGGAGCGAACCTCCTCAATGTGCTCCAGTCTTTCTGATATTCCTCATTGGTGTACTCTATTGTCTCGAATTGAGCCCGTCGATCAGCTGTGGCCACAAAACTCCATGAGCATGTACTCAAGGTAAGTCAAGGTCTGCTGGGGTAATAACTAGTAAATACCAAAGTTTCCAGGGTTGACACGAATCTTATCGAAGCATTCAGCAACCCGCAAAGCAACCAAGAAGGGGCAAAATGAATGTCTGCTACGAGCGGTATATTGTAGCTGAACAAAGAACAATGAATTTTGTTAGTCTGCTGAGCTTGTTAACCTTCTCCTATACCACAGAATCGTTTTGAAAGAAGATGCACCGACTTCTTCTGCACCAGAGTGTTTTTTATATCGAAACAAGCATCGGCTTCTTTCTTCCCTTGAACAGTTATTCGGACAATATCGGCTCCCTTGTCTGCGATTCTCATTACCTACATTTGGAAGTGAACTTCTCTTAAGAGCATGAGAAAGCAAAGCATCCTTCATTCAACTAAATCAGGAAATGGAAAAAGAACCTGTTCAACTGTGGCGGCAACATCTTTGGTGTCAGTTGTCGTCATTGTTTGGATTCTTATTGGATGTCACTACCGAGGGCCACGTTTCCCACCATCACCGTACATGTCTTCCTCCGGACAGTTTTGTGCAAAGATTCACAGTATCTTTGCCTTGGAACTGCGCACATGTAACATAGTCAAATTTCAGAGTAGTATTTGCAGAGGTTTCAGATAAAACCACTCATCGCAACGACAACCTCTACACTAGAAACCCCATTACCTAACAACGGACTGCCTTCTGATGCAGGCTCGAGCTGAATTTCAGAAGTCGGCTGGCAATTCCTTATCACGGGGATCTTCTTCCTTTGAGGCTTAATCCTTCGCGAATCACAAACTCTCACAAAGTCCACACCCCTTGCTAATCCTATCCCAGCATCCCTGCTCTTCAGGCCTGAGAAGGAAGCCGGAACAGTCCCAGCTGCCATGTCGACCCGACTCCCAAGTCCTCCTCTTCCTCACCTTCAAAAACCAATCCATTTCGCACTCCGAATCAATGAATATCCACAAGAAAAGGAGGAGGAGGAGGAAGAGAAGAATCACATATCATCCCAAACTTTCGTCGCCAAACAAAGTTAAGAACACAGATTGGAACATCAGCCCACAGACAACTGTAGGTGAAATCAAGAAATGGAAAAACCCCCCAGAAATCGCACAAACCATTGATAAACCGAAAACACACGGACACACCAAAAAAGAGAAGCAGGCAGGATAGCAGGAGGAGCAATTTAGGGAATTGTCCAAAGGGCCAGTGGAAGCAGGGAACGGATAACGCCGATCATAACGAAAACATGGTCGGCCAACGGAAAACACGATCAGGACGGGCGAACCAGACCGAAGTAGGATGGGAGTGGGCGCATCATCGTACTATCATCCCCAAAGAATCACACCAACGAACTGATACAACCCCATCAGCAACAACAAAACCAAGAAGGAGAAGACGGAGCAACTAACGGATAAACACGGCAAGAAGGAACTCACACGAGCAGCCTCTTCTTGTTCCAGGGGATGGAGATCTGGGACTACAATTTGTTATAACAAGAAGCACCAACAATTATGGGACAAATCAAATGGACCGAATTTTTTTTAATGGTGGGAAAAGCATTAATTAATTTTTAATTTTTAACTTTTTTTTTTTTTGGGTGGACACAGAAATTTGGGATGTGGCGAGGTATGCAATGAGGAGAGTGTTTTTTTTTTTGTCGTTTTGCTACCTCAGTCCCTCGGCATCTTTGGGTCCTCCACAGTCGCACCTCGCCTCTTTTCCTCGAGCCGATCGGTTGGTTCTGGTGTTTCGACCTTGCCCATTATTATTTTTTATTTTTAATTGTTAAGGACAAAATCGGATTATGGGCTAGGGATTGGGAGGGACGATTGGG
Source organism: Melastoma candidum (assembly GCA_023653495.1). Taxonomy (NCBI): domain Eukaryota; kingdom Viridiplantae; phylum Streptophyta; class Magnoliopsida; order Myrtales; family Melastomataceae; genus Melastoma; species Melastoma candidum. Next base: position 24,714,384 of record CM042882.1, read on the forward strand.
CACTGGCATCTCCCCTGAAAGCGTGTGGTTCCCACGTGTGTACGAAGAAAAAGGGCGAACCTTCCGGAGGAAAACGTTTTGTACATTCGTTATAAACCCTTTTTAGTTTTTGTTATAATTAGCATCGACGAGTTAAATTCTTGAAGTAATATCTCGAATTTAAATATTAATTAGGTTAGAAGGACGTAAAGTTTTTACTTTAAGTTAATTTCTTTATCATTCCTTAAAAAACTCGATTTTAAAAAAGTGAAATTCACTTTTTTGAGTTCAGGATATTTTTTTAAAAATTTCCCAAAAACGTGAAAAAATTTTGGCCATCGAAGCTAATTTATAAACACAGACTCAAACATTTTAACCACGTACGATTTGGTGTCGGAACAAATTGTAATAATCCAAATCCACACATGCCACTAACATGGGGTTGGTCCAAGTGGTAAGGAGCTTAGATTCGCTTAAGGAGGTCTCGGGTTCGAAACTTACCGACGCAGGCCACCCCTGTTGGAAGACTCACCCACCATAAGCCAAGGTGTCCTACCCGGGTCGAGTCCGGATTAGTCGGAGCGAAGCTCCGGAAAACGAGAGAGGCAACCAAAAAAAAAAATCCACACATGCCAATCACATGGCAAGCCACCACCATCACCCCCCACAAGCAATGCCGTCGTGATTCACATTTGAATAACTGACTACACCTCCCACCTAACAACACCCCCATCACACCCTATATTCAATTCCTACATATGACCAAAAGTGGAACCCAACAACACACACCCACTCGCGAGAGGTGTCTTACGATTGAGTGGTTTCTTCTCTGAGCAGTGCTTCTCCAGTATCACCACAGTCTCTCCCATTGCACTGCCAATCCGCGAGGCAATACTGTCGGGCCAACTAATCTGTAATTTGTATTATTCGTTGAATATTGAAGTTTAGGGATGGCGTACCTTCCGGGTCTTAGAATTCTGTAAAGGCCAGGTTTTGTTAGGTCCACGATGGTCGACCCAGCACGCGCTGATGGAAGCACTCCGCCGTCATAAACGAAAGCACAGTGTTCCCAAAGGTCCTCGAAATCCTTGATGGACACGCTGCTTGGCTTCCCGCTCAGGTTCGCACTGGTTAATGCTAAGGTGCTCCCCGAACTATGAGCTATCTTCCTGATGAAATCACTGTCGGGAACTCGTACGCCAATGCTCTCTAGTCCAGGATTTAATGACTTCTCTAGCATGCTTGACTCTCCTAAATGATGAGAAAAATTACCAGTCTCAAGGTAATGAACAAGCAGCCAAAACCATTCCTATGGTGCATAACAAAGATGAATTGCATTCTATTCCATCCAGAGGCACGTATGATTCTCACACCTCGCCCTCAGGATGACAGTGACTGGTCCTGGAAGGAGGCTATAGAGCAGACCATTCGGTAGATGATCAGTCACAGCGAAACGATCTATGTCAGAAACATCGCCTACACAAATTGCAAGAGGGCTTGTGTGCTTCCTTCCTTTGATCTCATATATCCGATTTACAGCCTCCAAAGAACTGCAAAACACAAAAATATTAACAGTTTCAATTAAGCAACGGGTGTGGGAAGCAGAATATTCGATGGACACGACCTAACCAATCAGTTCCACTTGAAATGCAGATACCTGACAACACTCAACTGGTGCTAGGAAAAGCAAGAAATTACTTCTCACAAGAGCGTCGAAGAAAAGGAACTAATGGAATCAACCAACTCTATGAGATTTCACAAATGTCGTTTTAGTGGACAACAAAGGTTCATTGACTGGAATAAGGGTCTATTTAATAGTTTGCATAACGAAATGGGCTGAACGACCATGGTCCCCCGGTTATAGCATCGGATTAACCTTTCCTACGGTTGTCGACGTTGTCTGTTTCGTCACTCCTGATAATTCGAGTCATAACATAAACAATTGTACTATAAAAATTCAAAGAAGCAAGCAACGGACATAGAACTCATCGTCCTCAACATTCCTTTGGAGACAATAGATTCGAACAGCCCCAAGCTTCCAGGTAAACAACCATAGGATCCATATCGCATAGAAATCACCTAGCAGTTGTGATCCACGAGGAAGAAGCTAAATCAAGCTAGCATTAGCTACCAGGACAAGGATACAGTCAAAACAAATCAATCAGAAGAAAGCACTCAGTTGAGTACGCTATCGCTCCGTAAGACGGTTGATACAAGCATTTCAACAAACCACTGAACAACCACACACAAATCACCGAGGCCCTAAACCCTAGCCATTCAAATAAAGAAAGAAAGCCCATCTGCAACAAATGAAACGTAGTACAAGCATCGCAAGCGAACCATAGAGCGTGTCGGTAGGGACAGCAATGACCTTCCCGCCCTTCAGGGCCTCGACCGCTTCCCGGGCGTGCCTTTCATCGGCCTCGCGGACCACCCCACTCCCAACCTTATCCTCAAATCCCACGTCAGAGCCCTCAGGCTCCACGCCATTCCTGACCCTGACACCGTTACTCCTAAAAGGCCTCCCAGCGCCGCCGCTCCCCCACCCACAGGAAGAAACCCCCGGAAGGGGAGGAGCGCCCTTGGGAGAAGGAAAGGAGCGGACGAGGAAGAGAAGAGGGGGAAAGTCTTTCAGACAACGTTGTCGGAATATTCATTACACTGGGTTTTTTAGGAGTTTTTCAATCTGAAGTGGACACATTTCACAGATTTGACTTCAAAGAAAATATAAGCAAATTTAATTTTTTCTCTATTTCCTAATTTTACGACCACAGCTTTTGATTTATGCTTTACAAACATTGAATGGTTTCATCCGAATTATACGTGAGGAATACGGGAACCCGAATTCTCAGGCAGAATATATTCTGCAGCACATTCATTCAACAGCAAGAGACGGGTGCCCAGTCTCTGAATTTGGTCCTGGAGATGAACCAGATAGCCATTGCGGTGAGCGAAGCGAGGAGGCCTGTGTATTGCGTAGAGGAATTGTTTGAGATGATGCATTGTGTGATAAACAGAAGAAGAGAAGCTTGACTTACGGAGTTTGAAGAGATCATTTCAAGGAAACAAAGCCGCAGCCAGGATCTAAGTGGACCAGTTTCCCTTCAACTCTGAAACCTCTGAGCTAATTCAGCAATGGAAATGCTCTCCTTCCTCTCAATATTTCTCCAATCCCTGAGATGATCGCGGCTTCTGTGTTCTCCAATCCAGACACGGGCTGAGACTTCTCATTCCTCCATACGTTTAACATGAAGACGAGTATCTCCAAGGATATAGTTATCTTCAGAAAACCATAATGACAAGAGTAATTGGTAGCTCGATCATTTGACAAAGGAGACATAGCAAACATAAGAACCCCTGCCAATCCGGATTTTTTCAGGATAATGTATGAGAAGACTTTGCACTGCGCAAGTCTATGGCCACTAAAGAATACAGTGCAGGGTGCTTTTCCGCCTTAATAGCGTGTATCAGCTATAGCAACACGAAAGGCCACCCCATGTCAAGGGAAGATGAAAAGTAAACACCCGCGCCCCCCCCCCCCCCCCCAAAAAAAAAATTATATATATATATATTCAATTTCGCCATTCACTTTACATATTCATACATGATTGATGTATGAATTCTTCCCCCTGCTGCAAGAACACGGCAAACAACAAATTTTAAGTTCTTACGGATGGCTGGCAATCCAACTTCATGGATTTCTTCATGCGATTGAATATGCTCACAGCCCTAGTCAGCTTCCTTGCTTCTGTAAATCAATATATCATGATGTTGTAGATAGACTCTGTCCCAGTACGAGGAACAGCCAAAAGTTGATTAACGACCCCCATCCATTTCTTTGTACATTTTCGCTGTACCCAGCTTTATCGTGATGTCGTAGTCAACACATTGTGGCCTGAACCTCGGCTGTAGCTAACTGGTCCATCCTGGAGGGTAATTACATCGGGGAGTTCTTCAGGCAAAAATCTACGAGGAAGCTGGTCCGCTGCCCGTCTAAACCTGGCTTCATCGAGAGTGGGTTTACTTAAGGCTCTTATTATCTTATTGACTCTCTTTCTACACGCTCTTGGTGACAGTCTCGACGATCAGTAATGCCGCAAAGAGAATCGAGCAAGTGTGCTTAACCATTCCGACAACTGCTCCGACCAGACAGACCCACAATCATAATCACACCTCCGTAAGGATCAAACGGCAAATTACAGGAAGAAGAGAAGACCCCCAGTGCTGTGACGAGAGTAAAACTACAGAACCCCACACCGAGCTGAGCCAAATCACCGATGAGAACACAGCCCGAGCACTTTCTGCAGACAGCGATCATACTTAACCGCTAGTTCAAGAGCCGGGGTAGGCAGTGGCTCGAACTCAAAACCCCCCAATTGACTCACCAGACCACTAGAATAGGATAATCTAGTCTATAAGAGGGGGTCCAAGTCCAGCAGTAATCTGCAAAATCAGAAGGGATGCAGCGAGTACACAGCACAAGAGTACGTGGTGATACCATACCTTGGTAGCTTTGTTTCAATATATAGTTGTAATAATTTTTAAAAATTTATTAAATAATGATCCGAATTCGGTAATTAAAATGTTTAGTAAATTTGACAAGATTATAATTCTCAAAAACCCGTTATTTAATAAAATGCTCCATTTAAATTACAATTGCCATGTAATTATTTCCCACGAAACTCCGTTAAGACCCGGCTTTGGTTTTTGGACTCCTTCAAATGTTTGATCCTAAAATTCGTCTTAAAATCCCAAAACCCCTCCAACAGAAAAATCCCCCACGAAAAAAGGGCCACGTGTCCACCTGAATCCCCTGTTTATAACCCGCACTCCCTCCTTGCCAGAACTCATGACAAACAAACGCACCCGGTTCACAGTAGTCGTCATGAACAGATCAACCCTCTTGTTCTTGCTCGCCTTGCTCTGCTGCCATGTGACTATCTCCTTCGGCCGTGTCGCGGCCGGCCTCCGGAGACTTGAGGAAAGAAACGGATTGGTTAGAGAGGGAGCATGCTAGGGGGAAGCCGGGACCTAAAGGTGAGGACATCTTCCTTCTGCAGGACTCGAGGCTCGTCGCGCATACGGATGCTGGGAGCATGAGGATTGTGAGGAGCGCTCGGGGGAGGATCATTGAGAAGCCCCTCCACGTTGGGTTTCATAACCATGGAGCCACACTCGCTGTTCATCCCTCAGTACACCCGACTCAAGCCTTATCCTCTTTGTTCGCAAAGGTGGCTGGCTTAGTAATGTTGATCAATTGCGTCGCATCATTCTGTTGAATTGATGCAGACGTGATGCATTTTTCGATGCATTGTCTCAGGGGAAGCTCAGGTCGGTGCGATACACGAGAATGAGCTGGTGGAGAGGCAGCTGAAGTGCGGAGACATATACAGGATCCCAGCTGGCTCGGCATTTATATCTGCTGAATGCTGAGATGGAGGAGAAACTTCACGTCGTCTGCAGCATCGACACGTCCGAGAGCTTTGAGCTCACGAGTTTCCAGGTAATCGTCTATCATTTGTGAGGTGTAAGTTCACCTCAACAGATTGAAGTACGGTTAAGAAGTTGGGCTTCTGATGCAGTCGTTCTTCATTGGTGGAGGGAGTAACCCCGCTTCAGTTCTGACCGGGTTCGACACCAAGACACTAGCTGCGGCCTTTAATGTAACCACAGAGGAACTGAAGGATGTATTGCGGAGGGAAAAGGATGGTCCCATCGTTCACATCAGAGATTTGGAGCACCCGACCGTGTGGACAAAGTTTGCAAAGCTCAAGGAACACGATCGGCTGAATCACCTCGAGAGAATGGTGACAGGTACCAATGAATTGACCGAACAGCATGACGACAGCGATGTGGAGCAAGTGACTTGGTCATGGAGGAAGCTTCTGAGGCGCATCTTTCCTATGGAGAATAGGAGAAGATCTGACAGTAGGATGAGTCGCCGTGAAGAAGCAGATACCTTCAACCTGTTTCCAAAAAGGTCCGGATTTTAAGAATGATTACGGGTGGAGCGTTGCCATCGACGAGTCCGAATTCAAGCCTCTCATGCGCTCCGGAATTAGTATTTATCTGGTCAACTTGTCCGCTGTAAGCAGAAATCTAGCCATTTTCTCACCCGTCGTGATTGCACTCTATTCATCTAATGGAATGGAGTGGTCTGATGATCTGTCAGGGATCCATGATGGCGCCACATGTGAATCCAACTGCGACCGAGTATGGCATCGTCCTGCAAGGATCCGGGACGATCCAGATTGGGTACCCCAATGGTTCCGCAGCAATGAATGCAGACGTGAAGGAAGGGGACGTGTTCTGGATCCCGAGATACTTTCCTTTCTGTCAAATATCATCCCAGTCAGGAACACTCGAATTCTTCGGGTTCACGACTTCGTCCCGTAAGAACCGGCCTCAGTTCCTGGTTGGGAAGAGCTCAGTCCTCCAGACACTGAGGGGTCCTGAATTGGCGGCCTCGTTCGGAATGAGTGACGAGAAGATGGAGAAGTTCCTCGATGCTCAGAGGGAAGCTGTAATTCTACCTTCACCTTACGTGCAGAAACAACGACGCGAGGCGGACCACGAGGTTCGGCAATCGGCATGAACATAATCCCGCGACGGAGGGCGAACGGGGGAGCAAGAACGTTGGCCGTGGTTTTGCCATGGGATGCTTGATGTCGATAAAAATGACATCGAATAAGAAAAACCTACGTGGGGAATGAAGTTTTTTTTTGCCTCATTTTTTTTTCTCGCACATTTTATTTGTGGTAATGTTTTATTCGAATTTTACTGAAATTTTCATTATAAAAAACACATTGAGAATTTCTACCTCCAATATTTCAATTTTAGCAAGCATACTTTAAATTTTTTAAACTTTATTCAAAACTGAAAGTCAGCCTAGTATTTATCGGCAATACAACCTTAAATATTTATTAATAAAAATTGTACAAATACTACAAATTTTTTTTTTCAAAATTCATTAATATTAATGTCAGATCACTTCACTGTATGTTTGTATTTTCATTTTTACGTTGTTGTTTTTTACTATTTTAAATTCACCAATTTGATCATATTATTATGAATGCGTCACATTATATTTTGCTCTCGATCTAATATGTTAAGAAAACAAGAAAAAAAAAACACGGGGGGGAGGTTGGGGGGGGCGGCGAAAGAACCCGGATTTGTGAGACTTAAAATTAAACGAATTTGATAAAAGATAATATGTCCGTGAGGTAACATTTTTAGGGAGTAAAGGAAAAAGAGAAATTAAAGAAGAGAGGGAGGTGTTAGATTGATTATTGTTTCCCTGGTCAAGCCCCAGAAGCGAAACGTATCATCAGCGTTAGAATCAGCATTGTTTTGTGAGGAGAGAAAGTCGTGTTCGGCGGCGGGGGGCCGCTCCTTCTGGAATCGTAACCCTAATTCTGCCTCAAATCCCTATCGCCGCCTTCATCCTCGTGGTGGCTTATCAATTCCTCCATTGAATTGCGTTCGGAGAAGTAAGGTTATTTGGTTGGGGGTCTCGTGAATCTCTCGATTCGGTTTTCTATTTCGTGTTTTTTTTTTGGTGGATTAACGATTTTGTGGTTGACCAGATCATCGCAAGGGTTGGAGACGCCTCTTGTTTTGAGCCGTCTTAATTTCTCCCCATATTGTTTTCGGAGGATGGATTTGGCTGCTAGTTGCAAGGTCAGTTTAGCTTTTTTTTGGCTGTTTTTGGGAATTTAGTTGGGTTAGTGCTGCTTCTAGTATCTTGAATGTTTTTTGTTGGAAATGAGGGGATGAGAGTATTTGATGTTGTGATCTTGACTGAATGTATGGCGAAGTGGAGGACGTTGTATTACCCTAATTTAAGACTTGCGTGGACTTGGTTATAGTTCGAAGGAAGAGCTGTTTTTTCCACGGATTGGGCATAGACGTGGTTGGTACTGATTTTTCTTAATCAGTGGATATAAATTGCAGAGCAAGTCACCTGTTGGAAAGATAGCTATCTCGTGTTTTTCTTCGTTAATCTGTGATTCGTGGGTATTAGAGCTCATGCCGCGCGACAATGAAAAGTTTTATCCTCTGCTGATCCTTAGGTCATTGGTATGGGTTCCAGGAATTGATAGATTTCCTTTGAGATATTCCTGATGGTGTGGCGGTGTGGTATGCATATGAACTCAACCTCCCGCCGCCCTCACATTACCGACCAGTGATATTCACAATTTTTGGGTGTTCAGAATTTAGTTTAGTATTTGGTCCTGGAGCCGTCGATTCTGAGTTGATGGATTCACAAAGCATCCTTCTCAAATATTTTGCATTTATTTATGCATGTGTGCTTGCAACTATTCCTTATGATCTGTTGATACACTGTCATTGAAAGGAATATTTGGATTTAGCTAAGCTCTATGTTTACTAGGCAGTTTAGCTTTTATTCTTCTGAGGCAGTTTAGCTCTTATTCTTCTGAGGATGCTCAATTTACTTCATTACTTCATCCAAACCAGCGAGCCTTGGTGCCTTTTTGAGGCGGCTCCCCAAGGCGCTACCCCAGGTGCTGCAATAGCCTTCTAAAAAGGCAGCGATTGGCCTAATGCAGCCAAAACAACCACCTAAAAAACCAATTACATGCTGCTGCGGGTTATGGCTACCTTATACTGCCAGTAGCAGCTTTCTCTGCATGTTGTTGCTCTAATGCAGCCAGCAGCTGGATACTGCGAGCTGCAATTGCCCCAAATAGAGTCTAAGGTGGTACTACCCATAGCAACAACAGTCTATGGAGTTTATTTATTTGTTTTTCACCTAAAAATTAAGCAAAATAAAGGGTTCTTTACAACTATTCCTGCCAGCGCCTTAAACGGTAAGGCGTGCGCCTCGCTCCTTGCGCCTCAGGTGTGCCTTACACCTTTGATAACATTGCTTCATCCTCAATTGTAAAAGGATGACAATGTAATCCAGAATTCTTCTGCGTTTAATGTCCAAGTCTTGTTGTTCCTAGAGTTTTCTTGGTTGCTTATGTTATTATTGTCATTGATTCTTTGTTATAGGAAAAGCTTGCATATTTTCGAATAAAAGAGTTGAAGGATGTCTTGACTCAGCTTGGTCTTTCGAAGCAGGGCCGGAAGCAGGTATGTGGGAATATCCTACTATTTCCATTATTCCTACCTATACTTGGGTATGCTGTATGTTACTGTGCCAAATTTTCTTTTGAGGAACAGGAAATAAGTTTCTATCTTGATGTTATTCAAAAGGTGTATATAGCAATACGTAATGGCGTGCTCTGATCTTATATTCTCTTCCTTGCCTGGATGTTAGTTAGCTGCTTAGTTCAAGTAATGGATTATTTATAAATACATGAAATTGCCTCTCTTTTTGCCTGTAATTTTCTATTTTGATTATTTACTTGGGACTCTATCATCTAAATGTTTTCCCTGAATGGTATGTCCTGTTTGTTGGTTTTTTTCACAGGATCTCGTAGAACGTATACTCTCCGCCCTTGGAGTTCCTGACGACCCAGGTAGCCTTTTCTTTTGCTTTTGTCTGGATATTTCCTAGCTATTGCCGTCCTTCAATCCTTTGTTCGGATCTTGCTTAGTAGGATTTTATTTTGGCAATGTTGGTGGTACAAGTCTTTATAAATACAAGCTCTTGTTTTTATTTTTATCTGTATTCTACTCTGGCTGCTGAAATAGTTTTTTTGCATGGGCTACAAGATCTGGCTACTTTAAAATGGATTGTCATGTCCCGTGATTTATTTTATGTTGAACTGGATGTGGAGCTTTTCAATAGACGTCTTTGCTGACGCTTTGATGCTCTTTCAGCTTCTAAATTGTGGAACAAGAAGACCGCAGGAAAGGATGATATTGCAAAACTTGTTGATGACATATACAGGTCCTTTTCACCCTCTGTTTCAATAATTGTTGTATGTGTTGAAATGTATGAGACTTTTCAGATGATTCTTGGCTTATTCTTATTATGTTTTGAACTTTGTTTGTGCTTCAGAAAGATGCAGGTAACTGGGGCCACTGACTTAGCATCACTTGGACCAGGGTCCTCTGACTGCAGTAATGTTAAAGTAAAAGGTGAGTATGATGACCCCTTTCATTCAGAGACAAAGGTCAGATGTCCTTGTGGAACTACACTTGAGACCGACTCGATGATTAGGGTATGAATCAATGTCTATTTATGATGAAAAGTTTCCTTTTATTTTCTCTAGTTGCATTTCCCCTTAAATATTCTCTTTGTTCCATGTGCCCATCATTGACAGTGCGAAGATCTGAGATGTAATGTGTCACAACACATAACATGTGCTATTGTGCCTGAGAAGCCAATGGAGGGCATTCCACCTATTCCTGAGCGGTTCTATTGTGAACTATGTCGGCTGAGCCGCGCAGATCCGTATGGACCTTTTTACACTAAATTTTCTTCCTTGTTTATTTGTTGAGACAGGTCTCATTCATTCTCATTGTTTTATTTGGATCTATCTGATGAATTCTCTTGTAATATACCTTGCGCTCGAGAGGAATGTTCCTTAATAACATTGGTTTGCAAACTAATTTGTGAAATAGGTCGGTCAAACTCATAATTCATCAACTAATGCCAACTCCGCGTTTAAGTTTCAAAAAAAACTTGGAGTTAGAGACTCTGAGTTCTAAAGAGCAAAAATTCACTTCCCTCTCTCCCTCTTCTTCCCACTCACTCCCTCACATTTTTTCCTCCTTGGAACTCAGAGTTAAAAACTCCGAGTTCTTCCTCTCCCCTTCCCTCCTCCTCCACTTTTCCCTCTCCCAACTTTTCCCTCCCTTTTGTCCCTTCCTTCCACTTTTTCCTCTTTAGAAAACTAAATTCGGAGTTAAAAACTCTGAGCTATTGGTATTAGTTGACTAATTATTAGTTTGACTGACCTATTTTGCAAATTATTTTGCGAACGAATGTTATCATGGAACAAAGCTCTTGCGCTCGAAGCATCTTTTTAGAATAATTCTGATGATCTGTCATTTAAGGAGCATTTCCTTTTTATCTACAGTTTTTGGGTTTCAGTGGCACATCCTTTGAATCCTGTGAAGATGACCCGCACAAATATTCCTACTGATGGGTAAGTCTTCCGTCCTGTTCTGTCTTGGACTACTCTGTATGCATCGTGTCATTTATCATGCCCCTGAAGATGGGTACATGACCTTCATGCTGTCTTGGATTATTCTGTATGCATTCGGCTGTTTATCTTGTTGAATTTAAATATGTATTCATGATCTGCACAGACATGACGGTGTTGTGCTTTTCTCATTCCCTACTTATAATCTCTGTTATTAGCATATTTTCTCTCTATATAATCCGTTCATTCTATGAATAAAATTTTCTTGTTTATCAAAATATATTACACCATGTGCTTGAAAGTTTTCACTATACTTTTGGATGAATATGAAGTCCTTTGTCTGCTTGCTTTGGGCTGCTTTACCTTCCAAAGACATAATAACTGCTGCATTTTTGTTTGATGGTAACTTTGTTAATTGGAATTGAGGATGTTTAGTATGCTCTCAAATATCAGATGTCGTCATTTTTTGGAACATTCTGAAATTTGACATGAAAATAATTTAGTAGTATGATAATGTTTCTGAGTGACATGGTTTGTGCAGTACAAACCCAATGCTGGGCATCGACCGGAACTTTCAACTAACTAGAGCAGACAAAGACCTTTTGTCAAAGCAAGAATATGATATCCAGGTTTGCTGCCTCAATATTTTCAACCATCATAACTTCTTTCATTTGGATGTTAAGCTAATTTTGTTTCATGCAGGCGTGGTGCATGCTTCTCAATGACAAGGTTCCATTCAGGATGCAGTGGCCGCAATATGCAGACCTACAAATCAATGGTAAGCCACTGAAAGTTGTTTCCTTTCAGAGCTTTCTTCGGCGCCATTTTTGTTTGTAGTACGGAGACAATGCTTTTGTTTTGTTTCTTTGGTTTGGAGCCACCTGCCTTTGTTAGTGCCGACTACTGGTCATGTAGAATTATGAAGTATGATGCATTTACTTTAACGTCCAGATATTTAGTCCTTCTCATTTGGCAAGCTGAATAGTCATGCACATAATAATGGTTTGATATCTATTTGACTTTTTATTTCAGCTATTATGTTTCCTTTTCGAGTGAATTTGTGTATATTTTGGGGCATGCTTCATGCTATTTTTTCTTTTCACAGGCATGCCAGTGCGAGCTATTAATAGGCCTGGCTCACAGTTGCTTGGGGCTAATGGTCGTGATGATGGACCGATTGTGAGTTATATTCTCCACTTTTTCTTTGAATGTTCTCTAGTTGAACTCATTTTATGGTTGTTCTGTGCATGGGTCTGTGCACTGAATGATGGGTCTTTGATTACCGATTTGTTTTAACTGTGGACTGTGCTTTTGTTGCTCTAATATTATTCTTTATGTGACAGATAACACCTTGTACAAAAGATGGAATCAACAAGATCAGTGTGACAGGTTGTGATGCTCGCGTATTCTGTGTAGGAGTTAGAATTGTTAAAAGAAGAACTGTGCAGCAGGTGATTGGAGAACATTCTAATAAGATTTTTGAGATATTATTTTTTCAGCATATGATGCAAGGGTCGATTTGTTTGATTTCGTCTCTCCTCTTTAACTGGTTCTTGTTGATGATACATTTTTAGTAATATTGGCAAGTCTTCTTCCTCTTGCATTGTCTTGTTGTTACTTTGCGTTGCAGCTTAAAACTGTCTGTTGTGAATGGATGGATATCCACATTTATAGCTAGCATTAGTAGAATGTATTCTCTGCATGTGCTGGTCTGAAATGGTTTCCAGTAGTTCTCCTTCTGTTCTTTTGAGTCACTTCAGTGTAATTGTGATGCTTTTTCTGGAATTAAGATATCTGCAACCAGGTTCTCTATTAACAACTTGCAATAGTATCGAGTACGTGAGAAAGTCATTATGAGATGGTGAAGGGACACTGGAAAGTTTTACGACTATCCTTTTACTTTTCTGTCTAGATACTGAATCTTATTCCCAAAGAGACTGAAGGGGAGCGTTTTGAAGATGCTCTTGCTCGTGTTTGTCGTTGCATTGGTGGTGGAGGAACAACTGAAGCTGATAGCGACAGTGACATAGAAGTAGTTGCAGAGTCATTTGGAGTCAATCTACGCTGTCCCGTGAGTCTTCTTACATACTAGATTTGCTCATATTCTTTGGAATACCGTTATCATGCATATTTTAGACGGTTGGTGCTTGCCTTATTTTAAAAGTATCGACATTTATAAATGTTTGCTTGTCTGAGTGGAGAAATGAGGAATCCTTAACTAATTTTGGCTGAACAGGACAATTTAGTTATGGTGTCCTTGCCTTAGTGTCTTACAGGAACTGAAGTTTAGTGATGTGAGGCAAATCCTTTTCTGGTAAAAGTTTTCTTTGTTCTGCTACAGGTTCAAGCTTCAGTTGCACCATAATCTTTTTAAAGTGTTATTTCATGTTCTAAAATTTGAGACATCCATTTAACAAACTCCGGTTATCAGGCTTTTAAAGAAAACAAATGTCATGGGAAGTTTAATTAAAACAACTGTTAATCTGCTCATAATTTTTAAACTCCAGTCATACATCTGTTCAGCCCTGCTAGGACATAATGGTTGTGGTTAGGATGTATCCTTACCAAGCTAGGAATTCGATGGGGGCTTGGTTCAATATCTTTGGAATCAAGATGATTCTTAGGTTTTTCACCTGTGAAAGGCGGAAAGAAATTGAATGAACCTAGATCTGCAGAGCATTTTTTCTAGTTGTGGCATTTTATCAAATTCTTTATGGATTTGTCTTTGATTTTGAATTCCAGATGAGTGGATCTAGAATGAAGGTTGCTGGTAGATTTAGGTCATGTGTTCACATGGGTTGCTTTGATCTGGAGGTTTTTGTCGAAATGAATCAGAGATCGAGGAAGGTATTCTATGATATGCAATATTTCCTTTTTGATAAGTGATTTAGAATGTTCCTCTTCCTTGGTGTTTCATGCATGTGAATTCTTATGAATTTGTGTTGCTGCAGTGGCAGTGCCCCATTTGCTTGAAGAATTATTCACTGGAGAGTATCATTATCGATCCTTATTTCAATCGCATTACATCTTTGGTATTTTCCTGTTCCTGGGCTTTCCTTTTCATAGTTTGAATGTGGATATGAATGTGAGGATCCTGAGTTCTTGAGTTGAACAGATGAGGCACTGTGGAGAAGATGTGACTGAGATTGAAGTGAAACCCGATGGTTCTTGGCGTGCAAAGACGAAAACCGAAGTTGAACGGCGAGAACTAGGCGATCTGGTGCAGTGGCACCTTCCTGACAGCATCCTTGTTAGTTCTACAGTTGAGAAGCCTCCACCAAAGGTAGATCTACCAAAGCCAATCAAGCAGGAAGGTGTTTTGGATGGGCATACTGGTCTCAAACTTGGAATAAAGAAGAACCGTGATGGATTTTGGGAGGTTAGTAAACCAGAAGATCCAAACAACTACCCTGGCAACAGATTTCATGATAATTTTGGTGACCAGGAGCTAAAAGTGATTCCTATGAGCAGTAGTGCGTCTGGAAGTGGTAGGGATGGTGAAGATCCAAGTGTTAACCAGGATGGTGGTGGGAATTTTGACTTCTCTGTCCACAATGGGATTGATTCTACTCCTATGAATGGTGACCATGTTTTGGGGTTCGGTGATCAAAACCCTTCTGCCCTGGTAGATGCAGAAATCATCGTTCTTAGTGATTCTGATGATGAAAATGACTTACTAGTGTCATCTGGAGACATGTACCTGAACAATGGCCAAAGTGAGCCCAGTGGGATCAATTTCTCAATCCCACCGCATGGTATAGCTGATTCATTTGAAGATCCTGCCCTTGGAACTGGTGGGAACTCGTGTCTGGGTCTTTTTAATCCCAGTGATGATGATTTTGGCGAAATGCCCCTTTGGTTGCCTGCAGGGCCTCAGGCTGGTCCAGGTTTTCAGTTGTTTAGTGCAGATGTGAATGTATCAGATGCTTTGGCTGATTTGCAGCATGGTCCCATTAGCTGCCCTCCTGCTATGAATGGATACAATTTGGCACCTGAAAACACAATAGACACCTCTGCTCTTACCCCAAATAATCCACTCATTACCAGAGGCATTAACATGAGTGAGAATTTAATTGATAATCAGTTGGCGATTGGGAGGGATGATCCATCCTTACAAATATTTCTTCCGACAAGGCCATCTTCTAATGCCTCAGCCCCATCTAATTCAAGGGAACATGCTGAAATTTCTAATGGATTACAAGAAGACTGGATATCTTTGAGGCTCGGTGGTGATGCTACCGCTGGCCCTTGTGAGATGCCAAATGCCAATGGGTTTAATCACAGACAGCAAATTCCGTCAGCGGAAGGATCTATGGACTCCCTGGATACTGGTTGGTGATTCCTGCTCAGTTGCTGGATTTCCCCGCTCCATTCTTAGAAACTGTATGCTCATTTCTGGTGGTTTTTACTGATGGGTTACTTTTCTTTCCTTGTGCATGCAGCTTCTTTGCTACTTGGGATGAATGATAACAGATACGAAAAGGCAAATAAGCAGAGATCCGACGATCCCTTTTCATTTCCTCGACAAAAGCGTTCTGTAAGACCAAGGCTGTATCTCTCTATCAATGACTCAGATACAGAGTAGTTGAACTGATACTTGCTAATCAAGGACTCTGTTGCTTTGGTGGAGTGATCTGTTCGCCTCCACCTTTGGTATTGAGGAGAAGTGTGATGGCTTAGGTCCTCTGCTTGCCCTGCTTGATCACAGGATTCTGGGTCCTGAGATTTTACGGAATTGGGCATGAGGCATACAGAAGAGCCAGGCAATGCTGGAAACTGCCCCTTTTAAAGGATGATGATGCTGGTACCTTGCAGATCACTTTCAACCGGTGAGTCCGGTTTGGGATGTTGGGTGCTAAATTCATTTCCGTTGGTTTTTGGTCAGTTGATTGTGATTCATAGGCTCAGTCGCAAGTGTTTGTGGTTCAGGTGGGCTTGTCGCCTAGCAAGGCTCTCGCCTGGGCACGCAGTATACTGCAAGTCTGCAGGTCCAGTTATCAAAAACTGTGTACAGCTATAGTCCTTGGGTTCTGGAAAGACTGACTTAGAATTACCCAAATATGAAGTTATCGGCAGAAAAGCGATGCCCTCAAACTACTACAATCTTTCTGGTTAGCTAGATTAGATTGAGATCTAGATTTTGTTAGACCGGAGTGAGCATGAGAATGTAAGCACTTGCTAAGCAATAGATTATTCGTCTTACGAAAATAGTGCTGTCGAAAGAGAAGAAGATGAGTCGAAATGCCATATAGTGGTTACGAATTCCCTTGGCGGAATGAATACATTAGGCCGCCGGCCAGTAATAACTATAATTTATGACGTGGCCCGCCCACCAATTCTAGGCGTGAGAGGAAGTCCCAAACTAAGGAGAACGCCGAAGCTTATAAGAGGCAAAATATAGAAAAAGCGCCCACCGTGGGGCTCGAACCCACGACCACAAGGTTAAGAGCCTTGCGCTCTACCGACTGAGCTAGACGGGCTTCCACTATTTATTAATCAGCAAGTTCAAATTTCCTTTTAAATTAATCGACTTATCTTAATCTTAAATTTTTGTTTCCTAGAAGACGAACACCCTTTTTAGAAGCCCCCAACGCTGCTCCGTCTCCCCCAACCCCTTCACTCCCTCACCCAAGACGGACTCTCCCTTCTAGAAGCCAGCTCCCACCTCTCCTGCCCCTCTTCCTCCCCGCAGAAGTCCTGGGGGTCCAACATCGCCTGCAGCAGGAACTTCCTCCCGTTCACCCCGTTTGCGTTGCACCCTCCTTCCGTCGTCGAGTCCACCAGCACCTTCACCGGGTAACTCGGATACGCCCCTCTCCCGAACGCCCTCGCGCAGGCCGTCGCCGGCCCCTGGAAGTACCCCGTTCCCAAACGGGTTCGTCGTCGTCCTCGCCAGCAGCGTCGCCAGGTTTATGATCATCCCGTCTATCCCCACGTCGCCATTCGGGGCCACCAGCGGCGGCACCTGCGACCCGTATATGGGCTGGTGGAACGGCCACGCGCACTGCCCTGGGCACTGCGTTGCCGAGTTCCCAACCCAGATGAATGCGGGTCCGCCCTGGGGTCCCGAGGACCAATGGGAGCCGCAGCGGGAGCAGAAACCCTCGACGAGCACGTGATCGGAGGTCAAGACAACGACGATGGACCCGGGGGACCGGGAGGCGGGCTTCCCGGCGAGGGCGTGGAGGTGGTAGTTCTTGAGGGATTTGCCAAGGGGGTAGTTGGGGCGAAGGAGCAGGTAGGAGACGACGAGGGAGGTGACGGAGGGGGGGCGGAGGAGGAGTACTTGTCGGTAGTCTACCACCAGGAGGAGGCGGAGGGGGAAGGGAGGGGGGATGGTGGGGGGAAAGGGAGTGGAGGAAGTCGAGGATGACGGAGCGCTGGGAGGGGGAGAAGCGGCCGTACCAGAGGAGGGAGAGGGAGACGTCGCCCATGAGGAGGGGGCCCTGGTGGTACCGGAGGAACAGAAAAAAATGTTAGACGCCCTTCTTGGTTTATTTCGTTAGATTATCGTCGACGTAGTACAAAAATATTTAGGGACACGTTAGACCACGCAGGAATAGAAAAAGGCACGTTCAAGACGGGGTATGTTCTGAACTACCGTGGGAACACAAACAAATTCGCTTAAACCACGTGAAGTTTTGAAAATTCCCAAAAGTCTGTGCCACCTCATTTTTGTCTTTTTCCTAAATTCTTAAAAACCCGAAATTTAGAAAAACTTTGCAATTTAGTCCTTGAAATGGCTGGAGAAGGAAAATCCTCGGGAAATCCTTCTGGGACTCCATCTCGATTGGAGTTCGTTCCAGAGTCTAGATTGTCTCCCTTTGGGATGAGTAAGAGTATAAATGATATTTTAACTCAGCTAACCATTCAAGGGAGTACAGAAAGTCTAGAAAGCCGAAACCAGATGGCAAGGGAAGTAGGCTTGTATGTTAATAACATACTAGACGCTCTGGAAAAGGAAAGAGGTTTAAAGAGGCCTGAAGCCGAGGCAACCTCTGGACTGGAAAGTACAACTGGAAAACCAGTCGAAAGATTGAATTTGGGAGGAAGAAATTCCAGACCAAATCAAGGCAAAAGTGTGGAAGAAATGTATAAGGAATCGGTTGCTCCTTTCATTCTAGACACACAAAAGCGAAGTGCAAATTTGAACTCTCAAAGTGGAGAGTTGGCAAAAGACCTGAGGAAAGCCTTAGGTCTGGCAGAAGATGCGCCAGTTCATTTAGACAACAGAACGTTTAATGAACTGGTAACTGCGAAGAGGGAAATTTACAGGCCCGATTATCCACATAGAACTAAACAAGAGTTTGTTCCAAGAGATAATGTTTTGAAGCCTATAATTACCCCTGGTGCTTTTCTAGACATAGACTGTGAAAAGCATGTATCTGAAAAGATAGATGAGTGGTTATCACTTATTCGAATGACAGCCTCAGCAGGAGGAATACCTCCTGGAGCAGTCTATGAATTATGTGTGGCAGCCCTCATGGGAACAGCACAGAAATATTGGAAGTCTTTAGTGGCTCATACAGACATCAAGGAAAAAATAGATCAAGCGCTGACGGTTGACGGCGTATTAGCAATAGTCGCTGATGCCCTGAAACGAGAGTTCTGTGGTTTCTCATTGTCCACTGAGACTGTGGAAAAAGAGCAGTCATTGACAGCTCTGGTTAAACTACAGATCTGCGATATGTGCTGGTTTGATAGCTACGTATGTGAGTTCCAGAAGTATTATTACAATCTGGATGTAGTATCTCAGCAGTTCATATTAGGAACCTTTTTTGCAAAACTTCCTGAACCGTGGCCGGAAGTGGCGCAAAAGGCTTATGAATTACTTCTGAGTGAGGAGAAGATTGTCTCTGGACTCGGAGGAAAAATTCAGGCGGTGAAGTACGCAATGCGTAAAGCATGTACTGAGCTCCAGGTTAAGGAGGCAGCTAAGAAGCTGCCATACCTAAACAAGAGCTGTTGTTCTCAAATAGAGTATGTGCCTGGAAGGTATGGATGCGATATTCGCAGTAATCCAGGAGACTCTTTGAAGAGAAGGAACTTTCCTCGTAAGAGGAAGTTTGTTGGGTACAACAAAAGAAAAGTTTGGCCCAAGAAGGACGTCCAGCGTAAGCAAAAAGGAAGTCCTGCTTACAAACCAAGAAGGTTTGTAAGGAGAAGGGATAACCTGAAGGACAAAGATAGGATAGATGCTTTCAAGAGAAAGCATGGCAGAGAACCTAAATGTCCAAAAGGGAAACCTTTGAGCAGCTGTAATTGCTGCTGGTTTTGTGGATCAAAAGACCACAAAGCGGATAATTGTCCGAAGAAGAACCAGAGGAGAGAAAGACTCCGTATGGTCTTCCTGGATGACAGGAGTCAAGAGGAAGAAGTCCTTGCTTATGAACCAATAGATGAGCAGGAGATTTCCGACTTAGACTCGGAAGTAGAATCAATTTACGAGGTAGTATCTGATTATGATACAGACTCGGAAGAAGATTCTGATATTTGGAAAATGCATCTGTTCATGATGAGAGCAGTGCAGGACGAAGATGGTGATGAGATGGTTCCATTGGAAGCATCGAATCAGGTATTGGAGGAATTCCACCAGTACGAAGATCCATCCCAGTCGGTACTGGAATGGAGGTTGCCTAATGTTAATGTGAGGGAAGTCTATAATGTATCGAGATTTAATTTTAGATCGATAATAGACATCTCGCAAACAGAGGCAACGGCTCAAGTCACAAGTACAGAACTTGAGACGCTGGATATACCATTACTCAACGTGCAACGCATTCGGGAAACCATGCAACGTGCGAGAGGTGTATATAACTATATACACATTGGGTTAATTCAGGTAGGATTAATCCCGCTGTTTCATTTACCAGCGGATAGTCCTGTGGTAGCAGCAGTGATTGATAAACGTTGGCGAGAGTTTAGAGATCAGCTGATATCAGGGATACAGGCCAATCTAGCGCATGGCCCTGTATGGTTCCAAGTCCATCCAAATTTCATGATGGCCTTGAACGATCGCTGTTTGGGAAATTCATTGACCTTAAGGATCAAATCGATGAATATGGATAGAATGAATTCCCAGGCCAAATTTTTGGCGTATCACACTAGAGTAATTTACCGATTGGTAAATACAACTAGTCCTGGTGTGAGGAACATCTCAAGGCTTACTGAGTTGTTCGAAGAAGGTCATAATAACTACCAACAGTTTCACAGGCGAGAGGTAAATCCGTTGGAATTAACCTGGCCAAGAAACTGGGTTATGACTGAACCTGGTAGTAGCTCGAGGCCCATAAGTGCGGCCAATATCCGACAAAGAGGTAATGAAATTACTTTAATGTTGGGAGAACCGTCTAGAGACAGTTTTAGAGCTGATAGGCATCTGCCTATGCTTAGCGAGAGAGCTGACAGGCATTTGCCTGTGAGGATGCCACTCCTGAGAGAGCCGCTCAATAGAGCGCCCTCTGAAGTCTCTTCAAGAGCTAGTGACGTAGGAGAAGACGTAATAGTCTCTCGACCAGAGGTTGCAAGCGCACCTCCACTAGTAGAAGAGATGTCTCGAAGGTCTGTAGATTCAAGGACCCCGTCTCAACATACGGGTAGAATAGTGGGGTATAGACAGGTATCACTACCAGTCTATGAAGACCCTGTGGATCAACCGAGAGAGGAATCTATACGGATGTTAAGGGTCACCAGTATGGAATACTCTTTATCCGAGATTCCTGAAGTTTGTAAGGTTATTGAACAAATAGCCGAGCAAAGGTCTATTGCGATAGACGATATCTGGAGGATGATAGAACCATCCCAAACTGTTCCTGAAAATATTGGGTTTAGTGTCAGGAAGGAAGACTTGAGCACATATGTAGCTCTAACCTTCAAGTTTCCTGGATACTATGAGTATTCCCTGGACACTTTAATAGACACTGGGTGTAGTACAACTTGTGCTAGACTCAATGCTCTACCAGATGAGTGGTGGAAACCACTGCAGAAACCCATCCACATGGTTAACGTCGATGGTATGGCCACAATTGTTGGCCACAAGGCAAGCAACGTGCCTGTCTTTATTGGTGGACAAAAGTTCATCATTAAAGAGATTCTTGCACATCCTTTACTAGAGGCCGACATCATTATTGGTAACGCCTTTTTGAAGGGTCAGAAGGAAAACCTTCCTTTTGTGCAAAATGAAAATGATGTTTCCATAGGTGGGGTAAAAATAAGTATTCTACAAGAGCCTAGACTACGGCTAAAATTTGGCTTTTATCCGGTAAAACGGACAGAATACTGTGGAGATATCCCATGTGAAAAAGCTTTCAGAGTGCGAGCTCAACGTGGTGATATACGGTTGGATGAGAACGATTCATGGGAACAAACCCTGTTTTCTCCAACGAATACCAGAAGTTCTAGCTGGTATGACGACTTGTTTCCAAAACAAGAAGTGTGTATGGCTGTGAAGTTAACAGGAACGAAATGGGATAAGTTCCTAATAAAACTGGCCGATAATTTTAGTGAAGATCCACTAAAGTTATGGACTCGAAATGGCCTTAGGGCTAAATTAGAGTTAAAGGATCCCGGAACCATTATAAGAGCCCGAAACATTACATATACGGCTGAGATGGTTGAGGAGTTTGATAAACAAATTCCTGAATTGCTTGGAAAAGGCTTGATAAGGGACAGTTACAGTCCACATTCTAGTCCTGCCTTTATGGTTATTAATCATGCCGAGCAGGTGCGAGGTAAAGCACGAATGGTTATAGATTATCGTCAGCTTAACAAAGCTACAAAGGACGATGGCTATAAGATTCCCACTGCGGGAGATTTAATTGACAGGGTGAGTCTGAGCCAACCAAAGTTCTTCTCTAAGTTTGACTTGAAAAGTGGATACTGGCAAGTCAAGATGGAGGAAGAATCGGTTCCTCTAACTGCCTTCAATGCTCCGCAAGGAATGTTTGAATGGTTGGTAATGCCATTCGGTCTGAAAAATGCTCCAGGCGTGTTTCAGCGCAAAATGGATAATGCTTTTAAACAGGTCCGAAAATTTTGCGCGGTCTATATTGACGATGTGCTAATCTACAGTCAGTCTGAAGATGAACACATGAGGCACCTTGATCAGGTGACTGATGTCTTCCGAAGGGAAGGTATGATTCTATCTGAGAAGAAGATAGAATGGTTTAAGGAATCGGTTAACTTCTTAGGCATGGAGATTGAGCAGGGTAAAATTAAACTGCAAAATCATATTGCCGAGAAAATAGTTAATTTTCCTGACAGACTTGAGGATAGAAAGCAAGTCCAAAGATTTTGTGGATGTGCTAACTATGCAAGAAAGTTTGTGAAAGATCTTTCCCGAGATCTAAGTAGAATTTCGAAGAAAACCTCTTCTACTAATCCTTGGATATGGGAAGATGAAGACACTCAGTCTATTAGAAGGATAAAAGCTAAGGTGAAAAATTTGCCTCAATTAGCTTTACCATCTGATAAAGATGAGTTAGTCTTGGAAGTTGATGCTTCTGAAGAACATTGGGGAGCAGTCCTTAAAATTAAGGGACGTAAACCAGAACCGGTGTGTAAATACTGGTCGGGAAGTTTCAAGGGGTACGAATTACGATACCCGATACATGAAAAAGAAGTATTAGCCTTAAAATACGGAATAAAGGCTTTTTACATCTTTTTGGCACCGAAAGCATTTTTAGTGCGATCTGACTCGACCTATGTTAAAAGGTTTATGAGTCTGAACCTTAAGGAAGCTAGGCAAACTAGACTCTTGAGGTTGCAGGAACAATTGAGCTATTATAAATATGAGGTCGAATACATTCGATCCGACCACAACTTAATAGCCGACTCTCTCTCTAGAGAACTTGCAAACACCTCTCTTTCTAAAAACTCTGCAGATGGATCCTGCTGCAAAGAGAAAGATATGCTGGGGATGCAAGAAGGAGGGACACTCCCGAAAGGTATGTCCTAAACTCAAAGGAGAAAGTGAGCATAGTGATGCTGGTTCCGTTTCAGGAACGAAAGAAGCAGTTCTCTGCTGGCAGTGTAAGCAACTGGGGCATCGCTCTTATGAGTGTCCCAAGAAGCTGAAAACTGCGGATTCCCAGAAGGGGAAGGCTGAACTTAAGGAGAAAGCAAAAGCTGACTCCAAGAGGGAAGCGAAACCAGATCTCCAGAAGGAGATGGCTAATCCCAAGGAGGCCGAGGCCAGATCTAAGGGAAAGGCGAAAGAATCCCAGAAGGGGATGGCTGGATCTAAAGGAAAGGCAATAGCTAATCCTAAGGAGAAAGCGAGAGTTTCCCAGAAGGGAAAGACAGATCTGAAGGAGAAGGATAACACCAACTCCGAAAGAGATGTGAAGAAAAATCTTCAAGAGAAGATGGCCGATCCTAAGGAGGGAAGCTCCAAAGAAAAGGAGAAAATGGCAGATCTGGAAGACAAGGCGAAAGCTGAGTCGAAGGAGAAAGCCAGGAAGAAGAGAAAAGCCAAGAGGCTTGGATCATCTGGTCCCAAAGGGGGCGATTCTGCAAAGGATGGTCCAAAGAAGGACGATAAGGTTGAAGAACCTTGGTGGTCACCTTTGACCATGGAGCAGTTCAATTACTGCCGAAACCACTTAGCCAGAGAGCAGAAGATTTCCATCAATCAAGCTGTAAAATCCTATAAGGCTTTGTTACAAAGCAAGGAAGAACAGAAAGAAAGAATGGAAACACAGTATGCTGAGGAAGAGGCTAAGTTCAAGGCCATTATTGGCGAGCCAGTCCAAGAGGTAAACCCAGAACCAAGGGTAGAGCCTGAAGAAATGGCTGCAATGGAGTGTGAGCAATACTTCGACTTTGGAAGTGCTTACGAGGCATTGGAAGGGACTCTAGAAAAGAAAGAGAACCTTGAGGAAGCAATTCCTGAGAAAGACTCGGTTAGAGAGTCTGGTGGCAGAAGTCACGGTGGCAAAAGCCAGGTTGGGGAAACCCAAGAGGATCTGGAAGGATCCTGGTTTTTTGATCAAGACTCGTTCGAAGATGGATCCCTAAGTTGGGATGCGTCTGTAGTCTGCGGAGGACTCTTAGGCGGCATCAAACATGATAGCAAGCGCCAAGTTGAGTACTTTGCAAAGAAGACTGTTGAGTATATCAAAGATCTGGAGTTTAAGCTATCGATTATGGCTTCAGATGAAGAGGAGATGTCTAAAGTCGAAAGAGAAAGACAGCAGATATTCTCCACCACTATGTCAATCATACCAGGGGAAGTCAAAAATTATGAAGTCCCAAGGGTGGTGGTAGACATGAGCGAATCCTCGTTGGAGGAGAATGCTGTACTTCAACCGTATCTACACTGGATATCGGGGAAGTGGCCGTCTTTGAGAATCCATTCAGAGATGGTGGGAGTAGCAGCACCTTACATACATGCTGGGTTTGTAGACATTCTGGAAATCGATAGATCTGAACCAGAGTGTATGGAAACACTGCCGATGTTGGTAAGGTATGTACTCGGATGCCTAGGCTACGGACCCAAGTATGCCACGGCATTGATTACTAGCACAATAAGGGAGGAAGAAGACCATCCCCTATACGGGAAGGTGATATTGCAGAATTTGCAAGTATGGAACATCCACCCTTGTGAGAGTAGACGTCTGGTGGAACCTCAACGACAGGACCTCGATCAGAGAGGTTTATGGCGAAAGTATTACAAGGACAAAACTGTCCGAAAGGCCATAAAGGTTGAGTTCCTTAAGGATGTGTTGGAGCATGTGTTGACCCGCAAAGATGACTACTACGTGCTCTGTGACGGCATCATAACCGTCACGATTCTTCGGTCAGATTTAAGCCTCATAGACGAACCAGCAGGAGACCGAGGATGGCAGAGGATGCTCGACCTTCTGGATAGTTTCTGGAGGCGAGAAAACTCTGAGCTGCACCTCCGAACCGACACCTTCGAGGTTTGGAGCAAGATTGCTGATTTCACAGACAAAACCCTGAATCAGCAAATCGAGCATGATGAGAGGACCCTACAAATGGCGCAACAAATTTTTGAAACAGTTCAAGACAGGCCGGGACTCTCAGAGAAAGAAGGAGTTGGCGAACCATCAAGCGCCAACAGCAAGGAAGGAACCTCCCAGAACAACGCCCCAATGCAAACGGGAGGAGACTGTTAGAATAGGACAATTTTGTCGGTCATTAGGACCCCACTAACTTTTTGTAACAGTTTAGATTCCTTTTACTTTTGAGCTGGAAAACAGTGCATTGGCACCAGCTCCTTTGTGTATATATTCACAAGCCCTCTACCTCATTTGGGGAGGCAATCTGAATAGAGAATTTTCTCTCTCAAGAATTCTTTGATTGTCCTCCGGAAGAAAATCTAAAATGAAAACTTCGACTTCAAGTCCGAGTTGAAGTTTTCTATGATAGTTCTTCGAAAAATACCTTAAGAAACCAAGAAAGTTAGAATTAATCAAAACAGATTAATTTTAGCTAAGGGATAGATCTGCGGATCGACACCTTGAAGAATAAGTCATTTCGACTAAATCTTGTAAGGCTAAGCCATTCGGCTAAAACCTTGGATGAGGAGTGCCTATATAAGTCCCTCATGGTATGGGCATTAAGATAGCACAGAAGAGCCTCTCCAACACCTTCTCTAGAATTCTTGAGAAGAAGACTCTTGAGGAACAGCTTCTTGAGTTCTCTTGGTGCGGAAGCTTGGTGAACCCTCTGAGCAATTCGATTAAGGTATGAGCAACATCTTTATGTTTTAAAGTTGTTTATGCTGATTCTTTCAAATCTGAAAGAAGACTTTGATTAAGGCAACTTAATTAAAGTGGTGCAACTGCACGAGTCATTCTTATGACTGATTGCCCTAACCCAGATTTACTTCATTTGGATCACGGGGTTGGCAAGGATTCTACTACTGGTCTTCTCAATACCATAGTAGATCGGCTTGAAAATCTATCGGCACAGATATCACAAATATCACAGCAGATAGAAAGTTATTCTAAAAAATTAGAAGAGCTGACTCTAATTCAGAGTGAATTCGAGGAATATTTCCTTGAAGGTAAATCCAATCTGGGATTTGCGGCAAGTTCAAAGTACTCAAACGAGTATTTGAGGTTGGCAGAACGCCGACGACAAAGACAATTGGGAAAATCTTCTTAAGTTCGATTCCTGTTTATTCTGAAGAGAAATTTGCATGTTGATATCTAACTCTTATATGAGTTAGTTTATCTTGCTTAATCTTCGGATAATAAATTGGTATCAGAGCCCTCTTAAGAACAATTTTTCATTAAATTGTCTTGAAGGACCAAATTAAAAGAATTGGGATCTTTGAAGTCTAGATTGTGGGAAAGAAAAATAGGAAAGAAAAGAAATCAGGTAGGGAGCAGGTTTCGGGAATTTATTACCAAACAACGGTAAAAGACGAATTTTTTTGTAGGACCACAGTAAGTTGGAACAAAGCTCCGTTCAAGACACGCTCATTATTCGTAACGCCCTTAAATCGAAAAGTTAAATTAAAATAAGATTAAATTTAAAAATTTTTAAACGATACGTCAAAACTTAAAATTGACTTATTAATAATTTACAATATCGATATTTTTGTCTATTTTATATGGGTCTAGCACAAAAAAGTGCTACTTTGAAAAAAAAATAAACCGGTAATTGAGAATGAATAGGGTGAAATTAACCCCCATTACGCGAATAATGGTAAGTATTATATTAATAGATCAACTCAGAGGCATCCTCTATCCAGTCTGATTAAGAGAAACGTTTTGGTCTGACCAGCGTAAAACGTGAAAAATCACTTTTTGTAGTGTCGGATTAGTGTCCGAACCCGTTGGTTGTTCTCTCCTTATTATTAACCTACTAACAAAAAACAGGAAAACGTCTAAGCTTAACATTACAGGTGTTCCTCGTGTTTCTATCTTCTTCTTTCGAGCTTATGCCTTTGTCCCCTCTTCGCAGGCAGTCGGGGTCCATTCACAAGAGATCACCAGTCTTTGATTTACGACGATGCTTCGAGCGAAGCTTAACGTTGTAGGGACCCGCAACGCAAGCTGTACACTTGCTTCGAAAATCGTTGATCGAGTACTATTGCTTCTGTTATACAAATTTAGGTCGTGATGTGCCCGTCTCCTAAGGCACTTCTTCCACTTTGTCCACTTCGGTCAGTTCGATCCGCACAGAATCCCTGTCCCTGGAACCCCCCTCTATGTCAGTGGTGCGGCGCTCGTGGCTGTCGCTGGTTCCTTCCTTATCAGTTTCTTCCTCAAAGTCCTGGGTGATGGTGTCCCCGAAAGTGGGGCTGCGGTAATGCGTGGACGAGAAATCGGAATTCGTCTCGACGGAACCGCCCCGTATATGACTAGACGAGGAGTCCCGAGTTCCATGAGACGATCCCTGCTGCTTCTTCCTCTTCTCCCTGACCCCAGCATGCCATTTCCTGATCACATTCGCTGTGTCCTCCTCCAGGGCCGCGCTCTTGAACCGCGATCCCATCTGGTTCAAAAAATTAAAATGAAAATGCCCAATTGTCGGACTGAAAATCCTCGCATGTGATTGTACACGGCACAGCGTTAGATCAGGCTCGCACCTGTGTGACCAGGGCATACAGGGGGAGTGTGATGTAGCTGCATAGGACTTGAACAATCACCCTGGAAACAAATGGCAGACGATTTTCAGAAGTCAAAGTTGAACTCGCTCAAAAGAAGGACGAAGATGCATGGTAGATAAGGCGCTTACGCTAATACGACCCGGACTATGATGATCTCCAGGTGCTCATGGTAGCAAGACTTAAATCCGAATTGCGTCTGGATGAAGTGAAATAAAAAATCACACGGTTAGGTTTCAGTAGGCCTCTCAAGCTCGAGCGGAGGGAAGTGGAGTCCCGAGGGACGCATGCGAGGGGGCTATTACGTACCGTGACCCAGATGAAGAAGGCGAGCTCAAACGCATTCTGAAAAGGAAAAGCGGCAAACCATCAACGAGGCAGATCGAGGAGACTTTGACGTCGATATATGCAACGAAAAACGAGAGAACTTCGTCCCTAATTTAGTACCATAAAGAGGGTGAAGTGGAGGAGGGTGAGGACATATTTCGGGTGGCTGAACCAGAAGAGGTTGTCATTTGGTTGGACGAGAGGAGTCCCCTTGATCACCGTGTTCTGGCTCTTCAGCTGAAGTGCCATTCTCGCCACGATCACCTCGAGCTTTGTCCCAAGAACCAGCACTATCTGCGATTATTCGACCATTTATCAGTTTCCCTCCGAGAAGTAAGTGAGATGATTAAGCGAAATTCTGTCCTACCGTAAGTGGAATGAAGGACACCCAGAGATACACTTCCCACCCTGCATCGTCAACATTCATTGTATTATATAGCAGAAAATTCTCGTGAATTAGGATTAGTTACGCGTAGCTAGCGGCATTAAAGGGCAAATCTTGTACCATGAACGTCCATGAGCATGAATATCACGACCACGAACCACATGAATGGACTGCACGCACAAACGACCCGAATGTCACATCAGAAAGAAAATCACGGCGTAAGCTTTGCTCGCATGTTATCTGGGGAGGGATCATCACCTGATGCCGACGACAACCTTGAAGTCGTCCTCCAGGGATCGTTGAATATACCTTTGAAAATTGAAGTTGCTGTTTGCCGACAAATGAGCCTGCCAATTCAAAACCATTTTTTTAAAAGATCAACTAACAGGACAGGACCACCACGAGACTCTGATGAATCAACGACAAGGCATGCCATCATTGACTCGGAATTAGCTGCCTAACCGCGATGAATCCATGGCGAAGGGTGAGGTAATCGACTTTAGCCACCGAGTGGAAGAACTGCCGGAAAAAGCATTTCTGCATACATTATTCAACAGACCAGAGGAAAGAAGAACACCAAAATGAATAAATCACCAAAATGCCAAAATCAAGTCAATAAGGAAAGGCGTTGTTGTCAAAACTAACAGTCCACAGGAGGGAGGATGTCTCGGTGCAGGCGCCCATATGGCGACGGCCGAACGTGGTTTGCC
Source organism: Melastoma candidum (assembly GCA_023653495.1). Lineage (NCBI taxonomy): Eukaryota > Viridiplantae > Streptophyta > Magnoliopsida > Myrtales > Melastomataceae > Melastoma > Melastoma candidum. Next base: position 24,743,430 of record CM042882.1, read on the forward strand.
GCGTGAATCGGAAACGATTCGGGTCTGCCCAAGAAAAAAAAGAAAAGCACGAACCATTAGCAAACAACAGATCGCCTGCATAAAAACATGGGGACTTTTCTTGTTCTGCATTACTGCAACAGTCAAAAAAGCAAAAGGTAGGGATGGAAAATCTTTACTTGGAGAATTCAAAAGAAAAAAATGGTTTGATGTCTCAATTTCGGTGGTCTAAAGTAGAGATTAGACAATGAGTCGATGGAGAAAAACACAAGATCAAATCAAAGATTGGTTTACCATTTGCTGCCTGATATTCGGTGGTCCGTGTCTCTTCCTCCCAACCTTTCCACCTCTTCATCTACAAAACCAAAATTCAATGGGAAATTAATTATAATGTAATATATATATATAATCCACAAAAAAACTCTTTAAATGTCTTTTGGGTTGAGGTTGGAATGCAACTGCTGGACATTTGACTCTCCTTTTCTTTCTATTTCTTGCACTTGGTTAAAATGGTGGAGCACGAGCATGTCGTCTAAAATTCTAAGACGTCAAGGTTTTACCAAATTTTAAAAAAAGGGATGTGGACAAGCTAGGTAGATAAGACTACCCTCCTCCTCCTCCTCCTTTGAATGAAATTGTTAGGACAAAGACACTCTCGTATATACCTTGGCTCGGCCTAAAGCCATGGTGAGGACACTGTACACGATCTGCATGACCGCCAGCACGAATATGAAGATGCTCAGCTGGTTCATCCCTTCCACCGATATCAGCGACGTCATTCCCTGAAACACAGACTTTGTCAAGTTATGTGTCACTCCGAGGGTACTCTTTGGAAGGGAGGGGGTTGTCCGCCGGACCTTCCGGATGCAGTGGTCGTCCCCAGAGAAACCGGCGGCGTCAGAAGCTAATCTTCTCTCAATCGGCAGTGCAGTTTCGCCATCTGACATAGAGGGATGTTTGGTTGTTTTCGTGGTAATGGTTCTCCGGCAGGGTAACATGGTGTTGGCGACATGAGTGGGTATGCAGATCTTCAGTATGGTGTTCTGGGTCACCGCCAGAGTCAGGGACATGAATCCCAGGAGCATCAGAACTGTCGATTAAAAAGACCGAAAGTTTCATCGCACGGTCGGGTTCGGGTTCATGGTTCGAGTACATAATACCAAGAAGAGAGTAATTCACCTGTTTTGAGCTTCTCTACTGCCTCGTGCAGCGCAGCCTTCCGATGCCGTTTCAGCCACTGCTCCACAGAAGAGGAAAAACCAAAAAAAAAAGAAGGAAAGTGCTATATCATATCTGAAAAAGAGATCACGTTGCAGGACGACATTGAAAGCAGTGCTCACGTGACAGAGGAGATGAATCAAGTGCTCGATGAAGATGGAGAGGGAGATGAAGACGAAGCAGACGGTGGCAAGGGCCCAAGTGGGAGTCTCCTGCAGCGAACGAGGAGCCGCCAACAACCTTCCTTCTACGGCCATGCTCGTCAGTAGGATGATCCCACACGAAGCGTCCCTCCCAAACTCTCCCCTCGCCGCCCCGTGCCGTTCCGCTTCGGCAACAGAAAAGGGGGGGAAGGAGCTGGGGATTGGGATCGATGCAATAACTTATATAAACGTTGGGGGAGGTGTTGGGAATGGCTTTTAAAAAACTAACGAGGATTTGGGTCCCCATCTTTTCCCAAGTCAGCGGAAGGATACTTCAGATGGAAGTTAAAAAACTTTGATACGTAGTAGTAGTTGTTGTCTGTATTTGCCTTGCCCTTTAGCTGCTGAAACGCATTATTACAATTAGTTTGGTTTGACTTGGTTTGGAATTTGGAAAACGTCGTCGGGTGTATTACATCATTTTCGGTGGATGACGAGGGAGGGCAAGGGGGGTGGGGGTGCAGTTGCTTATTTTGGAAATAAACACACCACGCCACGACCATGATTTGATGATAACGTCAAACTTGTGTATATATTCTGGTCCAGGCTGCTCTTATTGGATGATTGTGTTATCTTCCCTCTTTCTAGAAAGACCAGCGCCTTCTCGCCTGCTTATGTTATTACCAAAAGGAACCCCCCACCCCACCTTTGGTTAATCACGATTGGTCAACCAGGTAAGCGACTGTTCCCGGTCGGAGGAATGGTTATAGTAGTAGTAGTAGTAGCCGCCCATAGTTGAAAAGAAGAGGCGACACACATGGTGGGGGAGGGGGGGGATAGATTTTGAAATTTCCAGCCTCTTGTAATAGAATAGTTGCTGCTCTTGTTAAAAAGACAAAAGACAAAGAAGAAGATTGGTAGGACCCGGTGGTCGTTGTAAATGCATGTGGACATATATTCCATTTACTCGGGCAGCTCACTCCCCTCAGCATTAAATAAAAAAAAATAACAAAAAGGAAAAATGGACAAGAAGATATATGACAAACAATAACTCAATAATACACACAGCCGCCGTTCCTCCGCCCATTCAAAATCACGTGCTCCCCACCCACGTTAGTCTTCTATTCTCATTCCCTTCCGTGGACTTATCAAGATAATAATACCCGCTGCTTTTCTCTACAAAGAAACACCTTCTCCGGATGTTTATACACTAACCACAACCACACGAGTTGTTTGTGACGGTCTTACCCCGTCGTTTACTAAACATCGCCCTGTCAGTCAGTTGTCCGCACGAGGGAGGACTCCATGAGTGTTGGAAATGTTAGGTGGGCACTTGCGGCTATACGTCGGATGACTCGTGGGTGAAGCCTAAATCACTTGATGAGACAAACTAATAAATTTTAAGAAAAAGGGAATACACTCTTGATTTTGTCTCATTCTTTTCTTCCATATAAGTAGATTATTTATACATAAGAAAAGACTCTTAGAATTCTAACCCTTGGCCTTCAATCTCTTGAACTTCTAGGCTTCGTCTAAAAGACTTCCTCAAGCGACTCTTGGATTTCAGATTCTTGGACTTACTCAGACGACACTTGGATTTTTAGGCGACATAATCAATTTTATTTTTAACAATGAGGCACTCGAGGATATCAAGAGTGTAACGAAATTGTTTTCCCTATCACAGAGCTAATGTTGCTGGGCTTCCTGACTGCTCTGCTACTACTATTCGCATCGACGAATTCATGTCCGCTGTACGCACGACTTCCGTCCTAGCACGCGTGCGGCGGTTCGGACGACCCGAGGATCCAGGCTCGCTCACCAAGGCCCAACCGGTCGGCGTCGCGACTCGAGCGTCGGACGCTGCGGAAGGGAATTGGGTCGAACCCTCCCTTGGTTCCTGAATGGACCTGCGGGGCGTTTCGCCAACCGTCTTCAGTTATGAAGGCGACGGGCGAAAGGCTGCGCGTAGGCCTCGCAAAGGAACGTTCAGGAGGACTCGAGGAGCGGCTCGTGTCGCCAGAGGAGCTCCTCACTCTTGAAGTTATCGAGGCCTATGGATTTTATCCAACAGAACTTGATGGAGAGATGTTGTCGACAGAGGAATATAGCCGCCGTCGGGAAAAATATTATTGTGTGTAGAATATGACCGCTGGGAAAATATAACTCCAAGGATAATATACCACTACGAGAATCTCGTCGTCCTGCTATGGGACCTTCAGAGATAAACCCGCAGAGGGGCCTTCAGAGATAAACCCGCAAGAGGGGCCTTCGGAGATATGCCCGCTATGGGGCCTTCGGAGATATGCCCGCTATGGGGCCTTCGGAGATATACCCGCTAGAGGGTCCTTCGGAGATAAACCCGCTAGAGGGGCCTTCGGAGATATACCCGCAAGAGGGGCCTTCGGAGATAAACCCGCTAGAGGGGCCTTCGCCGCCGCACTACTCGCCGAGGAGCCTTCGCCGCACCACCCACTGAGGGATCTTAAAAAATAACTAGAATCTCTTTAAAATGGCTTCGTAAAAAGATGTTGTTTAACCTAGGTAAACGATTACGGAGTCGCCACCGACTTATTTTTTAAAAAAAACTGGTCTAAGTCGGAAAACCAGAGTAGGGTTCGGGGATTCTTAATTACTAACTCTTACATTGAACATGCGAAAAGGGTGCCGTTTGCTCCAAAAAAGTTTGCTTTTGGTTAACGGGTGTTAGACCCGATCCGGGCATGACTCCGGACTCATGTCAATGTTTTACGGGCGTTGGACCCGATTCGGGCTTTTTGGGCCCGAACTCATGTGTATTGGTTTGGCAAACAACATGCGATGATAACATCCTAAAAGCCTAACAGCATGCACAGCAACCACAGATCAAGTATGTATATCAAAGGGAGCAGGGAAGGGTGGTGATCGTGGGCCTATGCACTTGGGCCCACGACCCGTTACATGTGAAAATAATAAAACTTCGGGAGGCCCGCACCTCCCTCATGTACCTGAAATGACGGTTGGGGCTGCTTTATAATCTTGACATCGCGGTTTTTACACACGCGGAAAGATCCACGCAGTTTAATACACGCGCCTTCAAATAGTCTTCGAAGTCTCGGAGTCTTTGAAATCCGTCTTGTTGGATTATCGCATCCCTCGGTGGAGCGTTGTGAGCCCGTGTCGAAAAATATCGTGACTCCTCATGTGGATTCCATGAAATGTGAATTTCGCCATATTTTCATATAAACGGAGAAATTGAGTTAATTCTCTATATATAATATATATATATATATATATATATATATTCCCCTTTAAATAACTCTCGGTAAATTAAAAAAATTTGATAATGTGAAAATTAAGGACTGAACAAAAAAATAACATGAAATTGTAAACATAAGAAAGAAACAAATCACGTGTTCTCCTTTTCTTTAAAATTCATTTTTAGTAACAAAAATATGGTCTACGGACAGAAAAACCAAAATTAGATTAAAAAAATATTTTTTAGTAATAAGAATGTCAGAAGAATAGAAAAAATTAAAAATAAAGATCATTTTCAATAACAAAAATATGATCAAGTAACAAAAAGAAAGAATGCTTTTTTAACATTAACAAAAGATTAAACTATAATAAACAAAATAAATAAATAAAAAATAAAAATAAAGAAAAGAGGAACAGAGAAGCATTACCTACGTTGACCTCCCCTCTGATTGTGCGTAAGTGTTGGAAACGACGACAGGAGCCGGGGTAGGGAGACGTCGGGAGGACCGAGGTTCGCCAACGCTGTAGATGTTTGCCGCCGCTAGATCCAAGGGGCGTCGGGAGGATATGGGCTCGCCGCTGCCGTAGAGAACACAAGGAAAAGAAAGGTCTGCCACTGCCGGGTTTGGAGGAGCCAGAGAAGGCTGCGGTTTGCTGCAGCCGGGCTTGGCGACGCTGGAAGAGGGCGGGACTACCGCCGCAGGTTCTGCCGCCGATGGGTTCGCCGCTGATCAGTGATCTGGGGACAGGAGAAGTCATGGGTTCTCCGCCGTCGCCAATTTTGAAGATGCCCGGAGACTGGGACTGAGAGGACTTGGGGACGAGCGTCGGAGAGGACGGGTTTGCCGCTGCTAGACTCGGAGATTGACACAAAGGGGGCGTTGATTAGCTGTCCTGATGTGGATCGGAGCTGTGGACGCCGAAAGGACGTGGGTGCGCCGCCGCTGAATCTAGGGACATCGGGAGGGAGGTCGCCCGTTACTGGTGGTCTGGAGACGCCCGCCTTTGAGTGTCCGGGTTGGAGCTACTTGGGGCAGATCTTTGGCCGGTAATAGGGAAGAGGTCTTTCAAGCTCGTCGCTTGATGTTTGCCGCGACCGCCGTGAAACTGTTTCGATCGACGCCAGTAGTACCATTGTTGTTAAAGCTGCTACTGATGGCCATTTTGAGAAGTGGTCACTGATGTTGGGAACGGTGTCCTTCACTAGCTGAGTTGGTCTGTTTTTTCTGGGGTGACAGGAACTGGTTCGTTGTTGAAGGGCAATCTAAAGAGGCGACCGGTGAATCGTACGTGGCTGCCATGATCGGGGAGTTCTGGTCGTCACCATGGTATGTACCTGTACATGAAAAAGAAAGAGTCAAAATACAAGGAGAGCTCCCCGCGACGCTACCGTGCGTCTGCGAGGAGCTTGAACACGGTCCCCTGCCGAAGTTAAGACATTGGTGTTGGACGGGTTGTCTAAGGGAAGCTTGCTTCCGTTGCTGCCGCGGAGAGATGCCAAACGTCACTGGGCACAGCCTAATGGAGCCGAAGAGGAGTGTCGTCATTGCTGCGTGAAGAGAAGTTGAAGTCTGCCGCAACCAGAGGTATGACATCCTTCTCATAGTTGTTGTCGAGTACTCCGTTTCGGTTGGTGACATGGGGTTTCTCCATTGATGTTGCTAGACCTACCTTGGAGTCGCTCGTTGCAGGGGAGGGTGGAAGAAACGTCTAAAAGGGTGATGCTCTCTATCTGTCTGTCTGTCTTTCTCTCCAATCCCCCCTTTTCTTTGTGGGGAATAAAAGGCCTTCCCCAAAAGGGATCGTCTATTGGCCAGATTGTTTTGGTTCCAAAAATCTCGGGGAGGAGAGGTGAGTGGGGAAGCCGTTGAGCGTCCAAAAATCTCGGGTGTGAGAGGTTTGTGGGTGTGAGACGTGAGTGGGGATCTACGGCGACTCACGGAGAATCCTAACAAGAATCATTCTGACAGAATGTTTAACTGCAGAAGGAACAACTCCCAGGTTCAGTTCATCATGAAGACTTATTCTCAAATAAACTGTAGGTCCCCCACGTGAGGTTTGTTAAAAGCACTTTTTATTTATATTATTAGTAACATCACATTCGGATTCTTAACTAAGGGAGGCAGAAGCAACAAAGGAAAGTAACTGATGATTCTGAGAAGATTGCAATCTTCTGATGGGTGATGAAGCAACCCAACTCAAGAATTTGATGGGCTTCGATGGCAAAAGGAATAACTGGTGATGCGAGGAATGAAATCGCATTTAATATGACAGAGAGGAAGTTGATTAAGAACCGGAAGAAACATTCTGGGTCTTCGACTTTGTCAGCAGGACAATATGCAGAGAAGAATAATGGAGCTAGTAATTTAAAAGGTAAGAGAAAAAAAGTGGGAATGAATTTTTCAGTAACTGATCAATCTTGTTAGAATCGTCCTGGAATCTTCGTTTCGTATGATTTAAGCGGTAATAAATTTTACCATTTAACTGTGATGCCTCAAAGTCTTCCCTCTCCCGAGCCTTCGTGATTGTTTCAATCTCGGATAAGAGAAACGTTTCCGTTTCCGTTTCCACCGCCGCCTTAGGGATCTACACATAGTCGTCGAGGAACTTCTTGTGATGGTCGCAAGCACTAAGCCCTCGCATGTGAGCCCAGTACAGCTGCTTGCGCTCTTCCTTGTAGAAAATCTGCGACTTGAGAGCGTCCAACGACGAAGAAGACGACGACGACGACGCCCGTTCAACAAACAATATCCCATCTTCATCTTCATGTTGCTGTTCATCTCCCAACCCATTGAATGCATGGGATCTTCCTGCTATCGGTCAGACAAAGCATCTTCCTGAGCGTAAAGAACATTTTTTTTTTATACAGGAAAAAGATATAAGTGGCGGTTAAACTGCAATCCGATGCATTGGGTTTGGGGATATAGAGAAACCGGCTTTTTGGGCGCCCCGGGGGGGGGGGTCTGCTGGTGAAGTTTGCTGTTCCCTTAACGCTGACAGAGGATGAGCTCCAGATTGATGACCACGCAATACATGACGAGGGGGCGCATGTATTGTAGGGTGACGAGGAGATGTCCAACACATCCAAGAACATGCCTATCCATCCACAGGATCGATGAGTTCCTGTCCGTTGTGCCTTGGATCGCTTGCTTTTGGAATGCTGTCGCGTTTTCGGCTTCATGAATTCCTTTTCCAATTTCGAGAGCATCGGCAGTGCAGAGGGATCGCGTGCCAAAGGTTCAGTGGAGAAGAATTCGTGTTGCAGCGCTATTGGTGCAGTTCCACGCTTGGCAGGGTCCAACGCGAGAAGGGTACCAGAAGACCAAACGATGTATCGGGAAACTCCTTAAAACATTCGATGATGCTCGGGTTATATGTCTGTTCTACTTTTAAGCTTGGAGATGAGGAACTCCAACTCATCAATGACGGCATCGTAGCAAAAATGATACCGGTTCAGAGTTTGAACCATTCCAATTCACTGAGACCTAAATGTGGCCATTGTCTTCACTATATCTGGTCAAGTACGAAGCTGAGGTAGTCGGAGATCCTGTCTTGAATCAAGACAGCTCCATAGGAGATATCACAAACACCTTTAAAGAGCTGAAGAGCCGAATAGACAAACGTGACTGTTGGATCGTTTATGTACACTAAGAGGGGGGTGAATTAGTGTTTATCACTTTTTCTCCCTTTCTCGGTGTAAGCGGAAGCGTACTGTATCACAACAGAGCGTTTCTCAGAATGAGAAATACCTTACTGTAACTGTTACGATTTTGTCGAGTAGGTTTTCGTACGAGTGTTGCGCGATCGTAATGGACACAGTGATTTATAGTGGTTTGGCCTTAATTGACCTACGTCCACTTTCCACCAACAAGGTGATTCCACTATATAAAATAATGGGTGCAATAAGCCCTTGCACTAGGCGTATGTTCCTCTCACAAAGTGAGATTTAGAATCCCGTACAATAGATGATCACTCCTGGCAACGGTCAGCTCCTCACACAGTGGACGTCTTCTCGTTTCCAGCAGAATGATGCTTATCCTCAGCAGTTGGTAGCTCAATGGATTCCACACAGCTCGTTGTCGCTTAATATAAACCTGACTTATCAAAGAAGACAGACAACGTTATGTTAGAGTATAAATCCTCGCAGATAACTCCTTACGGTGAAGAATGTATTCTCAGATAGCAGCTCGTTTCTGTTTCATAGCGAAGGATTGCTTCAGCACTTGTTTGCTCAGAAGAGGATTTCCACACAGATCTTGTCTCTCCTTAAGATAAGCCTGCACTTGCTTAAGAGACAACCACAAAGTTGAACCACAAAGATCAAGAAGATAGGAACCACAAAGATCACAAAGTAAACCACAAAGCCACTAAGAAGGTATCCGTCCTACACTCAGTTCGGACGTGCACGGTTACCACAGCCGTGACTCACTGCACTGCACACCCAGTGCCTAGGGTGGAATTTTCCGATCCGTCGGCTTCCACGCAACCTGCTTTACTAACCCTCTGTATTAGGCGTTCAAGACTTCTGCACAGCACCCCTGTGCTCGGGAGGAACTCTTTCCACTCCGGCGGCGTTCCCAACTCCTGCTCTACCCTGTAGGCACGAGACTTCTGGCGCGCACCCGCAAGTGCGTGTCTAACTGCTCAAACTCCGTAGGCTCGAGACTTCCCTGCGAAAAGACACGACAAGAACGGCTTCTTGCCGATGGGTCAGCAACCGGTTACTGAATTCAGAGCAGGTATTCACTTAGCTTCCCTCAGACGATTCGCCGGCTGCTCGTTGAACGCACCGAGGACACACAGTCCCTCTCAGACGATTCAAGGGATCTGACCTCAGCCCCTTGACACTCTCACACGCAGCTTGCAAGAGAAAGAACCAGGAGACACTTAGCACCTTCCGCTCTCCGTCGACGCACAAAGCTCACACAGACCACACAGACCACACAGATCACACAGACGCACAAAGGCAGAGAGAAAATGTCGTCCATGGTCTGATTATAACGAAGAAGGAGGACGAAAATCGTCTAGGCAATCAACAAGATTTATTGCCAAAACTGGCAGCGAGGACACAGCAACGGTCTGCTCAACGTTTGCTGTGTTATAAAAGGAAAGACACAAACGGTAACTTCCTTTACATATATTAATCAGATAAATGATTTTCAAACATAATTATCTGATCATAATCTTATCTTAACAATTACGATTAGCAAAGATATTCAATCTGATAATATCTCCTACTACAGTGTATCATTGCTGTAGAATATCGGAAAGATATTTTGTTTCCAAAAGTAAAACTTGGAAAGCTAATCTTAATATATTTAGTTGCCTAAGTACCTAAGATAAGGTCATAAGGTTACATTAAACGAACCTAGACGTTCAGACAAATAATCTGAAATAGATTAAAATAAATCTTAAAATAAATCATGGTTATTAAAAATATGTTTCCATATTTTCAATGTACATGCGTAAAATCACAGTAACAGCTTACTGTAACGCAGCAATATATAACTGCTACTAGCTGTGGTTCAGCAACGTATTGCTCAAGCTCATCACATATAACTTGTGAAACATTAATACTGACAACCAGTAACATGTTGCTTATCACCAGTAACATGTCACTTAAGTTCATCATCAAAACCAGGTCAACATTCTCCCCCTTTTTGATGATGACAAAATATGTACTTAGGGATCGAGCTTGTATCAACTCCCCCTTAAATCCTTAACTCCCCCTGAACTTATTCTTCTCCCCCTTTTTGTCATATCAAAAAGAAAAAGAAAAGAGAATAACAAAGGATAGTTTTATTACTAGTGCAGCAAGAATATGCTAGCACCCAAAAGACAAAGTCAGCAGCCAACAGTTGCTGCGATGCATCAAAACGAAACAGTTATTAAACCAGTTCAGAAATAGAAGAGCATAACTCATTCTAGAACAACAAAGCAGACTCCTAAAGATAGTGGAGAGTAGCTCAATCCTAAACGGAGAGCATAGCTCAATCCTCAGCATTATCAAGCAAGGTCTGGACCATATTTTCCAGGCGGGTCAGCCTCTCAGCAAATCCATCCAGCCTCTCAAGAATTGAGCGCCTGGTGTAGCTGAGTTCCTCACAGAGGACTTTCTGAAGCTTGGAAGAAGAAGGTGACTCATCCTTGGATGAAGAAGCCGCCTTCTCACGTTCAGCATAGCGTTGCTTGCCAAGTGCAGCTGTGGACTTGCCACGGACAGAAGCAGCGATCTGTCGCTTGGTTGGTTTCTTGACAAAAACACCATCCACATACTGATAGCCCATACTTGCTACAGAGTTAGCTCCAATAACCTGAGTACTCCAGGTGTCCATTTGATTCATAGGAACAATCTGCTCCCCATAGAACTGCAGCAATGCAGTGATAACATGTGCAAATGGAAGTGCCCTGTTCTCGTCCTGAACACAAGATGCCATATGGCCAAATATCACACTTCCCAAGTTCACAGGAATACCTCTTTTAAGATGAACCATCAGATTCCAATCTCTTGGCATGACAGTGTCGATGCTGCCAATCCGAGGGGCCAAGCAAGACATTACTGCCTTGTGAAACATCCGGTTGCTGAAACTCAGCGCGGTGTTCTGCAGATATCCGCTGACAGCAACCACCTCACCATCGTTGATGGTCTGATAAGCTTCCAGCTTTCCTTCACTGATCACCCTCAGGTTGTTAACAAGATCAGATTCAAAGAGGCGGCAGACATCAAACACAGAGAAAACAAAGGTTTTCTCATCTACCAACACCTTGATGAATTTAATGAGAGAATCTTCCTTATGAAAGGTAATATTGGCATAGAATTCCTTGACCTTTGAGATGGAACTGATGCCATCATATTCACAAAAGGATCGCCAGGTCAACCTTTCAAACATCTCAGCAAAGCAGAGCTCATGTTGAGTAAACCAATCAAAGTCTACACGCTTGCATGCAGCAATGTTGCGCTTGGTCATGTTTCTATTCGGCATAGTATCATCAGCAAGAATCCGATTTAATTCAGCCAGAGAAACATACTGATCAATCGCAGGAATAAAAACAGAGGAATCTGCATTTCTCACTTTCTTGTGAATAGGAGAGCCAGAATGCATACCATCCCTTATACCAGCATAAGGTCGCTTCATCCTGGTGCGAGAGCCAACACCAAGAGAAGAGCGAATCGGAGGATTCTGAACAGAGCCGATCACCTCCACATTCTCATCCTCGTCAGGAGTCTCTTCAGCCAAAGAGTCCTGTTCATCAGCGCTCTGGAAATCCTCAGGATCCTCAGCGCTTTTCTTGCCTTTTTCGGCTTGAGTCTCCTCATCAGAAGCAGGGGAGTTTGCTGCTTTGGGAGACGCAGAAGTAGACTTGGTAACCGCCTCCGGTCGAGCGGTTTCCTCCTCAACAATGAGGGTTTTTTCCGTAGTACCCTCAGGTTCGCCAAAAGTGGTGGCATCACCAGTCGAAGCCACATTGTCCTTGGCAGGAACTGCAGCAGGTGTCTCCTTGGTCTCAGTGACCACCGGAGCAGGGGTTTGCATCATCGAGGGCTCCCCCTCAGTAACTGACGGAGGCGCCACAACAGGTAGTTGCTGGGCAGAAGCAGCCACAGCCTGTGACCGTTTCTTGGGAGTTCCCTTGCCCTTTCCAGATTTCGCAGATTTGGGTGCCATTGTAGGAGGATCACAAGGAAGAAAGAAGAAGGAAGAAGATCGAGGTTGAAGAAGAAACGAGGGAGTTTTAGGGATTTGAAAAACAAACCGTAGGTGGTTTTGTTTTTATAATACATTTAGAAGAGAAAAAGAAGGAAATAAAAGATATAGTTTTTGATTGGCACCCCACGAATATTTCTGAATTATTTTTAGGAATTTTATATTCCTATCGAGAATTTCTCAAGAATGATAATATCATCTTAGAGATTGAGATTACATATCCCTAATTCACTTCGTAAATATTCAAACCTCTCTATGTCAAGTGGTTTAGTAAGGATATCAGCAAGCTGTTGCTCAGTATTTACATACTGAATATCAACCTTACCGCTTTGTACATTATCACGTAGAAAATGGTGTCTCAACTCAATATGCTTAGATCTTGAGTGATAGACAGGATTTCGTGATAAATTAATTGCACTTGTGTTATCACACATTATTGGAATAGAATCAAAATGAAGATCATAATCTTCGAGTTGTTGTCGCATCCATAGTAACTGCGCACAGCAACTAGCTGCTGATACGTATTCAGCCTCAGCTGTGGATAGAGCGACAGTTGTCTGCTTCTTAGAAAACCAGGAAATAAGCATATTTCCCAATAGTTGGCAAGTACCAGACGTGCTTTTCCTATCAATACGACATCCAGCATAGTCAGCATCTGAATATCCTCTAGGATCCAGCAACGATTCTCTTGGATACCACAGACCTAAGCTAACAGTTCCTACGAGGTATCGAAAGATCCTCTTAACTGCAGCAAGGTGTGACTCTTTTGGAGCAGACTGATATCTAGCGCATAAGCATACGCTGAACATAATATATGGTCGTGAAGCAGTAAGATATAGCAATGATCCTATCATACTTCTGTATAGCTTGGAATCAATTTCCTTTCCACTTTCGTCTTTATCAATTTTGGTATTACTACCAATTGGAGTTGACAAAGGTTTAGCATTCTCAAGATCAAATTTCTTGAGCAACTGTTTGCTGTACTTTTCTTGATGGATGAAAATTCCATCTTCCGTTTGTTTAATTTGAAGTCCAAGGAAGAAAGTAAGTTCTCCCATGAGACTCATTTCAAATTCTCCTTTCATTAGATTAGAGAATTCATTACATAATTTTTCATTAGTTGAACCAAATATAATGTCATCGACATATATTTGAGCAACTAAAAGATCAGCATCCTGTTTCTTAAGAAACAATGTTGTATCAATTTTTCCACGCCTATATCCCTTTGCTATAAGAAAGGAACTAAGCTTTTCGTACCATGCTCGCGGAGCTTGCTTAAGTCCATACAAAGCTTTAGAGAGCTTATAAACATGATTACGATACTTTGGATCGGTGAATCCAGGAGGTTGTTCAACATAGACTTCCTCTTTTATATCACCATTTAGGAATGCACTTTTCACATCCATTTGAAATAACTTAAAGTTATTATAGCAAGCATACGCTAGGAGTAAGCGTATTGCTTCTAGACGCGCCACTGGGGCGAACGTTTCATCATAATCGATGCCTTCTTCTTGTGAGTAACCTTTTGCTACAAGTCTAGCTTTGTTTCTTACAACATTTCCAGACTCGTCAAGTTTATTTCGATAAACCCATTTTGTTCCAATAATGGAACGATCATTGGGTCTAGGTACTAAACTCCAAACCTTGTTTCTCTCAAATTGGTTCAATTCCTCTTGCATAGCAAGAATCCAATTAGGATCATCAAGCGCATCATCAATGCCTTGAGGTTCATCTTGAGAGATAAAAGCAGAGTGTTCACAGTACAAACTTGCTGTATTGCGGGTTCGCACTCCTGTATGCAAAGAACCTATTACTTGATCAATGAGATGTCTTTTCTTATATAACGAAGGAACCCGATTCTCAATTTGCATATCCTGGAAATCACCAGAAGCATTTTCAGTGTGTGCAGCAGGCACTTGCTGTACATCTGCTACAGTGTTTCCGTTCGGATTATTGTCAGCAATCATTTGCTGGGAGGTTTCATTTGATGCTATTGTTGAGGATTGTACTGCTGCTTCCACAGCAACTTCCTCCTGTGTCGGAGAATCATCAATTTTAAAATTGATAGACTCTTCAACGGTCAGAGTTCTTTTATTAAAAACTCTATATGCTTTGCTTGTTAGGGAGTATCCTAAGAATATGCCCTCATCAGATCGAGCATCAAACTTTCCAACACCATCTTTGATGGGTCTCAAGATATAGCACTTACTTCCAAATGGATGAAAGTATGAAATATTAGGCTTTCTGCCTTTATATAACTCATAAGGAGTTTTACCTAATGAGTGTCTCAAATGAATACGATTTGAGATGTAGCATGCTGTGCTTACAGCTTCAGCCCAAAGGTTCTTAGCAACCTCACTTTCCAGCAACATGGTTCTCGCCATGTCTTGTAAGGTTCGATTCTTTCGCTCTACAACTCCATTTTGCTGTGGAGTATATGGAGCAGAGAAATTATGGTTTATACCATATTCTTCACAAAAAGAAGTAAAGTCATGGTTTTCAAATTCGGTACCATGATCCGTTCTTATGCTTCTTAGAGAGACACCTTTCTCATTTTGAAGTTGTTTGACTAAAGTTTCAAAGATTGCAAACGCATCACTTTTGTGAGCTAGGAATTTAACCCAAGTGAATCTGGAAAAGTCATCTACCACAACTAATCCATAGCGTTTACCTCCAAGACTTTGAGTCCTTGTTGGACCAAATAAGTCCATATGAAGTAAATCAAGCGGAGCTTTGCTTGAAATCATATTTTTACTTTTAAAGGATACCTATGTTTGTTTGCTAATAGAGCAAGCTTTGCAAACTTGATCATTGTCAAACTTGATTTTAGGCAATCCCTTAATGATGTCCTTTTTGACAAGTTTGGACAGCAAGTCGTAGTTAGCATGTCCCAACTTTCTATGCCACAGAGTAGCTTCGTCCTTAACTGACAAGAGACAATTTTCTCCAGCAGAGATGTTCTTAAAGGACAGGATATAGATGTTTTTCTTGCGTTCACCAACGAAGCAAGTGACACCATCCCGTGAAACGTTACATGTTCTCTCATTGAAAGAAACATTGTAACCTTTATCGCACAATTGGCTGATACTAATCAAATTGTGTTGGAGGCCTTTAACATAAAGAACTCCTTCAATGGTTAGGGAGTTAGAACAGCAAATGGTTCCTGTTCCTTTAACCATCCCTTTTCCATTATCACCAAAAGTGACAGCACCACCATCCTGGAAAACCAGTGTGGAGAATAAGGAGACATCTCCTGACATATGCCTCGAACAGCCACTATCTAAGTACCATACATGGTCCTTAGCGATGGACTTGAAGCATCCCTGAAATAGAGAAAGAAATTAAGTAAGTCGTTGCTTCCATTTAACAATAGAACCATCAACTTTAGAAGTAATGCCAAGCATGTCATTTCGCCGCACATGGCAATTTTTAATGAAATGATCCGGCTTTCTACAATAGTAACAAAGCCTAGGTAACCTTTGAATAATAAAATGAGACTCGCCATTCCTAACATGAGGGGGAACATATTTCCCATGTCGTGAATGTTTCTCATTTCCAGAATCATGCTTCTCATGCATACATAATTCTGTTTTGTTGTTTACAGCATCAAGTTGCTGCTGCAGCTCCTCAATTATTAATTTGGATTGAGAAAGTTTCTTTGTTGCTTTCTTAGCCTTTGCTGATAACTCTTCCTTTAGAGAATCGTTCTCAGCACTCAAGAATTTATTCTCCTTCTTAAGAGCCTTATTGTTTACGGATAAAGACTCAATTTTATCATAAAGTTCGGAGAAAAGATTCTCAATATCTTCAGCAGACAGATCAGAAGGTGAGAAAGCATTTACCTTCTCAGTATCAGCATCAGTTTGCGCCATATAGCAGATGTTTGCTGTTTCGTCATCCTGATCTGATTCTTTGTCACTATCACTCCAAGATGCCATCATGGCATTTTTCTTATATTTTGAAGGCTTGCCCTTCTCATTCAAAAGTGGGCAATCTGGTCTCAAGTGACCAGGTTTATTGCACTCAAAGCACACACCACCTTTACTTTGGTGTGATTTTGTATTCTTCTTTTTAATCTCTCGCTTTCCCTTAAAGCGATTTTTGCGAAGATACCTTTTGAATTTCTTTGCTATCAAGGAAACTTCATCATCAGAATCAGATGAAAATTCATCCTCGGATTCATCGGACATTTCTGTACTTCCCTTGAATGCAACAGCATTGTTCTTCTTATCATCAGCAACCTTGTTCTCATTTTCGTATGCAACGAGAGAACCAAGCAACTGTTGAAGACTTAAGTTTGTCAAATCTTTAGCTTCTTCAATTGCCGTCTTCTTGGCTTCCCAAGTTTTAGGCAATGAGCGAAGTATCTTTCTGACTAACTCCGAATTGGAGATTGTTTTGCCAAGTGATTCCATGGCATTAGTAATTTCGGTGAGTCTATCAAACATTTGATTTATTGACTCATCCTTTTTCATCTTGAATGCTTCGTATTGAGTTACTAAAGCATTTATTTTGGATTCCTTGACTTGTTCTGTTCCTTCATAGATTAAAGCAAGTCTATCCCACATTTCTTTCGCTGTCTTACAAGTAGAGACGCGATTGAACTCATTTCCAGCAAGAGCACACACTAAGTAGTGCTTTGCTTTAGTGTTCAGCGAGATAATTCTCTTTCTTTCAAATTCATGTCGAGTGTCGCTGGGATTTGATGGAGGAATTACAAGATCTCCTTCCATTATAATCTGCCAGCAATCGGCATCTTTTGCTCCTATGAACAACTCCATTCTCATCTTCCAATATGAGAAATGTTGTCCAGCAAAGAGTGGTGGACGTTCGGTCGAATGACCATTAGTCAAGAGCATCGACATCCTGTTGAGTACTCAGTAACACCTTACTGTGTTTTAATGTAAGACTTTCAGCAACAAACTGTTTGATTCAGCAACAAGCTGTTTTGGTTCAGCAACAAGCTGTTTTGGCTCAGCAACAAGATGTTTTAGTTCAGCAACAGAGTTCTGTACTAGCAATCACAAAGAAAGCTTTCCAGCAAACCCGCTCTGATACCAATTGTTGGATCGTTTATGTACACTAAGAGGGGGGTGAATTAGTGTTTATCACTTTTTCTCCCTTTCTCGGTGTAAGCGGAAGCGTACTGTATCACAGCAGAGCGTTTCTCAGAATGAGAAATACCTTACTGTAACTGTTATGATTTTGTCGAGTAGGTTTTCGTACGAGTGTTGCGCGATCGTAATGGACACAGTGATTTATAGTGGTTCGGCCTTAATTGACCTACGTCCACTTTCCACCAACAAGGTGATTCCACTATATAAAATAATGGGTGCAATAAGCCCTTGCACTAGGCGTATGTTCCTCTCACAAAGTGAGATTTAGAATCCCGTACAATAGATGATCACTCCTGGCAACGGTCAGCTCCTCACACAGTGGACGTCTTCTCGTTTCCAGCAGAATGATGCTTATCCTCAGCAGTTGGTAGCTCAATGGATTCCACACAGCTCGTTGTCGCTTAATATAAACCTGACTTATCAAAGAACACAGACAACGTTATGTTAGAGTATAAATCCTCGCAGATAACTCCTTACGGTGAAGAATGTATTCTCAGATAATAGCTCGTTTCTGTTTCACAGCGAAGGATTGCTTCAGCACTTGTTTGCTCCGAAGAGGATTTCCACACAGATCTTGTCTCTCCTTAAGATAAGCCTGCACTTGCTTAAGAGACAACCACAAAGTTGAACCACAAAGATCACGAAGATAGGAACCACAAAGATCACAAAGTAAACCACAAAGCCACTAAGAAGGTATCCGTCCTACACTCAGTTCGGACGTGCACGGTTACCACAGCCGTGACTCACTGCACTGCACACCCAGTGCCTAGGGTGGAATTTTCCGATCCGTCGGCTTCCACGCAACCTGCTTTACTAACCCTCTGTATTAGGCGTTCAAGACTTCTGCACAGCACCCCTGTGCTCGGGAGGAACTCTTTCCACTCCGGCGGCGTTCCCAACTCCTGCTCTACCCTGTAGGCACGAGACTTCTGGCGCGCACCCGCAAGTGCGTGTCTAACTGCTCAAACTACGTAGGCTCGAGACTTCCCTGCGAAAAGACACGACAAGAACGGCTTCTTGCCGATGGGTCAGCAACCGGTTACTGAATTCAGAGCAGGTATTCACTTAGCTTCCCTCAGACGATTCGCCGGCTGCTCGTTGAACGCACCGAGGACACACAGTCCCTCTCAGACGATTCAAGGGATCTGACCTCAGCCCCTTGACACTCTCACACGCAGCTTGCAAGAGAAAGAACCAGGAGACACTTAGCACCTTCCGCTCTCCGTCGACGCACAAAGCTCACACAGACCACACAGACCACACAGATCACACAGACGCACAAAGGCAGAGAGAAAATGTCGTCCATGGTCTGATTATAACGAAGAAGGAGGACGGAAATCGTCTAGGCAATCAACAAGATTTATTGCCAAAACTGGCAGCGAGGACACAGCAACGGTCTGCTCAACGTTTGCTGTGTTATAAAAGGAAAGACACAAACGGTAACTTCCTTTACATATATTAATCAGATAAATGATTTTCAAACATAATTATCTGATCATAATCTTATCTTAACAATTACGATTAGCAAAGATATTCAATCTGATAATATCTCCTACTACAGCGTATCGTTGCTGTAGAATATCGGAAAGATATTTTGTTTCCAAAAGTAAAACTTGGAAAGCTAATCTTAATATATTTAGTTGCCTAAGTACCTAAGATAAGGTCATAAGGTTACATTAAACGAACTTAGACGTTCAGACAAATAATCTGAAATAGATTAAAATAAATCTTAAAATAAATCATGGTTATTAAAAATATGTTTCCATATTTTCAATGTACATGCGTAAAATCACAGTAACAGCTTACTGTAACGCAACAATATATAACTGCTACTAGCTGTGGTTCAGCAACGTATTACTCAAGTTCATCACATATAACTTGTGAAACATTAATACTGACAACCAGTAACATATCGCTTATCACCAGTAACATGTCACTTAAGTTCATCATCAAAACCAGGTCAACAGTGACGATGCTCGTGATCAAACAGTACACGAGCACTGGACTGCCTGTGAAGCTCGACGACGATCCCGTCTTCTTCCCTGATCGAGTCGTAAGGGTAACAGCAGAGACAAAGCACAGAACCAACGTAGAGAACCTGAGCAAGAGGCTCCACCGCACTGTTTGCAGCCTTGATCCTTGTCCGGAGGACATCACGAAGAACGAGTAGGGCGAAGGCGTAAGCAACTGTCGCACAAACGAGTTTCCAACAGTAGGAGATGCGCCCTCCATCGATCCGCGGACAAAAAGGTGCGTACCATTAAAATCCCGGGTGGCCGATGGATATTAGCTTCAAAATGTTTTTGGCATGGGGAGGCCCCAATTTGGCCGACTCCAAATAATTTAATGAAAAAAATTACTCCCTTGTTGAGCTTCCGAGAAGATGAAACCCGACATCATTCAACTTGTGTCAACAGCTTTGGTTAGATTAGATGCATACACGTGGTTGAAGAATACAAACACTTTTGGGACACACAAAACACATCAACCAAGTCGGTCAACTTGTGCATTTTCTGCTGATGAAAAATTCTAAAGAATAACTCAGGACGACCGATACTATCCCAGAGGATTCAAGGTTTTTTTTTTATATATAATTATTATTATTATGTTGAAATATATTAGCTTAACTAGAGAACTGAGTTAGTTGTGGTTTGTGCTAGCTTTGCCTAACTCAAACTGCAGTAAGTTCCAGTTCTTCCAATACCTGCACTGCAGTGCACAACTACTGGGCCTAGACTGGGTGATATAATGTGCATTCTTCAAAAAATATGACATGTACCCACGGTGAACATGTATAGAAATCTAAAAAGGTTAATTTGGGATATTTACATCCGCTGAGGTTAACAGATGGGCTTCATGATGAAGCCGACCATATTCAACGAGAGGATGGCGTCAGCATCAAGGAATTTGCACCATGCCGCAAATAAGCATCTAAAGCTACAGAACATGGCCATGGCCTCGGCAACTGTCACCCTGATGACCTGTGACTCCCTCCCACCACATGTCGCCCGTGCACCTCCTACGGCACACTACCTCTACCGTAAAGTAGAGTGACCTTGTATCTCTCCAACTGAGTCGAGCACTTGACTGTCATTAATTCGCCAAACAATCTTACCCATTCGAATGTTATTGAAGACGTAATAGTAGATTAAACTTTTCACTTTCTCCCCCAAACCTCTGTCTCTTATTACCCTTTCTGCTTGGCATCCGATCCTAACTCAATCCCTGGCGTGGACCTCTTTTCCCTTGATTCTGGCTTTGCATTTGCCCATGGATCCAAGTTCTTTTTGGCACCTACATCGGCAAGGTCGCAAGCACCCCTCTAAGGATGTTGCCTAGGAGATTGAACTTTGTTCCCGAGCTCTGGTATACCGACTCGGCCTCTAGGATGGCCCCATTCCATGTGACCCAAGGAGGGCATGGGTCATCATCCGGCCAACGGGATGTGGGGAACCATGGTTCCCACCCCAACATTAACATCAGACCATCCGGAGAGCTCCCGTTCTTGAATCGAACAAGCCCAGACCCAGAGTGAGAAACAAATAAAACAACAGACAAGGGGAAGGTCGGCCAAACCGCCCGTAACGCGACCGAATGCAGGTGAGTTGCCGTGCTCCTGCCGGCGTGTATCAAGAGGTGACTAGATTACACCGACGAAACCGATCACAGTAAGAGAACAGAACAGAGCGCAGTCATGACAAAGAAACAAATCTTTACTTGTTTGTTGTATTATTATTTAATTTGTTCGTGTTTATTAAGAATGATAAATTTGATTTGTGATTGTTGAGAAATAGTCTCACACTGAATAGAGAAAGACATGAACTAATGCATATATATAGAGTTGGGACAAAAATTTCGAACGAGTACATCAAAAATATGCATATATAGAGTTATAACCCGATACCATTTCAACAATCATAAATATAAGCAAAAGTATTTCAAAAAGGAAAATTATAATGGAAGTTGGGGCTCCAATCGAGGGACAATTTCGTCCAATGAATTTGGGGGAATTGGGCGAATAAACAAATACTTAGATGCTTCATTTCATTTGTATCATATGATAAATCACGTGGTACAACAAGATATGAAATAATGGAATGAGTACAACAAACACAAGGAACAAATCAATTTCTTTTTTGAATAAATGAGAAAACAGGGCAGAGAGAGAGGGGTAGTGGTTGATTATTTCGAAGCACTCCAAAGTCATTTTCGATGTAATGATTTTTTGTTTAATACCTTTTTGTTTCTTCCGAGGAGATAAGCGCACTTACTTATCACCAACCTCCCTTGCTCACAGCAAGGAAAGCGTCCCCACGAAAGCGAGCCCCACCGCCACCGCCCCACTGATCGTGAACCTTCCCGCGCTGGACGAGTCGGTCGTGTCGGCGGTGTCGGCGGCGTCGGTAGGGTTGGCTGTGCTGGCCGGGACGGATTCAGCCGACGGGGCGAGGGCGGCCGCTGGCTTCTTCTTCGGCTTCTTCACGGGAGATGGTGCGGCTGCGGGCGGCTGCGGTCCGAAGATCTTCATGGGGAGCAGCACCTTGTCGACCTGGTAGACCGCGAGCTGATTGTCTGAGTAAATGGTGTTGCCCACTGTCGCGTTGGTTAAGCCGGTTGATATGTTCACCGAATTACCGAACGTGGCCAAGTTCATGGGGAACTCGAACTTGCCGCTACCCCCGGCCTGAGTCCTCAAGGGGTTGCTGACGGTCTGGAACTGGGACATCGAGAGGAAGGTCGGGACCACGTGGAACTGCAGGAGCTCTATCTGCTGCTCGGGGGACATCGAGTTCAGGGTACCGGCCTTGAGGCTGGCGAAGGCATCGTCGGCGGGAGCGAATATTGTCAGTCCACTGTGGGACTTCTTGAGCTGAGAGTTTATCTGGTCGCCGACAGAAGTCGTCCTCAGAAGCTTGACAAGGACGGTGAACTGTCTGGCCTTACCGAGGATCTTTATGATGTTGTCTGGACCCGAAGGAGTCACTCCCACCGTGGGTGTTGCAGGTGGGGACGGAGCAGCCGCCGGAACCACCGGTTGTGAGGGAGCGGCCGCCGGAACCACCGGTGGCGAGGGAGCAGTTGCCGGCAACGTGGGAGGCAGGGGAGCTGCCGCTGGCTGGCCAAACGTTGTCGCACATAGAAGAGAGGTCGCCAAAACGAGGAAGGAGAAAAGGAGGGGGAGCTGCTTAGCCATGGGGACTCTTTTCTTAGGACAAGGTACTAGGAAATGTTGTTTCTGATGTTGTGCTCTGCTATGCTTATGGTTATGCTGTGTTGTGTTGTTTGATGATTCAGATGGGAGGGGGGAGGGCAGTTTATATAGGACGAGGGAGTGAGTAATGATTGAGTAGAGACAATGTAATTAGGTGTGAAGTTACAGTTTTTAGTACATGGGGGAGCAATTTCAGCGGTTAGCACAACAATCTTAAAGAGGGGCTTTCCCTGTTAGGACAACCATGTTGCTTAATGCAGCAAGGTAAGAAACGGGGGAGATTGCTCTTGGCTTGTCATAGTTTTTGTGCATTTCTGGTTAAGACATCAAATAGATTGGTAGGTGAACTCGAGATTTGCAGATTTGGGTTTCTGCGGATGAGATAAGCGTGTCCATATCCGGGGCCCAGACATACTTCTCATGGATGTTGATTACTGCCCCTCTTCATGTTACAGCGGGCACATTCGGATCATATATGGCTATGCGACGGATGACATGATAAAGTTTGAAAGCGAAGTACTGTGATCAATCCCTTTCATCAATATCCATGTCCAGTGATCGATTAATGTGTAATTTTTACAGCACAGAGGGATTCAGGGACATCGAGGATCTGAGTTGGGAATTCACTTTCAGGTAAGATGGAGATATTAAATCCAACTCATTAACTAATGAGGTTGGGTTGCCATCTCCTCCGCCAACACGATATCAGATTCCAATCATTTTCCGATCCAGCAGAGTGATCGATCACACAGATAACCCGGGCAGGTTTTCAGCTGCCTTCCAGAACAAAGCTTTAACCAAACAGAACTAATGGGAAAAAACTAGGACATGATCACCCTGATCCTAAATGGGGGCGACAACACTTCTCAACTTACAACAATCGTGTTGATACATGTAACTAAGGAGAGTTTGTCCGAGCAAAATAACATTTCACATCTTGAATGTAACACGCGGAGCAGTTATGTCCATGCTTCTCTTGGCTTCGGCATCTTTAGTATCCAGTAGGGCGTCTTTCGCATTTATTTTCCGGGGTACATGATCTGACGAGCAGAAACAAATAACCCAAAGCATGTTAAACTAGGTAAAAAGGGACAAGGGATTCTTACCATCACCAACCGATACAAAAAAGAGATTTACAGCAAATCTTACTTATCCATGTTATACAACAGCGATGCTGAAAGCAGAAAGGAAGCAGACGGTCACATAATTGAAGCCCACATTCACTAACAGGTAAGCAAAGCAATGTTCCAAGGGACACGGCATCTGTGTAATTGGCAAGATTTGAGTGTACAGACCTAAGTGATCATACTTGAGAAAGCTTCTTCAAACTGTGAGAAGCAGCTAGAGAAAACGCGTCATTGCAGAACTACCCAATAAAATATTCCTGCCTTAGCGAAACCCATACATTACAACATCATCCTAACAGCTGCTACAAGATTAACCACGAGACTGATGCAGAACGCCAAAATACAAACTAGCGTAGCCTTGTAGATGGAAAATTACGACTCGTTTGTTACTCTTAATATTCGGATGGTCACTCCTGACCATGGTCCTACCTAACTCTATTCAAAGGCAAACGACAACTCCCCCGTGTCCTTCGCGTCCGCTTTCTCTCCTGTCAACTGTCTATTCTTCAACCCGGAACCTACATCCACGTCCTGATGCTTGGGATTCTTCGCACCTCCTCCTTCGGCACTAGAAAAGGGAGCCGTATCGGAATCGTCCTCGGCCTTCTTTCTCCTTATCGTCCTCCTAAAACATTACATTGGACTCTTACTCAAACAAAGAACGAACTGCAGATGAGATCAGCTCCCGTTTGCATCCCCCACCATGCTAATTTTTAATAGCCATCCTCCACCTCCTCCGTTGCTTCATAATGCTTCCCCCCGCCCTTCTTCACCCAGTACTCTCTTCTATCTATCCACCTTTCTCGCAAACTCCCTCAGCACTCCCTGTATTCACTCTTCCCTCTTCCAACTCCATCCGATGCTCCTACTACTACTCCTCCTCGCCGCCACCTTATAAAATGGGCCGCTCGGGTATATAAATGGGCCTGCCCCTTGAATCTTTTATGGGCCTAAAATTCAACCCGGAAGGAATCAAAAAAAAAAAAGAGGAAAAGAAAAGGGAACTCACTCATTGTATTTTTTTTTTCTTGGAGGAAGCACTAAAAGCAAAAGGGAAGAGAGAGAGAGAGAGAGAGGCAGTTGCTAGAAAATGAGTATTCCATAAAACATATCCCTCTGCCACGCCACAACCAACCAGAATAGAATATATTTCACTGTGCGCCTGTACTTTCTTCTTCTGATGGAAAGTAAGTAAAAAAAAAAAAAAAGATGTGTGTTTTTTTTAAGGACACTGCCTGCCTGCCAGCCTGCTGCTGTGTGTTGGTTGTACTTTGAACAATAAGACCAAAAAACAAAAAGAAAAGAAGGGCTTTTGTCAAATCTACAATCAAGCTCTGCTAATCCAAATCAAATTTACGTGATTTGACCGTCGTTAAAAACAAGAGCCTTCGTCGAATGGGCGGTGCGGGCATGATAAATTGAATTGAGTGATATTCCTTCTCTAAAGAAAAACAAAAATCATTTTTTTTCTTTCTAAGTTAATAGTAAGAAAGAAAATTCAGCCTCTCGCAAGGACAGACATGAGGCGGCGGCCGTTCCGTCCGTCCTTTTTACCACTTTCTTCTTGTTGACTCCTCCTCATTTCATTTCCATATTTGTTTGGGATTTGATTTTTCTTCTTTCATCCTTCCTCTCCAATCCAATCCCAGTCAACCTTTTTTTTTTAAATATAAAAACAGAACAATCATGTTGGGTTATTTGCATAAGAAGAAAGAAAAAGATAATCATTAACAGAAATCTAAGGGATATGTGGGGGGTGAAATGGTAATGTCGAGTATTAATTTAATTATGAAATGATTGTTGATTAGGGGGGTGGGGTGGGGGTGGCTGGTTTCTTATTTTACATATAAATATAAAATATTTCCAGCTCATTCTGTGTCCGCCCCAAAAGCAGCAAAGAGCAAACCCACCATCTCTCTCTCTCCTCTCACTACCATCAACTGCCTCCCCCTCTTTCCGCCGCCGTCGTAGCCACGGCCACGGTGTCCTTGTCGTAGTACCCGTCCCCGTACCGACCCCGGTACAATCCAAAAGTCTGTTCATCGATCTCGTTTCCCTGTGTGTCCGGGAGGAATCTGGCCGATACGCTGTTCTGAAATTCGATGGGCTTTCTTTCTTTTTTTTTGCGTGGTTCTCCGATCGGATTGCGTGCATGGGTCTGACTGATTGTCGGCTGTTGTGGTTTCGGTGGGAGATAAAAATCGGTTCTTGCTGTGATGATGGTTTTGGGTCGTTTCAGGAGGGAGAATTTCGATGGATGAAGATGGTGCGGAGTGGTGGGGATTGGGAGGAGGGGATTTGCGGCGGTAATTAATTTGTATTTTTGTTTGTTTCTAACATATTGAGAGAAAGGGTGGGTTGAATTGATGATCGAAGTTGGATTTATCAATCTGGTCATGTGGACTGGCCTTCGGTCTGATTGGTGTGTGCGTGCAGGTATTGATTGGCTGTTCGATTTGGAGATTGTCCCGGATGGAAATTGTCTATGCCCGTGGATGAAGAGTTTTGCCTTTGTGCAGGAGTTACATCTTTTCTCCCATTTTTTGTGTTGAATATCGAGTATACGGCCGATTTGGTTCCGCGTGGGTTTGGTATAGATTTTCCGAGGATATGGTGAAGAGGGATTGCGCAGGGAGTTACATGGAGGAGGTTAAGAAAGAGGGGGGTTTTGTGAAGGCTGGTGGGTTAGACGACGGAAGGTCTCGGTTGAGGATGAAACCAAACGACTCCCTCCTGCCAGGGCTCATCAATGATGTAGCTCTGAATTGTATTGCTTGGGTCAGTAGATCAGACTACGGTTCTTTGTCCTGTATTAACACGAGATTCAATAAGCTTATCAAAAGCGGGGTGCTCTATGAGCTGAGGAAGCAGTTAGGAGTGACTGAACAGTGGGTGTATCTGGTTTATGATCCGAGGGGTTGGGAGGCTTTCGACCCCAGTAGAAATAAGTGGATGACCTTGCCCAAGATACCGTGCGATGAATGCTTCAACCATGCTGACAAGGAGTCGCTCACTGTGGGAAGTGAACTTTTGGTCTTTGGCCGCGAATTCCTCGATTTTGTTATCTGGAGGTATAGCCTGGTGACTCGTAATTGGGTCAAGTGTGAGGACATGCACCACAAGAGGTGCTTGTTCGGGTCTGGTTCTCATGGATCCATCGCAATCATTGCGGGAGGGACTGATCAGAAGGGCAAAATTTTAAAATCTGCTGAGATGTATGACTCTTCAACGGGCACATGGAAGTTGTTGCCAAGCATGCACTCCCCACGGAGACTGTGCTCTGGTTTTTTCATGGACGACAAGTTTTATGTGATCGGTGGCATGTCGAGCCCCACCGAGTCCCTGACATGTGGAGAGGAGTACGATCTGGAGACAAAGAGGTGGAGGAAGATTGAGAATATGTACCCAAACGTAAGCAGGGCGGCTCAGGCTCCTCCTCTGGTTGCCGTAGTGGATAATCAACTGTACTCTGTGGAGCACTCGACCAACATGGTGAAGAAGTACAATAAGGCCAACAACACGTGGGACGTTATGGGAAGGCTGCCCGTGAGGGCGGACTTGTCAAGCGGATGGGGTCTCGCATTCAAGGCCTACGGTCACGAACTCCTGGTCGTCGGCGGCCAGAGGGGCCCGGACAGCGAAGGTGTCGTCCTCAGCTCTTGGTCTCCCGAGTCGGGTGCCGTCGACGGCATGCTGAACTGGAAGGTGCTGGGCGTGAAGGAGAACGCTGGGGTCTTCGTATACAACTGCGCGGTGATGGATTGCTGATCATTCTTTTTGTACAATTGACTCGAAGGAGGTACACAAACTGCTCGGCAAACTTTATTCTAACCTGCCGGCAAGGATGCATTGTTTTGAACAGTCCATTCGTCGCATCAATTAATTCCGAGGGCCTTGTACTCAAATTTTCCTTTGTTTTACTCCTTTGGAATCCTCGAACAATGGTTTTTTACCGCCCTTTGACAGATTGCAGATATCTCAAGTCATTCCCGAATATAGTCCAAATTGTTGAATTGTGCAATCCATCTGTGTATCAGTGGACTTATATATCTGTTAGTTTCTTCCAGTCTGGGACATGACCTTGTGTTCTCGGATGTAAAAAGACAGGAATAAGGAATTTATGCTGTCATTTTGCAGATAGAACAGACAACTTTGCTTAGCTGCTTTATTCTCTCCTCTTTTTGCTTAGATTACTCTCAGGGAGAGAGCATGGAACTTACCTTTTTTGGTCACAAACACAAAGTTAAGCGCTCTTTTTGGTCTTTTGCTCTTACGTGCCCCTGCTAAAAACTTCCCTTCCCTTCCCGTTTAAGGCCCATCCACGCCACCACCTCGAAGCTGTGCATCGATCATGGACGGTGGAAAGTGCTTCCATCCTTAACATGGTATTAGTCGAAAGGCGGGTCAGACTACAACGAAAGACGTATCAGGAAATAGACAGTCGTGATAGAATCGCTAACCAGGTGCCAAGGGGCATTGCATATATATGACTTTTGTAGCTCCAAGACAAAAAGTAAAAATAAGCCTGGTTTGCTTGACAGAGAGTTGTGTCAATGGCGTGTGGTTAGTTTTCACTTTCGGAAATGCATGAACAAGATGACCGTGGATGGTAAGAATTGGGTTGGTCAGGGGACGACTGTAATGATGTGGTGTTGAATGAAGCACGCGCCTTTTGACAAACAATCAGCCAAAATTTTCTGCATGCCGGCTAACAGTTGGGGTCAGACGAGAACAAAACAAAAACAAGTGCATCCCATCCTCAGAAGAACACCAGGGGACCACTGACGGTTGCGGGGGGATCGATTTCCACGCGATAGGCCTTCCCGTCAGCGAGTAAAGCAGGCAGAGTGTTTGCTTCCTTGGGAGGAACCCCTTGGGCCGTCCATAAGGTTACATGGGGCCACTCGTTCTTCGAAGTGACCGTTTCGCCATCGACGGAACCGAGCCTGGCTTCAAATGCCGCCATCTTCTGGTTGTAAAGCAGCGAGGTTAACTCTATGGGGACTTCACGGTTCAGGAAGACTCCGTAGCTGGCAACCGCGGTGACGCCATGGCTCCTTTTGTGCGCCAGGGTGACGTGGGCCTTCTCGAGGTTGTTCACCACGTTGTTTTGTCCCAGGAAAGCTTCCACTTCCGGGGATTTCTCTGCCATCTGTTTGTGCGTGGAAGTACGCATGCTAATGCAACGCATACCCGGACATAATAGGAAATCGAAAGGTTTTGGAGGGAGTTGCTTTGACTTACATTTCGGAGGACGTCCTGTATCTGAGAGACGGGCAAGCTAACCGCTGCAAACACGATGGAGCCTAGCTTTCTCTTCTCAGGGGTTGGAGCAATGTATTCACCACTAACTATGTTATTGAGTTGCTCAGACACTTGTTTGACAGCAAAGTCAAACGGGACCTAGCATCCCACATGGGAAACAGTTGTGTTAGAACGAGGTGTTGCTACGAATGCAGATGGTTAGAGGAAAGCACGTCAAGCTTGTCAGATTAATAGGTAAAACAGGCACCTAAAAACTGATACATAAAGTAAGACACTTAAGTACTGACTTGGATAGAGTTCAGAAATTCGCTGTTGCTAAATAACGTCTCTCGCAGCTGCTTTTCCCATTTAGTCCATTCCTTTGCGTACGTTCCCTTGGTTGACTCCAATCTACAAGTAAAAAGCACAAGGAAGTAACCATATACTTCTATATGTACCCAATGTAAAAAGCCTACAACCTTTGAGGACAAGCGATCACACCACCCGACACCAATGGGAAAAGAATG
This sequence comes from Melastoma candidum, assembly GCA_023653495.1. Taxonomy (NCBI): domain Eukaryota; kingdom Viridiplantae; phylum Streptophyta; class Magnoliopsida; order Myrtales; family Melastomataceae; genus Melastoma; species Melastoma candidum. The sequence continues at coordinate 24,772,937 of CM042882.1, forward strand.
CGTGCCAAAAGAGCAGGTCGAGCAATTGCTCTGATGTCCATTAATGATTTGGAGAATTCTCTCGAGGAGGAATTTGATATAAATAAGAAGATAGCAGACCATCTGGAGAGGCTTTCTTCGCAGCAAGCATCAGGGGTTAGAAGGGAACCAAAAGGACAAACCTTCCATGTCTACTTGTATGGAGTCTGTAGAGATCAATTCCCTCTTCAAGAACAGCTCTCACAGAATCAGGAAGAGGGCTCCTACGAACAAAAGATAATAAGTTTCTTCATGAGAATTCAGATAGTAAATTATACTCCATTACGTTTTAAAGGTGAAGCGTGAAGGTTCCCTTTCCTTCTTAAGCCATTACTTTCCAATTCATTGCACAGATATTTTAATAATTAGTTTATTTTTTAAATGACTGGAAAAAAAATCAAGAATGCATAAGCTGATTGCTGAAAGTCTCAAGACCACGAAGGCATATACCTCTCAGATTTCAGCAAGGGCATCTTAACAAGGGAGCCAAACCTTTCAATAAGTTCACTCTCAAACTCTTGTCGACCCTGGAATTAACATAAAACATACTTTGAAAAGGAATATGACAGTGGTTTGACAAAGAGAAACATCAAACTGCTCTTGCCTTGCCCTCGTAAAGGTGGTAAAACATCAGTAGGACATAGCCGGCATTCGGAGAAGCCTTATCCAGATTGCCCTTCACAAACCCAAAAGAAAACAGTGCTTAAAAAATGAAACGTGGAAAAATTACTTGTTTCCTATGAGGGCAAAACAAAGCAAGACTCTGGCATTGTACCGGATGGTTAACTCTCTGCAGCACTCTGAACATAAAAACAGCCAATGCATCAAGCGAAAATGGATTTGAATAAGTTCCTGCAACAAAACAAATTTATTAGCCATTCAAATCATTTGACTAGAGGTCAATTCAGGCCATCATGGCTGAACAATTTCAAAAAGTTTTCACAAGGTACCTTCAGAATCAGGAACAATTGGTACTGCTGATGCTCTTGTGGTTCTACACATGTCTTCAATCTGTTAATGAGAAGAACACCCAAATAAACATCCCAACGAAAAATATTCGAGTCATCAAGAACTGAGTTGAATTTGTCTGGTTTCATACACAAGGCCCTATTCCGGGATAACGCCACAACCAAAAAGTTCAAGGATTACTGCATTATGTAATAAGACTATCATAAGGAGATCCTCTCGCATTCACCAATATCTTAAATATTTTGTGCAAAGTTCTTCAAGATTAATATAAGTCGGTAAACTAATCTCTGGAAAGATGGGAATTTATCGGTCTTACATAATTGACATCCCGAACGTGAAGATAGTTGTAAGCATTACTCACAAAGACATTGATTATAAAATGGAAGAGTTGAAGAAAGATAACCTGTCTCCAAACTTCCTCATTTGGAGCATTCTTATCAGCTAACATTATAGATTTAGGGTTTCTACGGCGCTCATCGGCTACTTTTTGCCAATATCTTCCTGTAAACAAGCGCGGGAGGGGAAAACATGAAGGAGAAAATATCGTTCATGACTTATTCAAATAAGCTACAATAACAACCATAAATTAGCAGAGATTGGCGGAGGCTTTGAATTTTATGACTGCTGTACTGAATCCCATACCTTTAATGAGATCTCCCATTAGAGTATGCACAGGCCGATCATCTCCAAATCCCCCCACGCTCAACAATTCTTTACATAGAGCTGACTTAGCACAACCAGGTATTCCTGAAATTCCACTCATCCAATTACATCATTCTCGGTAAAGACTATACTACAATGATGTGAACAAATCGACTATTTGATCATTTTACTTTCTAATCAGTTTTCCTTTTGATAGGAAATGCTTTGGTAGGCGTTGGACCAAGGACTTTCCTATAGCAATAGATAAATTTAACATACCAGGAAAAAAAACAATCAGGCCTTCAGTTTTTGTGATAGAATCTTGACCAGAAACACTAGGACTTGTTGGCACAACATCCAGTTCTCTTTCAAGATCACCTTCTTCGTCCCTGCCTCCGTCTACAATTGCCAAGAAAGCTTCCGACCTCACGAAACTTCCAGCAGATCCTATCAAAGCCTGATTTTCTGCACTGCGCTTTGCATACTGCTCAAGGAAAGGCTCAGCTTCACTTAAGTAGATAGATGATGACAGCTGCTTGTTGCCACACTTCCTGCGGATATAAGTTGCCCTGAACACACAGAAGGAAATTTTCAGCAGCATTCTATTTGACTCCATGTCATGATACAGAACCTGACAAAACAATCAAAGCGACAGGAATCATCACCATTCATCTAACATCTTGCTAAGTTGTTGCTGTTTTCCAGCTGAAGTTCCCCAGCTTCTCATTTGCCTATAGCAGTGAGACGGAAATCAGAGATGGTAGTTGTGAGACAAGTATTGACATACAAAATCTTCTTACATCAAATCCAGCCTCAGCAATAACAGAACAGAAAAATAATAACAAAGAAAAACTTGATATTCTAGAATCTGGCTCCATGACAAGCAATAACAATTAACAACAGTACACGTCCAGACATTCGATTAAGCCCTAAAAACATAAAATTCTAAATTAAAAATGTATGGAAACCGTAAACATTAGAGAATACTCAGATTGAAACAAAAGATAAGCCACCACTAAATTAATTGTTTTTCGGTAGAAATGTATGAATAAATTATTTAGTCCAATGTTATACAGATGGAAAACACTCACTGATACAAGACACGTCATCTTCTCCAGCAACAGGGGGTAATTTCTATCCTAGTCTAAAACTGCATAACCATATATACTGATTTCGTCCGTTTCTTTTTCCCACCAACTGCTAATGAATAGGAGAAAAGATTCCAGAGATACAGCAATTCATTTAGATGTCAGCATTCTGTTTCATTTCCAAGCAAACCCTCTCCGAAACATTTTTAATATATATTGGCAATGACAACGTATAACTCAAAGGTTATGGTGCAGATAAGACAACAACCTACATTGTTTTGGAGGGTAGGTAGTTGGAAAGAAAATAACAGATGTTTTATAGGAAGGCTCCCAGTACAGAGAGTATGGTTTCTTTAAACATGTTTCCTATACATCCATGCTCTAGGGAGAGTTATAATTACTACAGAACAGAAAGAATCCAACTAGTTTCAAGATATCAGGATCTCCAGTTACTAAATTTGAAATTACATGACTTCCCTCTACTTGTTTTTCTGCATTCGATGCTGACGATGCAACCAAAAACCAATGTCTGCACTTGTTTGAACACGAATGCAATCTTACCTCAAGTAGTAGGTTTTATAGGCAGCTGGGCCCTCTTTGAAAAGAATAGACAGACCATTCCTGATGAGAAATGTTCTTAGCTGCAATTCAACAATTCATTGTTTACCGCATGATAACATCTGAATGAAAGTAATTAACCTTCCCCCACCCCCGCACCACAAAAAAAATAGAAATTTGAGAGAAACAACGAGAAGTAATTTCATTAACTAGAAAAAGCTTTGGTTGAAAAATAAGCTCAGAAGAAGAAGAAGAGTGAAAAGGCAACCTAGTTTATCAGCAATATACATATATATATGAAACCATCTCACCTTATAGGTAAGAAACTTTAGTTTAATCATCAAGTTGGCATCATCATCAGCTAATCCCTCTTTTGATGATGTACCATTATCCCCATTAATTTTTTCATCAATATCTTGACTACTTTTGGATATTTCAGAGGCCATTTCCTTGTTTGATTTAAATAAATTGATATCCACAAAGAAACCTGACCATAATGACCAGAATCATATCAGTTGGCAGAAACAATCACCTCTTCAAGAGTTTATCAGGAATAGATTAAAATACCTCGATACAAAGGCCATAATCCCGGCTTGTACCTGAGATAGTATTATAAAACAATTAAATTAAAGGACCAAGAATAGAATGATGTAAAGGTTTAACTTAAAAAACAATCATTAAATGGTAAATTAATCAACCTCATCTCCCTTTGGTAACGACGAAAAGCCGAATCACTACGAACATGAATAACCATTCTGTAAAAGAGGTTATCATGAGATACAGAGTCGATTTTATGAAGGTTGTGATAGCACTTGAACGCAGCTGGAAAGCGTTTTTCTCTCATCAGACGAATCATCTCCTGGAATGGCACGGACATAATCATAAATGCAAGGAAAACAACAGTTGCAACAAAAGCAACTGAAAGATAATGCCTGGGCACTAGCACACGGTATATGCCTCTTATTCCTATTCATGCATGACAGTGGGGTTTGCATAAGAAAAATCCAAACTTCAAGCCCAGCCATGTTTATCATCTGATAGCTTCTAACAGAAGGATCTGAGCAACAAAGTGCTTTGGTGTTGGTAGTATTGATGCTATTATTCAGCACAAAATATTATGCAAGCTAACAAAAATCCTAACGTGATAGCCCACAAAAGTTAAAGCTAGGAAAAAAATGTATGGTCTGAGTTACAAACAATCATGAGCATGGGATGTCAGAGAGTAGCAAAAAAAAAAAGCATTTCACCTGCAACTTCATTGTAGAATAATCAGCTGGTCGACATTGCAAATATTTTGAGACAACAGATCTGTCAGCATTTCTGGAATGATCGTCACCTGATTCATTCTTATGCCAATCGGAAAGGTTAGGGCAGAAGGAAGTTCCCACACTGTTGAGAAGAGCTTTTATTTGCTGCAGTATTATTCGATATCATAATACGTCAGTACGCAGTCAGTTTACATAAGAGAAAATATATGCTCTTTACTTTGTTGGCATATCTGAAAGGTAAAAAACATGAGGATGACCTGCTTCTCATCAGACCTATTTGCAGAGCATATGTCACGTAGACTAGGTCCAAGATCCAAGTGAGCTGAGTCACCCAAAATAATTACTAGTAAGCCATGAATACAGACATTATAGCAATAAAAGATCACAATAAAAACTAATCAGAGTCAGCCTCAATGGGAAAAAATAATTAAAATAGATACATTGGCATCCAGTTTTCATGTAGAAAGACACTCAAATAGTTTCAAACTGGGCCATTCTCTACTTTTGTATAATCAGAACCATACATAGCAAACTTAACATCCATCACTAGCAAAGGTCATTATAGAAATTATCTCCACCATCAAGACGAACTTCGACCTTGCATACAATTTAACCGTGTTCAGTTTTAAATTCTGAGTTACATATCATTTTCTCAGCAGTTAGAATCATTGACGGGAAGTCATTCAATGAATCAGAATCTCCATTGCAGAGAAAACAAGACAAGTTAAAATCAAGGGACTAACCTTCATTAGGTGAAGAGGGACATTCTTTAAGTACTTCTTCCATATGCCTTGAGCTATCATGGCTCACCATTCGAGCCACGAGTCCTTCCAAAATTTCTCCTTGAACCTCAATATGATTTTTGGATCCTATAATGTACACATTTATTGTCAGGAAGTCATCTCACAAATTTTCCCTAAATGACACCAAAAAGGAACCACAGCTCACTAAAACAAAAAGGGAAAACATCATTTCCTATTGTTCAATCTTCTTAGAGAACTCATCTACTTCACATTCATGAAAAAATTCGAAAAACTTTATTTCAGTATGAACTTGTCAATCATAGACAGGACGTTTAAATCTTTTCCACCAAACCAGCAAGAAATCTAAAAGTTTACCAGGTACGGATATGTCAGCAACTTCATCTAGAGCCTTACATACTGGAGTTGCTGTTCCTTCTTCACATAAAGCATCAAATGCAGCAAAAAAGGATGTCACTGATTTCCTAAAGAGCAACAAAGTGCAATTAGAAACTAGGAGATCATGCCACAAAAATCTGGTGAGCATCTTTGTTTCCACCAGTCACGTGGCAAGAGGGAAAAAGAGAATAAACAGAAACATAAACAACATTAGAGCTCAAACAAAACCACACACCTATCTTTACTCCAATTTGATGGAAAGGCTAAAATGAGTTAAATTATTTCAGGCAAAAAGCAAGATTAGATAGATAGAAGATTCTGACATATAATAACATTAGCAAAATCGAAAACAATAACATGAAAAGGTATTAAACCACGGCATCACATAAATAGCCAATATAATAGTGGTTCTCGCAAATACCTAAGATAAGCATCTATAGCAGGAGTAACAATGAGAAGGTAGCAATGAAAGTTACATGATTAACTAGAATGGTTAGTACTTGTAATCAAATTACACCACAATGATACTTGAAACATGATAAACATCGCATTTATCTTGGTAAACACAACTAAATTGAATGTCAAACCTCATTAATGCCACATATAAACTACAAAGACAATCAACAAATTAATTACATGCCAGAAGAAACTCATATCTCATAATTTCAGCAATAGCATCAATTGACTACCTTATACAACAAATAATATTTCTGACCTTGTTGAGAATAACCAAACATGGTTCGTTGGCAGTCGCCACTTCCGACAGAATGCTATGATCTCAGGAGTAGAATAGAAATTTGGTTTTCCTTTCCCCAGTTCAGTGACTGCGGTTACTACCACTGTTTAAATAACAGGAAAAAAAATTAGATGCAAATTTTTTGACCAATGGACAAAAAAGCTCAAAAACGAATAATTAAATTTGGCGAGGAACAAAGGGCTCCAGACAACGGACATGGAAGAAATGGTTTGGAAAATTAACAAGTACATATATTCTTTCAAATTTTCATTGAGAAGAAAGAGTTCGGAAAAGAGAAACTAGAACAAGAATGAGGAGGAATGAGATTACCGTAATCTTCCTTTGGACGCTGTCCATGGTCACCCAAAACCGCTGTGACCAACTCCATGGAAATGCACATGCGGTTTTGCTGGAAATGAAACAGGGAAGTAATCAAGGAAAAAAAAGTAATAGCAGATGTTACAGCCCAAATGCTTCCATGGGATAGTCAATATAGCCAGAACTTGAAGCAGTATACGTAAATGATGCTTACAGTTATGGACCAAAGAAAAAACTTGAGAAAACCACCATGCGCAACTCTCACACTTCTCGATTATAAATTACGATTTACCATAATTATTTTATCTCGATGAGTCATCATATCAGGGTAGCTATTAATAATTTAATAAAAAACAGCTCCATTGCAACGATGTGAATAGAAGAAAATCGACAGTTTCAGGTTTTGACATAAAATTTGCTATATGAAATCAATGAGGACACGGAAAGCAATAACTAGTGATGATGCATCATATTCATTTTCACACTGACAAGACTGAAAAAATGCGTCTGTGAAAGGAACTTGTGTTCGATAGAGAAGCAAGCACATACAGCAGCAAGAAAGCTATACTAACAGACAACCACCCAAGCAAGAAAAAAAATTAGACACTATTATTCCAACACCAGGAAACACAATATCAAGCAGAACACAACACCTCTAGATATTTGTTGAATTCCAGTTGCTTCTTTTCAGCTTCCCTACCCCACGATTCACGAAACATGCGGCCCAAAACAAAAGTACCTACGGCAGTGTATCTGCAAACATCAAGTTTACCAAGAATTATTCTTTTTAGGCATCAAGGATAAATAGAATCGGAGAGGTTGCTAAAATGGTATACATGTTCCCAAAACTGTTCTTGGCATAGGCTCCGCCCTCATGGCCAGCATACATGAAGAGGGACCCTGAGTGTTTAAGAGACACCTGCCAAAAACAAGAACAAGCCATTTTCAGCATTACACCAAATGCATGATCAAGGCACTACACAACGTAAAAAGGAAAACAATTTCAAGAAAGAAAGGCAGTGAGCACCCCAACCATACCTCTAATGTAGCCAGACCTCTAGACACCATCTCAATCATCCTTGTCCTGATCTGAGTTAGAAAAAAAAAACAATATGAAATAACGAGAGGGTGAAAGTACTATGAGAAAACAGGGTGTAATACTTGATATTGACAACAAGTAAATGAATTAAGTGCTTGTCGAGAAACCTCTCAAGCTTGAGCTGTCAACGAAATTATGGGAGGGTAAAGAACTGAGAAGGATAAGGAGGATACCTCTTGATCAGATTTCTCATTTTCAAACTTGGGATAGAAGGTAGCTCTGATCTGGGTGCATGTGTATGTAGTGTTATCCACGGAGAAGTTCTCTAGATAATTTTCCTTAAACAGTCTACTCAAACCCACAGAGATATCTTGCACAGAAGAAGTATCCCTGGGTCTTTCAACTAGACCATCTCCGACAGTGATACTTTCAGATTCAACAGGGGAACTGCCAGTCGCTGTTCCATATGCTCTCGCTCTAAACACCTTGTTCTGACCATGCCCAGGAGGTTGATTCCACGGTGGGCTGCCGATTGAGCGAGCTCCGTCGCGCTCGGCGATACTCAACTCGCCAAAGCTGTCGGTGACAGCTTCAGAAGTCAACCCACTATTTATTTGGCACAACTTGGCTGGTTTAGACGGCTGTTTCCGTCTCTGTTCTCTTCCGTGGTTAGCTTTCATCTGGATGTTCATGTTAATTAGAAAAACAAACAAACAAGGAATGGCGTAACTATGGAAAATACAGGCAACTTATTAAAATCTTGAAGCTGTTAGTCTACAGCGAAAAAGCAACAATACAATGGAAAAGAAAAGGACTACTTTATGACTTTCCTATGTGTATTGTGTGTAATCAGCATGGAAAGGACTAAATAGAGAGAGTTTGCCTATAACGTCAAGAACGCAAACTAGCAATGAAATCGCCAATATCCGTAAGTGAGAGGCAGCCTCAAAGGCCGGCAGGAAACATATCTTTCTCCCGAATTTCTCATCTTCATCCACACCGTTCGGGCCAGGACGAACAAAACACTCCCGAAGCAATCCAAACCGATCAAGAACGGCGTTAAAAAAGACAAGAAGGACCTGATTCCGAGGCATGACTGAGTGACGTCCACAAACAAAGCTTCTATAGTGGAAGAAAGCGGACAGCAACGACGTCCGATTAAAGGAGCCGGGGAGTGGTGGAGGAGAGAAAGCAGAGAGTATCCTCTGCGCGGCCGACATCCAAAAGCAAAGATCACCGCCGGTTTCAGGGACGGAAGTTGGGGAGCGTCGTCACCACGGCCGGGGAACCGTTGAACAAGGACGGGAAGGAAAAAGGGGAAGAAAACCTGGGTGATATTACTTAATCATCCTCAATGTTCACACTCGATGACAGATAAGTCCTGAGATGACAAAACAGCACTTGCCCTTCACGGGATACAGAACACGTCGAGATCCGAGGAGATTTGTTCCCTAATGACGTCATTTGACAAATTGTTTCATTAAATAATCTCGTAATTTTTAAAATTCGACGACTAACCAGTAAAGTCGGCCTTAAGGCCGACTTCTCCACACTTAAAAAAAAAAATTCAAAGATCATTCAAGGAAGTCGGCCTTTGTTAGACCGACTTCCCTACACAGGCAAAAAAAAAAATCAAAAGACATTTAAGGAAGTTGGCCTTACCCAGCAAAAAAAAATTTTCAAAGCAAAAAAAAAAAAAATATTTCAAAGGTCATTCACGTAAGGAAGTCGGCCTTGGCAAAAACATTTTTCGAAGGCCGACTTTATTTACATTAAGTCGGCTTTACAAAGGCCGATTTCACTGGGTTAGTCGACGAATTTTGAAAGTTACAGGGTTATTTGGCTAAATAATTTGCCAAATAATGTCATTAAGGAACAAAACTCGAGATCGGAGTTATATATTAATCTTAAACAACTAAAACAATTTTAATCATATTGTCGTTGCTATTAACTATAAAAACTTGCAGTTTAACAATTTCATTAATTAATAAATCAAACATAAACTTAGACTCAAGATAGCCAAAAAAAGGATGAAAATGGAGTAGCCCGAGACATGAGATTAAACTCTGGAACATAATCCAACCGTTATCGTATTTCAAAGCCCAAAACCCAGCCACGGCGCAAACCAAACCCAACCCAACCCGAGAGATGGAAAAGGATGCGATTCTCGCAAGAGATCCAAACCCCGAGTCCGACGGTGGTTCGTACGATTAATTTTGAAAAAAAATTATGAAATACGATTCACGTTTTAAAATTATCCAATTTATCGCTCGTAAATCGCTTTTATACTGCGTAACTAAAATTACAAAGAAATCGCTGTTTGAAATAGCTATATAGAAATACTTAAAAAAAAAATTCTCCTTCAGAGTGAGGGCTTTCAGTATCTGATCAGTGTCTCTGCTTGAGACTGTTGTGATCGCTCTGAAGTTGCCAAAATTTGCTAAGTATGTCTATGTCAATGTTTTCAACAGATATTTTTCCGAAACATGGCAAAGTCGTAGTTCGAAACATCGTCATATTAGTAATTTGAGTCATGTTGTTACAAACAACGACACAAGGGCGGTAAACTGAGATTTTTGAGACTTCGATCAGTAAATCATAAATTTTTTTCGAAACAAACCGTAATAAGTTACAAACCTCCGGTCCGACGGATTACTTACTTTCAACTCCAGTAATGACGATTTCGATTTCTATTCTCCATCTTAACCTCGGTCGGCCGCGCGTGATTAGTGAATCGATCGCGATCCTCCAGAGTGCTTCCAAACATGTGGGGCACAATGACATTGCAGTGCACATGCTCGAAATCTCTTCCTTTGAGAATGTTCATAGAATTCCCTCCCCCCCTGAGGCTGCCTAACAAATATATATATATATAAAGAAAAGAGATGGTTTGGAATGATGAGGCACTTTCACCACTAAAATAATCGTTCCAAATAAATAAAATAACTTAGAAGAGTAATCTCGGTCACTAAATACATTGACTAGCGAATAATCAACACAACAGATAACATAGGATTCAAGACACAGATAAATTCAAGAGTCCCTAACTCCGCAACTTACTTTAAAGCAGGTTTAAAAGACAAAAAACAGACTTTTCTTGGCTCCAAAAAAGTTTGGTGGTGGCGACTTTTCGTGTTTGGCCTTGATTAGCTGCCTTGTCGAATATATGTGTATATATAAATCACATTCCGATTCAATCAAATTCCCCCATGCAATGACAAAATGAGTTCGTTACATTCATTTGATACAATAATAATAGCTCACCAAACATGACCCGCCTAAGGTTTACTCTGATAGGTCAAGCACTCAACTTTTGGAGTTTAAAATACCTTCTGATGGATGGATACAAAGGACGAATCTCGTCTTCCTCCCAGGACATATATCTACAAAAGAAGAAGGTTGTGATGATTTCACGACCAACAAAAGAGGGCGCTCGTCGAGAGCGAGTTTTGAGTTGAATCATTGCGTTTCTTTTCTTTGTTAGTTTCTTTTGATGATGGTAATTGGGGTAGATCTTAAAATCACATGTCAAACCTCTGCACTTTTTTTGTTTTCTCATTTAATGGGCCATCCATTCCATTTAATTCTTGACGAAAACGCGTTAATGTTTCTGTGGGGGAAGAAACTTACTCTTCTTTATTACCTGAAAATAATAATTAATTAGTAGGTTAATGGACAGAGAGGGGACATTCGGGTACACACACAAACACCATCGGAAGAGACGATTCGACGCGTCAAAAAAAGCAAAGGTAAGAGGAGGTTTGAGACAAACAAGTCAATGAAAATCATTACGGGTAAGGAAATTTGGTTCCACTATGTCCTTTCAACCGAAGAGATCCCTATGCGAAAAACACAGTTCTAATACTAAAACTTACGATTACTAAGCAAAAAAGCTCCGTTGGCTATTTTGCTTTTAGACCTTAATATGAGATTCCAACTCCACTATTCTCCTTCTCACACTTTTGTTGGGGAGTTAGGAGAAATTTCATCCCTTACCCTCCTCCGCTCTAGAACACTACGCACGATACCCCTAATGCCTTGACCTTAATGTAGCTAGCATACTATGTTGAAAGCGGCTCCCAGATCATGTGTGGCCCGGACATGAGACCCCCATCGTCGAGAAAGCCCAGGCCAGTGCTTGAGAAGAAATCGTCATCTTCCAGGTCGGTGAAGAAACTGTTATCGAGGAGTTGGGGAGGCGTCGAGGGCGGATAATTGGCCACCTTGACGCACAACAGCGCCATGAGATTGGCTTGTTGTGCCTGGGCATTGAGGAGGTCGGCTTGGGACTTGGCGAGCTGGGCCTGGAGGTCGGTAACCTGCTTCTGGAGCTGGAAAATTGTCCCCGCACATCCGTAAACAGGGTCCCGGATCCTTGCGCTGGCCTCGTACACCATGCTGCTCACGGCGTCCGCACGTTGAGGCTCGGGAAGGTTCTGAAAATATAATTATAAACGGTCGTGCCCCTAATGATAATGCGCCGTTTATCATCGAATATTTCCTAAAGCACTAAAGCAAAACCGCCACCCGAAGCTCTGACTGATGATGATAGCGATTCACATTTAAACCGCTCACTTTAGATCGACCAAATCTCAAGAGATTTCGAAGAAAGGGAGGGAAAAGGGAAAGCTCCTCTGAAAAAGGAAGGGCTCATGTGTCGAACTTTTTCCATGGTTTTAGGTGGTAATGGAAACGACTTTGTCCACCATTTTCTCTAAGTAATACAAATCCAAAATGTCTGGTCGGGAAAAGTTTGACCCTTTTGGACAAATAAAAAGAATGAACACAGACGAGTCGCATGAAAAGAAGAAACTGGAACTCGACACGGGGAAAAATCCGTCCCATTTTCACCATTAGGAGACGCCTTCAATTTCATGGTCATGTCGCATTATTTGTCCACCAGACAAAAAAAAAAAAAATTGGTAATGCGTGATATTCTTGCTACGACTAGAGCTGGATAGGCGTTACTTTACCTGCAAGAGCTTGATGATGTTGCTGGCGCCAAAAACACGGTGGGCGATGATGAACTTGGTGGGTTCGGTGGGCGGGAAGTATGGCGCCAGCACACATTTGTCGACGCATCTCCTCCTCAGGATCTTGCACGCAGCACAAGGGATGATGACGAGAGGGGCGGCATTCATGACCGTGCCCGTTGTACTTCCGCTGCCATTAGAGCTCAAGGACGGAGGGGAGGACGAGGAAGTGGGAGAGGGGGACGGCATAGGGGAGGCATTCGTGGCGCTCGCGTAGGAGAACTCCATCTCTCTCTCTCTCTCTCTCTCCCTCCCTCTGTCTCTCTCTTTGTTGGGATAGGGAGGTGGAGGTGGGGTTGGTTTAAGTCAGTGTGTTTAATAGGAGGAATTAATCAGACATATAGTAAATTAGCTTACCTGTCAGGTGATGACGTCAAGGGAGGTCGTCACGTTCGGAAGACCGGTATTATTTGGATTAGTTGGATGCCAATTTAAAATGACTCAGCTGCTCAATTTTTTCCACTTGGGCATGCGAATGTCGTCCATCCTGAAAATAAAAATCAAAACAATTCCTAAATGGGGACAAGAAAAGAGACGCGGGTGGCTTTCTTTAATTAACTGGAGAAGTCGATGGTCTCGTGCTTTTTCGTTTGGCCTTTTCATTAGCTGCCCTGTGTAAATAATATTTTACGTAGCTGCCCATAACCCAATTTTTTTTTTTTTTTTAAAAAGCGACTCAATCGAGCCATGCAATGACAGATGAGTTAAGATTGTTATAGGCCAAAGAATTCCAACAAATCAGAGGCGACGTCTGTTAAATTAGGGGATAAGTGTCCCTCTAAAGTTGGTAAGTATTAAAATAACGCATGAACGACTCACAAGGGGAAAAGCATTAAGCATCAACCCACACATGTTATAATAATAGTACATCTTTCGTTTATAATGCCTCTATCAAAACAGTGTCAGAGTTTTGTTCCAGTATGACGTTAGTTTTTAAATTATTTTGCGACATGTCCTCTTAAGTTTCGAAATTCGTCAATTAACCTTGTGAAATCAGGTTTTACAAAGGCCAACTTTGGTCCTTAAGGAAGACAAAGGCCGACTTCATGATGGGCAAAGTGAAGTCAGCCTTTGGCATTCTTCACTCCCGCATGAAGTCGGCCTTTGTAAGGCCGACAAAAGCCGACTTCATGACACTTAGCAAAAAAAAACTAAGTTTCAATGAAGTCGGCCTTTTCAGTTTCTAAAAAAAGAAATTAATTTCCAACAAAGTCTGCAGGTCGACTTCCTTCACTCCCCATAGAAACTTGCCTTACAAAGGCCGACTTCCCTGTCGTCTGAGAGATGAGGCTGATGCGGCGATAATTAGAGGGGAAAAATTCACTAAAGTTGCTATGCACCGTTTCAATAAAGGAACCAAGAAGGCCCGAAATCACCAAGTCACCCTTCTAGATCGCGGTGAACGTACGTTCGTTGTCACAACCAGAGGGAATTATAAGACAAAGAACGTCTTCCTACGACACAAGATGTGTTCCTGTAAGAAATGGCAAATCTATCGGATACCATGTTCCCACGCCCTTGCTTGTTACGCCTTTGTGAACGTTGATGGCTCGGATTGTATTCATAATATTTACAATTGGGCTAATCAAAAGACGATATACGCATCTACATGGGTTTCATTTAATTGTAAAGAAGATTGGGATGATTTTTCATTCCCAACTGTCGTTCCGAACCCTGAAAGGGCACGAAGAAAAGGGAGACCAAGATTCTCTCGAATTCATAATGAAATGAATGTGAGGGAACGAAAAACCAAGTTGACTTGTGATCTTTGTAAAAAAGAGGGACATAATAGGCGAAGTTGTTCAAATAAATGAAATTGTATATATCATTTGTACGCTTATTATAAACACTTGGATATGCATCTATAATTTACATTTTTTATTGCAGGTTGTACTATGGAGCCAGGACCACAAGTAACGACCGTATTGCACTCCTAGGATCAACATCGTTCATCCGTTGTTTGGGATTCCTCTTATGCGGAGGTATGTTTATCATACTTATTATTTCGTTTATTTTGAATTTCGTTACTAATCCTTTGAAATTTCATTTTTCATATAGAACAATGTTTTGAAATGTCGCCATCACGAAAGCAGCGTGAATAAAATGCGGCGAGACCCCCAGATGGATATCTACCTACGACTGGCCGGATTTTTTGGAGTTGTGAAGCTCCCCTTCATTCAGTTGGACCATGCGCTCATAACTGCATTAGTGGAGAGATGAAGGCCCCAGACTCATACTTTCCACATGGCGCATGGAGAGATGACAGTGACTTTGGAGGATGTGGCGATTCAGCTCGGATTGCCGATTGAGGGGGACCCCGCCATTGCCTTCACCAGCTTCGACTTTGTAGCCGTATGCGCGCAATGGTGAGGTTTCGGGAAGAGCTCACATGAAGGCGGGAAGGGTTAAGATGAGTTGGTTGGCCTCCCGTTTTGATGTGCTAGATCCCGAAGCACCAGATGAGTAGGTACATATGCATACCAGGGCATACATACAACAACTCATAGGGTCTATGGTTTCCCCGACAAGTCCGACAACTTAGTGCATCTTATGTGGCTGCTATTATTGGAGGACTTCGACGTTTGTGGTAGCTATAGTTGGGGATCAGCTTGTCTGGCGTGGTTGTATAAACAACTATGTAGAGCCTCAGACAAACATGCGTCACAGGTGGCGGGCTGTTTAGTATTGTTACAGACGTGTACGTAGGATAGATTTCCTCATTTATCTCCCTTTAGACGCTGGAGCAGGCAAAGGCAGGGAATGCTTTTAGCTTATCGATGGGGTGCAGCTCTTGATACGACAACTGTAGCCACGCATGTTTTATCGATGATTAGAGAAGCATTCGACAGACAGAGTCATCGACAGATATTTTCCTTCGACTTTATGTTCTTTCAGTTCTTGTGATTGTCGAAATTTCGTTGGTTGGTTATGTTGGGTCGTTTTTCAGGTCGTTTGGCATCCATACATGGATGAGATACGCGCTAGATTACCCGATTACTGCTTGGACGGTCAAGACAGCCGGCGAGCACGTGTACCGCTGATCTGCTTCTCTATTGTTGAATGACACTATCCAGACAGAGTCATTCGACAATTTCGAGACGAGCAACTCATACCCGGTGCCTGTGATACTGAAGCATGCCTCCATCGAATTGACATGCACGGAAAGCAATTCGACAATTGGATGCACATCTACGCCAAATACATCGAGTTGTGGCATCATCAAGGTAGCCACATCGTTCCTTTACGCTGGACAAGACGAGGACTACAATACGTGGTACATTCGTCGCTCTCAATCTCATCTATCATACACGAGCATCATGCTGAGCATAGTGGTAAGTACAACAACTATTATCTTCATTAATGTATAAATCATTGTATTGATATACTTTCTTCGCAGACGCAACAAATGAGCGACATTCCTATTCGATCCGAGATAGGTAACCCTTCGGAATTACAGCACATCGCTGATATCTCTCGCAAGGGCCATAGCTTCTTGAGAGAGTTTACCCCGATGCGTTTGTATGGGCGTGATGAAGGGCCAGCAGAAGAGGACGAGTTTGAAGCTGAGTGGGGAGGAGGAGGAAGAGGTGGAAAACGAGAAGGAGGGGGAGCAAGAGGAGCAAGAGCAGGAGGAAGAGGAAGAGGAGGAGCATGAAGACAATCAGGTTGACATGTTTGACGTTGATGAGTTCATTATGCAGTCTCTTGTGATTGATTCGACTCTTGTCATTGATCCGACTCTTGTCATTGATCCGACTCCAGTGGATGCCTTTCGGACTCCAGCAACATATGCCTCTACGTCATCCACTCCCGTGGCACCAAGAAAGAGTAGGAGGGATCGACCACCCGTAGGTGATGCAAATGACTCTTCTTCTCAGCTAACGTAAACGGACTCTCAGCGGCGGCTTGGAGCCTTCTTCTACTCGTGGCGCAAAGGAAAAAAATAGCTTGATTACGTACTTTGTATCGACTTTGGTTTTTAACTTGTCATATACTTCCTTTTTATTTAAATCTTTGTGAAAGATTGATTGCATTACTGTCATTGTGTCATGAGTATTATGTGCATTACATGTGTGATCGGGATCGAAATTTGTTTTTTTTTGTGTCTGAGGAAAGTCGGCCTTAAGTCGGCCTTTGTAAAGCCGACTTTCATGAGGAGTGAAGGAAGTCGGCCTTTTTGTTGAAAATTAATTTTTTTTTTTTTTAGAAACTAAGGCCGACTTCATTGAAACTTAGTTTTTTTTTGCTAAGTGTATGAAAGGCCGACTTTATGCAGGAGTGAAGGATGCCATGAAGTCGGCCATTGGAAGGCCGACTTTACTTTACCTATCATGAAGTTGGCGTTATAAAGGCCTACTTCTTTAAGGACCGAAGTCGGCCTTTGTAAGGCCGATTTCACTTGGTTAGTTGACGAATTTCGAAACTTAGAAGGTCATTTCTCGAAATAATTTAAAAACTAACGTCATAATGGAACAAAACCCAACAGTCCTATAGTACGAAAATACCATTTGCACTTGGTAATATGAAGCCCTTTTCGTACGTACGGAAACCCTGGAAAAGGCAACGGGGTGGTGTGATTTTCTTTTTTAGTATTCAATATATAGTAATTACTTTCCGCGTGGACGGGTGTCGTTTGTTGTCCGAAAAGGGTGGTGGAAACCAAGCAGGTACTCACACACGGGGGTTACAAATTGGGGATCAGGAATTGGGAATCCACACGTGTCCCGGGTACGTGGGTGGGTCATTAATAAATAATAAACGGGGATGCGGTCGTCCTTAACCCTCTTCTCTACCTTCCCTTGTTTAGTGTATATCTGAGGCTAACGGTCTGTCAATCATCACGAAAACTTTAATGTCCTTAATCGGTGAAAACATTCCTCTCGGTATATCAGATAAAGTCCTTGCGATCTTTGTCTATCGCATTCTGATCTGCATCCGACGATGGCATTTTCCTGGGCCAATTCTTTCTTGCTTCATGATTAACTTGTCGTTTCTTGTTATTGCAGAAAAAGCGTCCATTGAGGATGCCCAAGTTGGAGACGCAGATTCTGCAGCTTCAAGGAGAGCTAAAGAAAGTGATCGACAAAATAAGCTCTTCGGAAGTAGGGAAGAATCAGGAAGAGCAAGAGCGGAGGAGTCGGCGAAGCACATCTCTGCAATATCCACAAAGTTGTTGGAGGAAGCGCAAGAGCTGATTTCTCGCCTTTTTTTCTGAGGAGTCACGCGGATGTGAAATCGAGAGGATCTCCCAAGCTGTCAAGAAGCAACACTCAGTTCAACACCCCTGCCTTGGCTTTGTCCGTGAATGAAATACTTAGGCTGCAGAATGAACTCGAAATGGTTGCTGAGTCCGAGGCTACACAGAAGGAGCAGGCACAGCTGGTTGGAATGGAACTTGAGAACTTGAAAGAAAATCTAGCCGAAACTCAACTTCCCGTGGAAAACATGAAGACAGGGGTTAAAGGATAGCAGGGAATCGGAAGCACAGGCTCGGTCTCTTGTTAATGAGACCTAAATTCAGCTCGAGTCTGTCAAGACGACAGTAGAAGCTCTACGTTTGGAAGAGGTCAAAGCAACTGCATCCTACAATTCTATTGCTGCTGAACTTGATCAGTCAAGGGCTTGGGTGAGTGCTCTGGAAAGAATTGTTAGCAAACATGAAGCAGATCTCTCTAACGCTACTAACAAGGTAATCGTTGCTCCTCTTATTTATGTTAAAGGGGACGAAACCGAGGCCCGAACTCAGAACACCCATGAAGCTGACAAATTGAAGGAGGAGGTAGAATCTCTGAAAATGGAGGTAGAATCGCAAACACGATGGATAAAGAGACGGAGCTGCAGCACATACGAGACTATGAAGTATCACGGCTGCGAGACGCTATAGTTGTTGTGGTGACAGAGCTCGGTGCCCTCGGGGATCGCAACGAGGGCACACTTGAGGGACTCCGTCCAGCTGGCTTCTTCTCTGTTGTCACAAGTGATTTGAGCATCTGCTGCAACATGTTCTACATCCACACCACGGGAAGTTGCTTTGATTTTGTTCTTAAGCGAGTGTCCCCGTCTGTTTGTTTCCGGCCCTCCGTCACCAAGTAGCCGCATTGTGCTTGCCTACAAAGGTGTCCGCGACTAGCAAGACTGGGACGATGTCCCTAGTAGTGTTCACCACGAAAGGATAGTTTTCTAGTCGTTGCTGGTTATAATCAATCGACTTCCCTCTGTGATGAACGAAAAACAGGAAGGTGCGTGATGGGAAGAAACGGCGATCTGTTGACTCTCATTTTCTCAAGAGAAACTAGAGTATCAGGTCCGGTGTCATCCTCTCGACGTATCTCAGCCTCTCCGGTAACTGTAGATCTAGACAGACATGTCCCCAGAGATAGACGCGTTAGACCAAACTATTTGCTTTTGTTTTCTTTCAATCAGCAACTCGCCCATACGCTCATTGATCCTGACTCCACAGGGACTTGTAGAACGAATGGACCTGCATTCGAGGTTGGTGGGCCACCAAGATTGCGTGAACGCCGTTGAATTTAATCCTGCCAGAGATGTCATTGTATCTGGTTCCAACGACGGGAAGGTCTCTTTATGGGACTGGTCCCAGAGGAAGAGGATTTTGTCGCATGATTCGGGGCATTGCCATAACATACTGGAGGCCAAAATTGTCCCATTCCCTGATGACCAGATTATAGCAACTTCTTCTCTCGATGGGCAGGTTAGTCACCCATGATACTTTTCAGGGTGTAATCCAAAGGTCCATTTTGACTGACTGATGTTGTTTATGCAGGTCAGGCTAGGTTGGATTATGGGGAACGGTGGGGTTGAAACAGAATGCATAGGACATCACGAAGATGCCGTTCACCAGCTCGCCATTGACTCTGGAAGCAGTATCCATATGCTCTACAGCTGCGGTGAAGATGGCTTTGTTCATAGCGTACGTTGATTTTAGCACAATCCTTTTACTTATTGCTTGTAATAGTCCCGAATCTCGCTTATTTTTTTGTTTTTCAATCATTGCAGTATGATCTGCGTTGCAAATTCGTCGTGAAGCTCTTCCGGTGTCTCTCAACAACGGCAACCAACCAACGATTCCGGAATTACGTTGGCTTAAACAGCATGGCGATTGACCCAAGAGCTATCAATTGTGTTGCCCTGGGAGGTTCAGACGCGCTCGTGAGAATCTACGACATTCGACAATGTCGAATGGACATGGCTAATCTCTCTTGTGAGCCGGTCAACATATTCTGCCCGCCTGGCTTGGAACTGCAAGGCCACACGTTTGAGTGGACTGACATACTCAAACTCAGGCGAGCTGCTCGCTTCTTACTCACACAATTCCATATACTCGTTTCGAGAAACACGGCATGGGACTCAAGCACTCCCGGACCAGGTATATACTGGTCATGGATGAAAACCAGAGTTACTACTCGGCATTAATCATGGAAACATTTCCATGAGATTCTCGAGCCCTCCATTATTGGTAGTGGAACATTTAGTTATTTAGTAATGGGACATTTACTGTCTTGCATTCATTATTGTTTAGATTGGCTATAAAGACAGCATCATCTAAACACATTTCAATTAAGATTGAGCATTACTTTCGGCCTCGGTTTGAAATCTTTCATGGCATTAGAGCAAACCTCCGATCTTGCGCTTCCGCCCTTGTCGCAACCGCAACTCGGTTCATCCCCCTGGCTTCAATTCAGCCACCGCGATGTTGCCTCTCCCGACAGTTGCCCTTGACTCGACACCTCCCTTTAGCTTCACTTCAGCCACCTCGACGCTGCCTCCCCCAACAATAACCCCTTCAGGCATGTTGTTGTCCTCGCCGTTGGCCTTGGCTGCCTTCGATGCACTGCCTCACCTTGGCTTCTTCTCGGCCACCAGGTCGCTGCCTATCACGATGACAACGCCTCCATCTCTGGGTTTGTCATCCTTGGCGCCGGTGCCTCCGATCACCAATATTGTCACTGTCAAGCTTTCTCACGACAACAATCCTCTTTGGTTGTGGCTGGCTTCGCCATATCTCTTCACTTATGACCTCATGCCTTATGTGGATGGAAGTGTGAGACAATCATCCACTGAGCTTGTCTTACCAAATGGTATGAGGATTTCAAATCCCGAGCTGCAATCTTGGCTGAAAACAAATCATGCCATCCGAGCAAATCTTCTAGCAACGATGACGTCAGAGATGATGTTTAAGGTTTATGATATCCTTCCCACTTATGAGATATGGTCGACTCTCCAATGACGTTTACTTCAAGCAACCCTAGCACGCAAGCTAGAGCTCCGTGATCGCCTATTATGTCTCTGCCTTACGAATCAGACCATGAGACCTATCTTCGTGAAATCAAGAATATTACAGACCAACTTGCGACAATCGGGAAACCAGCCCCAACAGCGAAACTTATTGTCTATACACTTCGTGGTCTACCGCAAGTCTACGAGAGTCTCGTAACGACGTTATCATACTCATTTACTAATCAAACATTTGATCATATTCGTGCACACCTCAACTATGAGCAGCGGTTGAAGTTGTCGCACCTCGAATCTGATTCGGTGGGTGCACTCCTTACCACATCAACCTTCCGTCATCGAAGTCGTAATTAAACACAATCTGAAAAACGGTTCAGCAGGTCTTGACAGTCGACAAGCCGTTTTAGAAATTTTTCCCCTTCGAACATCGCTCCTTTTATGTCGACTCAACAAGACCCATCCCTCGCTGCAGCCGCAACAACCCGCGATTCAGTTCCCCGTGATCATGGGGCCTCCTGTCAAATATGTGGTAAACGAGGTCATGTCGCACTGTCCTGCCACCTCAGATTCAATCATTCAATTGTCGTTGTTTTTGAAGCTTTGGCTGCTATGTCGATTAATGATGTTGCCGATGACGTCTGGTATCCAAACTTCTGTGCCACGGACCACATGACACCCTCAGTAGGTAAGCTTCATAACCTGCGTTCAAATTCAGGACCAAATAGTGTCTGCGTTGGTGACGGTGCTAGACTTTCCATCGCCGGCATCGAACAAATGAGCCTAGCAACTCCTCATAAAGATCTTCGTCCTGTAGATGTGCTTCATCTCTTATCTGTCAAACGTCTTTATAATGATAATGATTGTTCCATTTCTTTTTACGTCTATTCGTTCATTGTGAAGGACCGCCGCATAGGGAACATTCTACTACGGTTGCAAACTAGCAGTCCTCTATATTTGCTTGCCCTCTCAACAACACCGCCCTCAGCCTTGACTGCTTACACCGGTGTTGATTAGCACACCCGCCGCTGTCACCCGAGCCCAGAAGTTATCCGTTATCTTTGAAGAGATGGACTGCTCCCTACATGGTCGAACCCCATTAAACCAAAATCATGTCTACCTTGTACTCTCGGGAAGGCACAACATCTTTCATTTCGATTGTCTACAAGTCGTGCTAAGACACCCTTTTCGTTCTTGCATTCAGATGTCTGACAAACACCAATTCCTTGAAATGCGGGATATCGTTACTACGTTATTTTTTAGGATGATTATTCTCGATATGCCTAGCTTTTTCTGCTTTGTCGGAAATCTAAAGTGTACGCTCTTTTTATTGGGCTATTTCGGAGACTTGTCAATCAATGTTCAGCTGTTATTCACACTTTACAATGTGACGGCGGTGGAGAATACATCAACACAGCTGTGTGCTCCTTCCTGACTGAGCATGACATTTCTCTTCGCATCTCTTGCCTGTATACCCCACAACAAAAAGGTGTCGCTGTTGACATGGCAAATAATTTTGGGCCTGGGCTTAGAACAGAAACCCAGTAATCACTCAAGTCACACTCCGAGTCGGCCCAAGATACAGTCGTCTAGGTCGACTCACGACGAAGTCGATTAGGTCGACCCATGACGAAGTCGACTAAGTCGATTTATGAACGGAGTCGACTAGGTCGACTCACGACGAAGGAATATGGTAATCAAAGTCAACCAAGATGACTCAACAGTAGCTAAGTCTACAAGTAGGGTCAAGTCGACGGAATTCTGGATAAGTCGACCAAGTCGGTCGTAGTCCGTACAGATCAGTCAAGTCGACAAGGTTGGAATAAATTTATTCATTTTCAATCACGTTTGTTAAGGATCGTAACTGATCCTAATATCCAGGAACGTGATCCCATATATCAAGGAGGTTGTTGAGACACTCCCATGATATTAGGGATCACGATCTATAACACGATCTGCAACACGATCTATCTGTTACGTGTTAAACACGTACAAGTCCTCTATAAATAGCAGAAGAATTTTTCAAGACAAGGCACGACCATACACAGCCAAAGCTCTGAAGTTTGTTCGTCAACCTTAGGAATTAGATACCTTGACCCGGTTTATAGGTCAACTCCCCTTCCACCGACAGAGTGAGCTCGTAGGGCCTTTGCCGTCAACCCCCGCCAGCGACACCACCGACGGAGTGAGCTCGTAGGGCCTTCGTCACAGCCTCCCGCCAGCGACCGCCACCGACGGAGCGAGCTTCCAAGGCCTTCGTCACAAGTTCTCCGCCGTCACAGGATTCCACATCGTTGTCACCACTTGCTCCCTTTTCGTTTTTTTATGGCTGTAAGCCCCTGTTATTAATTCGTCAAGATTGTAAGACTTGCATTCTGTTTGAATAAAATTGTGCATCTTCTTACTGGCGACCACAATCCAATTCCTGTGAGTCCTTTGCCAAATATTTCCGACGTGATCCGTTCTATACGCGAACAGTCGCGGAGTGCAAGCATCGACACTTGGTCACATTGGCCCGTATTTCTCTGTTGCAGTCACACCTCCCGACCAGTTTTTAGGCTGAAACTGTTTTCACAGTTAATCATGTCATCAACCGTCTGCCGTTATCATCCATCAATAATGTCACTCCGTTCGCACTCATCCACGATCATACCCCATACTACTTGTTGCGGCTGTTTAAGTGCTTTTGTTTTCCCTACACCGGACATCTCGTAAGGTACAAGCTTTCAGCCATGGCTGTTCCTTGTGTACTTTTCGGTTATTCCGATCTCACAAAGGCTACCGCTGTAATGACCCAATTACTGAGCGGCTCTACATCAGTCGTTATGTCCGATTTCAAGAAGATATATTTCCCTATCGAGACATTCTCCTTCGACATCCCACAACATCACCTAACGATGCCAGTGCCGTCCAAATACCATTCCTGTTGCCAGTATCAAACTCGCAGCCCGTGCAGGATGTCACTCCCACAGTCTTGGTGCCTCCCGCCACACCACCTATCTTTCAATGTAAACGTGATGACAATCAAAGGAGTGAGTTTCTTCGGTCCGAGTGATGAGCATGTCGCAACTGGCTCAGACTGCGGCCGCATATTCATCTGGAGGAAAATGGATGGTAAGCTCATCCGCATGACGGCCGCCATGACGACATCGTCAATAAGATATCTCCACATTCTCAAATGCCGTTCCTTGTGAGCTGCAGCCTGGAACACGATGTAAAGGTATGGTCACCATGGGGAACCGACGATGATCATCCGCTGCCGGACAACATCGAGCAGGTAAAGCAAAGCCCACATGGATAATTGTTCACTCGTACTCCGAGTGAGTACTGATGGACTCCTCGGTTCTTGTAGCTGGCCGAACAGATCATGGAAGGCAACAGAAAGAGAAACCGGCGCCTGACTGCGTACGATCGAAATCCCGACGTGATCAAGCTGGCGATGCTGGTGCAGAGACTGGCTTTCCACGAACAAGTCCAGGGCCGGAGCTCATCGAGGCACGACTATTTGGAAATATAAGAGGCGAATAAAAGGTCAATTTTTTATTTTTATTTTTTTTTAAGAAAGAGAAGAAAGAAATGATAATTTTGAATTGGTATTGGAGACTTCTAGAAAGGGAAAGGCCAACACCAGCTGTATCCTCTTGTGCCCCAAAGGGAGAAGGGTAATTACGTAATTTTCTTGAACAGCTATTTGGAAAGGTCGCATAGACCAAGTCTCGCCCCGCGCCCAGATTACATTCCCATTGATCGCCACTCATTCATTCATTCGTTGCCTTCGGCTCCTTCCCCCCCCCCAGTTCTATATATATAGGCATAAATATTCCTGACTTGAACTCACAGAGTTACTCGAGAGAAAAAGATCAAAAAAATAGTAAGGCAAATCGCTTCTTAGACGTTGTTTTGTGGCTGTAGCGATGGATATAGCAATGAAGGTCGACCGAACCCGGGTTCCCCCCAAGAGAGGCAACATCAAGGTGGCCATCTTCCGCCACATTGCCTGGGGCGTCTCGGGGGCCGCCAAGACCTTGTGCTCCCCCCGCCAAGGCTGAATCCCCTCCGAGCCCTGTTGAAACACCAGCACAGCAGCTCTTTTTTCTTCCACGTCGTCCGCAGCTGCGGTAGCGGCCAACTGGAGGCTATTGGGAGCCGCAGAAGCCATCCAAGATGATCTGAGTTCGTCGTTATGTAAATTAGGCAGGAAAAGCATATAATGATAAACATTAGTCTGTTCCCATGTAGTATAAAGAATTCGTTTTTCCTTTTTAATTGAATAATAATATTCTAATTCCTTCTCTCGTTTAGAACTTCAACGATAGATATCTTTCTTGTATAATTAATAATGAAGATTATGTTGTAACCTTAGTTTTGAGTCCGCCTCATTTTTTTTTTCTCTATGAAGATCCGTTTCTCCAATTGTGTCGCGACTTTTGACTGGGGATTCCCAATTTCGATGACATTGCGCTTACCAGGGTTGTTTTTTATATAGAGAAAAAAAAAATGAAATAGACTCAACGAACGATTACGATGTAATTTTTAATATTAAAATACATGATAAGTGTTATTGAATAACAGGAAAGTTCCTCTTGCAACCGATCCATTAAGTGAACTCCGGTTACAATAAGCGACTCCTTTGTAAAATCTAATTTTTTGTTAGTGCATGAGATGTCTTTGTATTTCCTTTTCTAAAACAAATTATTATCAAGAAACCCCTTTATGACCGTGTCTTTCCATTCCCCGAAGGGGGTGGATTTTCCCCTAACCACGTTCTTCGTTTGATGGATTACAAATGCAATTTGAGTAGACTGTGTCATTCAGAAGTGGTGTCTATGCATCATACATGTCGTTACACACCCTCATTCCTATTCACGTGTGGCAAGGGAGCCTATTCGCGTTCATCTCTCGTTGTGGTGTATCTCAACCTATGATTTCGCCTATTCCCAATTCATATTTATTCCGTTGTTCCGACTTCGTCCCTTTCCTTTTTACAGTCATCGCATTCATTCCATACAACCGCCCCTTTCGATCATACCTGTCACCTTTTGCACCCCGACCCTGCATTGCTTAATTTACAACAGTTTGATTTAATTACAGATGACTCAGACAAATACGCGTGCAAGTGAGCATTACTTACTACCACTAGTCACAACTAATCAAACAGGGTTGTTCCGTACAGGCTTGGATTTCTAGTGGAATATGTCCCAAGTAGGAAGGATGTTGTTATGCCTTCTTCAGTTTGCTGGAAACAGGCTGTACTTCTCTGACCGAGAAGAAAGTCACGACTCCGTCTCAGAACGTCGTCGTCTGCCTCTTCTCTCGGAACATCTACCCTAATTACAACAACCAAATAAATAAATAAAATGGTTACATGAAAACGTGTCCTAAATCATCTTGGTAGTCCCTTCTCAAACAAAAGAACAGACCCCCGTCAAACAACCGTAGGCGCGTTACCACCCGAACGATTTACGGGTCAGTAGGTCCGAGGACGAGGACAGGGACTGGGAAGATCGAGTCTTCTGAGAACTTGTCCTATTTCTGGTACGAGGTTAGCCGCCACGTCATCCAAATGGAAACGCGTTGCTGTATATTCCCAGGAAACAAAAAATCAAAAACAGAAACACTACTCCCTCCTCCTCGTTGTTGATGTTTTTCCTGATCGGGAA
Source organism: Melastoma candidum (assembly GCA_023653495.1). Classification (NCBI taxonomy): domain Eukaryota; kingdom Viridiplantae; phylum Streptophyta; class Magnoliopsida; order Myrtales; family Melastomataceae; genus Melastoma; species Melastoma candidum. The sequence continues at coordinate 24,799,655 of CM042882.1, forward strand.
TTAAAATTTTCATTTTCTTTAAATTTCTTGTGTTTGATGGGTTGTTTCAAATGCCGGGGGGGCATCGGATTTATTTCTGGAGAACAAACATGTCTGCAGAACCCACGACGACGTCGCTTCCCTTGGTAAATTCAATTCCTGCCTTGATATCTATTGCGATTTTGTATTGTTAGATGGCATCGTTGTAGCTAAGAAAAAGATGTGCTCTGGTTTGATGATTTGGTAGGTGCTATCGGAGAAAGGTGTTCGATAGCATCAGGTGGTCCGAGTCCAACTTCGAGTTGTCCAGGCCAAAGGATGAACACGAGGGGGTGGTAAACCCCAGCAAGCACGAGCAGACGTTCACGTTTGAGGAGCTCTCCGCTACCACCGGTGACTTCAGGCCCGGCTGCTTCATTGGGGAAGGAGGCTTCGGGAAAGTGTACGAGGGTTATTTTAGAGAGGATCGACAAGAAGTGGCCATCAAGCGACTCTGACTGGGATGGGCCTCACGGCACCAAGGAGTTTGTCGTCGAGGTGGCCATGCTTAGTCTAGTTGACCACCCCAACTTGGTGAAGCTGTTTGGGTTCTGCGCCGAGAGGAACAGAGGTTGCAGTTCTATGATTATTTGCAGTAGTCGGTCTAGTTGTAATATCCGTGTTTTCTCTCGTGACACATCTTCCACTGGGCAAGAAAGGGCTCGACTGGAGCACGAGGATGCGGATTTAATGGGCAACATGGAGTAAAAGTAATAATAAAATAAGATAGTAAAAGAAGAGGATGCAGGAGGGGATAAGGGAGCAGGTCGGGGATAATCCTGATTGGATACCCACAGGTCGAATTCCCTTGTAGATAAGGGGGTATGAACTGGAAAAGAATGGGGGAGGAGGCAAGGAAGGGGAGGACTCCCGTCGGTTTCACTTCGTTCTCCCCCCCTCCTCCGGTGACCTCGAGCCCCAGGGAACGACGATACCGTCTCCACTGCGGGTAGGACGGCCGTGCCGCCGAGGGAGGAGCTCGGAGCAAGGCGGAGGGCGCCACCGTGAAGGAAGGACCTGCTTCTCGGAAAGGGTTTCGAACAGATGTACGTCTCACCCCCCTCCCCTCTATGGTCCTCGATTGTTCTGCTGTTGGATGAGTGCTTGGGGTAGGGTCGTCGGGGAGGGTCGGGTAGGTCGGAATGTCGTCCTTGTGTGGTTTGTTTCGGTGATTCTGGTCGTGGGGTCGTGTGGGTCTGGTTCGATTCTGATTTATGTTGACCCGGAACCTCGTGGGACTGCGGCCGAGTACGTTGGGGCTGCTGCGAGGTTGTGAGTGTGGCTGTGAAGGGCGGAGGAGAGTGACTTCGTGCTATTTGGGTTGCGCTGGACTTTACTCCCGGAGTGGAACCGACGCCCTTGAGAGTTGACGCGTCTAGTCGCCGGCGGAATCGATGGCGCTGTCCCTTGTCTTGTTTCGGAGAGGGTGAGGGTGGTCGCAATCTGTGGTTTCCTGTTGGGAGAGGAAAGGCGCTGGTATAGTCGGTTGCAAGGCAACCTGCTGACCTTCTCCGGATCGAGCGTGAGACGGGTGACCGGATTCGTGTGCCTGGCCACAGTCCTCTCTTCCGCAGCCCACGTAAACGAAGGTGCCTCTAACTGGGATCTCGGGTCGGCAATTTACAAGGCCCTGTTTCCCTCCAGAGATTAGTCTCGCAAGAGGTGTGGTGGCCGCTGCTTGATCCGGTGGCCGCCCCTCAAATGCTCTAATTGGGATAACAGAAATGTTGGAATTGGGCAGTGGAGCTGTCGGTTAATGCTCGGTTGGGGTATCTGCTTATCTGCGATTAACTGTTGTCCCTACTGCTGTCAAGTGTGGCTTAATGCGTCTGTCTGGTTGTATTCGCATGAGATTGAGATGAGTTACCCGACTGTGATGTTGGAGGAGAACGGGGAGGTGACGCTACTCGCGGTCGTGCCTGTTGCTGTTTTTTGGGTGCTCCCGGAAGAGTTTGTGGGGACACACTGCAGTCCTGGCACCTTGGAAGGGTTGAAATGGGGAGACATCGATTCACGAAAGTCGGTTTGTTTATTTACTGTTTTCTGTATTGAATATTTTCTGCTTACTGCTTTAATGTGTTTATTGGAGTTTTGCTATATCTATTGCTGAATTGATTTCGGCTTTTGTCTGTTATTGTATACTTTTGTGGATTTAAGCGTGTTATCGTATAAAACTGTTTTTAAATATGCACGATAGGAAGAGTCTAGGGATCGCACGGTTTTCGTGTGTGCATGGGGGGCGTACTCAGCGTTTATCGCTGACCCCATTCGAGGAAATTATTTTAGTCTTGCAGCGTAAGAAAGAAAGGGACACGTGGCACATATTTTCGGGACAGAGTCTATAGGAAAGAGCCTTTGAAGGTAGTCGTCTTCCGCTAGGTTGACGGATCAATTGTGAATTAAGATCAACTGAAAAGGCATGAAATTTCCATAATTTTTTTTCACAACTTAATTCAAAATTGACCGGTCAACCTAGCGGAAGACGATTACCTTCAAAGGCCCTTTCACACAGTCTCTGTTCCGAAAATTCAACTTCTATGTGCCATGTGTCCCTTTCTTTCTTTCGCTGCAAGACTAAAATAATTTCCCCGAATGGGGTCAGCGATAAACGCTGAGTACGCCCCCCATGCACACACGAAAATCGTGCGACCCCTAGACTGTTCCTATCGTGCATCTTTAAAAACAGTTTTATAACACGCATAAATTCACAAAAGGTATACAATATCAGATAAAAGCATAAATTAATTTAGCAATAGGTATAGCAAAACTTCAATAAAACTTTAATTTATGCTTTTATCTGATATTGTATACCTTTTGTGAATTTATGCGTGTTATAAAACTGTTTTTAAAGATGCACGATAGGAACAGTCTAGGGGTCGCACGATTTTCGTGTGTGCATGGGGGGCGTACTCAGCGTTTATCGCTGACCCCATTCGGGGAAATTATTTTAGTCTTGCAGCGAAAGAAAGAAAGGGACACATGGCACATAGAAGTTGAATTTTCGGAACAGAGACTGTGTGAAAGGGCCTTTGAAGGTAATCGTCTTCCGCTAGGTTGACCGGTCAATTTTGAATTAAGTTGTGAAAAAAAATTATGGAAATTTCATGCATTTTCAGTTGATCTTAATTCACAATTGATCCGTCAACCTAGCGGAAGACGACTACCTTCAAAGGCTCTTTCCTATAGACTCTGTCCCGAAAATATGTGCCACGTGTCCCTTTCTTTCTTACGCTGCAAGACTAAAATAATTTCCTCGAATGGGGTCAGCGATAAACGCTGAGTACGCCCCTCATGCACACACGAAAACCGTGCGATCCCTAGACTCTTCCTATCGTGCATATTTAAAAACAGTTTTATACGATAACACGCTTAAATCCACAAAAGTATACAATAACAGACAAAAGCCGAAATCAATTCAGCAATAGGTATAGCAAAACTCCAATAAACACGTTAAAGCAGTAAGCACTTGAAAGGGTTGATATGAGGAGACGTTGATTCACGGAAGTAGGTTTGTTTACTGCTTTTATGAATTGAATATCTTCTGCTGTTTTTTTTAATGTGTTATTAGAGATTGCTATACTTATTGTTGAATTGATTCATCCTTTTGTCTGATATTGTATACCTTTTGTGAATTTATGTATGTTATAAAACTTTTTTCAATGATGCACGATAGGATAAGTTTAGGGGTTACATGGTTTTCGTATGTGCATGGGTGGGGCGTAGTTAACGTTTATAGCGGACCTATTTGAGGAAATTATTTTTAGTTTTGCAGTATGAGAAAAGGAGAATACGTGGCACGGAGGAGCTGGAATCCGGAACAGACTTCTCGGGTAAAGGATTCCGGGAAGTTTGTCTTTTCCGCCAGTTGACTCGGGGGGACATTGCAGGCCATGCCGCTATTCAGGGACAGGAGCAAGTTTTTTGCCCAGATGGCGGATGCTCAATGGCAAGTTTCTGGTAAGAAGCCTTTACCAGATTCTAGCCATCGCAGCTATGTGTGTCCAGGAACAGCCCAACATGAGACCTGCGATAGGTGAGGTGGTCAAGGCTCTCGACTATCTTTCTTCAAAGGCGAGCAACCAGATACAGACCATCCATAGCAACGGTAGCGGCAACTTCTCTATTGTTGAATAACTGCGAGAGACCTCCAACAATCCGGAGACATATCTGACTCCCGAGGAGACTATTGGCAGGCGCGAGCGAGATAAGGGCAGAGGACACAGGAATTCCCAATCCCGGCGCCAACTATGTAGACTACTAGGACAAGTTCTTTCCATTCTATTTTGCGGGAACTGTTGGAATCTGCCTCCCTGAATCTGCAGAATTACTGAGTCTTTGAAGTAGCATCTGGGCTTGCATTGCTTAGACCGATCAAATAGTTCGTTATGCTACTTGGATTATCATTAACTGACTTCTATAGAAAGCACGATTGGACGATAACCGGCTTAACTAACCCGACACTACGGCTCCCATTTTCTCCGAGATTTTTCTGCCGATCACCATGCAGCGAGTCCCTACAGGATTGCATCGGCAGCTCGATGATGAGTGGGTCATCGACTTCCCCAAGTTCCAGTCATCTTCTTCTTCGCCAAGACGAAGTGTCAACCCCGACACCTCGTCGGCTGACTGCCCTCAGCATCATCTGGTTCAAACCATCGGCGGCCGGAGAGATGCCCGGAGGTCCTGGATCAAGGAGAACTGGGTCCACACCATTCCTCTCGTCGTGCTGCTCAGTCTCTTCATCCTCTGGTGGTTCTCTTCTCCCGGTAAATCTCTTTCTACCCCTTCTCTGTAATCCGACAGGTTCTGTTCTTGCGGGTTTCTTTTCTTGATCGCTTGGTTCCTTTTCTAAGTGGGGTTCCGAAGTAGCTTTGTTGTTTTCGTTGTTAGATTTTGAGGAAAGGTTGAACAAGCAACTTTCCTTTTTTTTCATAGTCGGCCGAGAATGTGCGGCTTCAAACACGGAACCGTGTTCAGAACAGAAGTTCTTGATTTCTTTCTGTGATTCTTTCGATCTGATTAAGCATTGAAATTAATGGATTTTGTGGTCGTCGTCACAGTATGCAAATGATAGAATGGAACTGTGTCCTTGATTTTCTTTTATTTTTCTCAAAAATGTTTTTCGATCGATTACAGTGGAAATCTCCATCAAGCAAGGAGGATTTGCAGAAGCACTTCGCATGGTGATCCAGACGAACAACACCGCTGATCAGAAGGTAGAACTCGCCATTTTAGCGTCATTGGCGTCGACTCCCATGTCGAAGACTTCTCCAATTGTCTGGAGCACAGGCCAAGCAGAACCTCCAAGCACCAACCGCAGTTGAATTGGCTGCCGGGGATCCTGTCTTCTGATCATTCCTTGGAGGTTTCAACTCTTTTGAGATCAGATTCTACACCAATGCTCCGATTAGCACAGCTTATTCATGGAATTTGTGAGGGATTTCCCCAAATTCAGAACACTGAACAAAAATTAGCATACATGTCACATCTTCTGCGATTCTTGTACTATACTCCACTGATTTCTCCTGCCTGGCACTGTCCTACCCATATGTACATGGCTGAGCTCTTACGCGAAGGCAATATTCGACAGCAGTCCCTTCTTGGCGACTGCAAGAAATGATTTCCACATCAGTTCTGTGATGCTTTCTGTTGATAGAAAATTCAGCTAGATCAATCTTACCTTATGCCAACGTGACCTGTCTGGCCGTTTAAGGACGACAATCGAACTGATGATCTCTGGTGATGCCATTTTCCACCTGCAGTAAGGTTGCCTGGACCTCGGTCGAACGTAGAGCCCCGTCGTCTGCTTCTTCGCTCGGTCATATTTCGTGGTCTTCATGTAGAATATGAAAGGCTTTTGACAAGGATGCTTCATGACAGGTCGAGTGTTGAACGCATATGCGGTGTAATCTGCTTTTTTGTACCAGTTTAAGAATGTTCTCGTGGGCATCTCCATTTCCCGTGGGGATATCACTCCACGGAGGATCTGGACAACATATCCCCACGAGACGGAGACTGTCCAGAACCTCTTCCTGTCATAGCAGATGGATTGCTGCATTATGCTGGCGGAATCTTGCCTGACAGACTCAAACAGGTGATGGAGGGATCTGGCACGGGTCATCTGAGGAAATATCGGCTCCACAACGTCAATGTGGTGGAGGGAGACGAGAGGAGTGACAGGATGGGCGGCCAGAAGGCCTAAAAGATCTCCATAAACATCGTACTGCAATTTGAGCTTGAGAAAATTAGAAGAGGAATTGATCTGCAGGTTTAAATATATATTTGATCCAATGAACCCAAACTGTTACCTGATGGAATCCCGGCTCGCGAGTAATTGGCACGCCGAGCTCGGCCATACAGGCCTGCATCCGATCATCGCTGCCATACAGTCCAGGATACCGCTGGATGCACTTGTCCTGCATCTTGGCAAGCTCCACTGCCAGCGGATAACTGATTGCAAATCCACCTCCGCCGTAAGCCATCGAGTAGGAGAAGAATATGTTCTGTACATGACTCTCCGATGAGCTCCCGACGTAATAGAACTGCCGGTGGTCGTACTTGGAGAGTATCCTGACCACATTGTCCACAATGAAGACGGTGTCGTCATCCCCCATTACAAACCACCGCACGTCCTTCATCCCGAGTCTCAGGGTCTCGGACACAACCCTCGAGATCCTGATGGCCGAGCGCTGCCCCTGCCGGTTTGTATACTTGAACCTTGAGGTGTCGGCCGAGACCCGGATCTCAGGGAGCGGCTCGTTCCTCCTGATCCTCACTCTCTTGTCGAGCCACACGAACCCCCGTGTCTCCTTGGGCCGCCACCACGTCTTGATGTATTCCTTGCGCTTCTCCCAGAGGTTGGACGATGCAGCAATCCCAAAGACAACATGCTTGAGCTCGGTGTCATAGGTAGCCGAACGTCGGGGCAAGAGGAGGGAGGATGCATAATCCCCATCTGATGGGTCACCGATGGACACGTTGGGGATGATATCAAGATGCTCAAGGGAGGAGGAGACGTCAAGGGAGGGACAGTTGCTCAGGAGGAGGTTGGAGGAGTAGGAGAAGATGTAGAGCAATGAGATGAGGAGTAGAAGGGTCACGAGGACGCCCTTGAAGCCGCCACTCAGTCTACAAATGCGCTGCAATGTGTTGCTCATATCGTCTGCACATACTATCGCCGGAACGGAACGTGTAACGATGTTCGTCGAAGAACCGAGAAGAACTGGACGTCAGTTGCGTTTGTTTTTCGGCTTGTCAACATTTTTGGTGTGTGTCGATGGGAAAGGAGAGGGAAAAGAGAGATCGGCCAGAGGATTAATCGGATCGCAGAAGAAGTATTAGAGCGTTAAATACGTTGGATTCCTACAAATCCCATTTTCTGACTCGCTCTTGTAATTTATTACACATTTTCTTGATGATTTTGGCTGCTGTAAGATTAAGGACATTGTGACTAATAAGCTATTTGGTAGCTAATAAGATCCGAGCCTCCCCGTAGGGGGGAGACCCAGCCTTCTTCGAATCGTCGGCCAACTGTGAATATCCATCCCCGAGCAGATTGCCGCTTTTCTTGATCAGCTTGCACGCGTTGAAGAAAACGTGCTCAGGTGACAGTTCGTTGCGGTGCCCATGCTCGCCAGCACCTTCCCTCCCTCATAATTCGAGCTCTGCTTGTAGATAAAGGAATTTGGACACCATGGTTTTGTTTCGGTAGGCGTAAAATTGGAAGTTCGCATAGTCGATCAGGTCCCCCATATGTCTTCCAGAGAACTAGGTAGAAAGGCGGAACGCCATCGGTCGTCATAAGGCGCGATTATACGTTAATGATATGGTATTGTTCTGCTTTAGTCGATAACGACGGACGGATGCATTCCGCGGTCGATATCGATCCCGTCCCGTGCGTGCCTTTCTGTCCTAAAAGAAATTTTCTTCTGTAATCTCCCAAGCTCACTAAAAGAAAAACCACTCTTCCTGGAATCTTCAGCTGTCCAGAACAAGTTAGTGGACTGCGATCAGTGGATAATAATACTATGTTAATTTTAAATTGATACAATTATAATAATAATAAGCCTTTGAGTTCCGCTCTCCCGTCCCGACAAGGCTTTCGCTGAGTAAAAACAGGACAACTTCGTTCATTCTGAAGTGGAACATTAATCTGGATAGGACAGTGGCCGCCCGTCTGGGACATCTCGCGAGGAACTACGAAACCGCGGCAAAAATGTCCGTTCCGCCGACGTGTTTCCGCTGTTCGTGGCCCGGTTGTCGTCCCGTCTTCCTGCCCTGCAATGACAGCAACAGCAATCCCAAACCCAGAAAGGGAACGAGGGTTTTCGGGGGATTGGGGGTGTTTCCCTGCAAGAATTACGGCTCGAGTGCCGGAAGAGGGGCTGGTAAGATAGTTTCATCGACGAATCGAGATGGGCAGCCAGAAAGTTCCGACCTTGACGAGGATAAGCTTTCCGGGTCAGCTTTCTATTTGTTTTGTGTTTTGGAAGTTCTGTTCTGCTTGTAACTGGGATTGTTTTGCATGCATGCTTGATTTGGGGATTGCATTTATTGAGTTCGTTCTTGGGGTTGGATTCAGCTTGAAGATGGGATTGAACTGGGGTTTTGGATTGTGCGGGACAATAGCGGATTGCTATGTGAGAAGGGATTTTTCTGTTAGCTCAGTCGATGTAGTAAGATGGGTTTTTCTTTTAGTGAGCTTGGGAGATTACTTTATAGAAGAAAATTTCATTTAGGACAGGGCGTGCTTTTCTGATCAGATGATGAATTTGATTGAATTGGGAGAATCTTGGCGTAGTGAGAAGTGTTGTACTAAATAAAGATCTTCCTTGCTGGAATTGCTGTTTCGGAATGGGGGCAATGTTGCTGCTGTTGCTTTAGTGGTTGTAACAGTGAAATATTTACATGTAGTTGAGACTGATAAACATAACGGTGATTCGGTGATTGCCACTTACGGCATTAACCGAGGGTGTTGAACTATGCCAATGCTTTTGTCTGGTTGATGGAAGGCAACAAGTGAGGAATTGATGTGAGTTTCGCTTGACCGGAATATACCCTCGGAAGTGTTTAACCAGATCAGATATATAACCTTCAGTCTTCCCGGTGATGTAATGTTGGCTGGGATGGCGTTTTTCCATATGGGTTGCTGAGGATGCAGTTGTTTGGTCATTGACAGGAGGATCGGGATTATTTGTTGAAGTTGGGTGCTGGATCTGTGGCAGGTGCCGCTTTGATCAAGTACGGGAGCGCCGCTTTTCCGGAAATAACCAAGCCCAACCTCATCGAAGCTCTGTTCTTGATATCAGCACCGGTTGTTGTAGTGGTCTTACTATTGATCAAGCTGGGCAAAAGGGAACAATAAGCCCATCTATTGGCATTTCTTCATTAATCTTTTGTCCCCGTCAGATTATTCATTGCAAATTGTGTATATCACTCGGTCACGCGGAAATTACTCTTCGTCTTAGATTCATAACTAAAGACTAGAAGTACTCCCTCTCTGGTATTCTCTCGACTAACAAGAGTTGAGGACAGTACTGTTGTCCATTTGGGCAAACTTTGTCATCCGAAAATTTTGCAGAAATGTTGTTGGGAACCTTTTGACAGGTGACAGTAAATAACAAATGTAAAAGCCAATGACAGGTCAAATCATAGCGCTAACGCACTCTGTTGCTTTTGCTTCGAGTTACCCGACCTGCACCTTTGTCAGTTGAGCAACACGCCCTTTCTTTCTGAGGGCGAATTTTGATACGTGAATCAATCGAATTATGTGGTGTCTGAGGGTTACAAAAGAGGGTGTTAACTGTGGAGTCGTTTACTGACATCCATAGCGTGAAGCCTTGTCTTTTGGCTCCCACCATGCTAGTCTTTTTTCGTTAAGTCGCCATGGTTTTCCTCTGGGGGTTCTGTGAAAAAACAGTTCTGGTCTGCCCATCTTGCCTCACGCACCCAAAGAAGCCCCCATTGTGGTAGTCCTGAACACCACACCACGCCACGACAGATCGGGATGACTACCATAAACAACTCCTTGGCGAGTAATTGTCATGTTTTCACGACCCTGCAGTTGGGATGGAATGATCCGAGAGAAGGTTTTTGGTCTAAACATCATCTACTCCGAGAAGATAGAATTCTTACGTTCGCGTGGTTTTGATGGATGGATGGATAGATGCATGGACTGAGAGTGAGAGAGAGTCATAAATAAGGAAAGACTTGTGTTTTGATAAATGCTATTTGTCAGTAATATCGTTTTGTTTGTCTCCCCAATAAATAAGGAAAAGAACAGGATATCGATTAGGGTATCTACAGGGTTTGCACACCTAGATTTCAAGTCCATGTCGGTGCTTACCCAGAGAACCGGAGAAAAACACAGTGTCCGGGGATCGAACTGGCCAACACGGCAGTTTCTGTTCGAAAACTCTCACTCAAACAGAAGCAGAAGAAGGATTAGTTCGTATTGCCGTGGCACAAGGTCAAGACCAGGCCCACAGAACTTGTTGTCCCTCCCTTGGTGTAAAGGCCCGGGCAAACACAGCTTCCATCGAATCATCTCCTCCCGGAGAAATCGTATGTCGACGAAAGTCTAACGGAGTAACATAAAACCTCAGCAGGAGATGCATGGACATGAGAGAGATCATCTTTTTCACTGAAAGAAAACTAAAAAGGGTTTCACACTTCATTAGTCTGTGTCTTCAGTAGTAGTCAAGTGTGGAAGTGTGGCTGTTGTCATAGGGGGCAAAACGAGGGGGAGGCATAGATTTTGGAGGTAAACTCTGAACCAGCTTTCCATGCAATCATGCCAAGAACTTGTCCTAAAGCAGACAAAAACCATGGCAATCATGTCAAAATAATTAACACTTTTCTCAGTTCCCCGGGGGGGGGGGGGGGAGTTGCAATGTTTGCGCTTTCACTCGCACATCATTTCCTGACTATATAAGTATGTCCAAGAAGACCTGTTTTACCCTCGAAACCCCAGAACACGACCCCGTAATCGCCACGAAACCCGAGAGCCACATATCCGGCACCGACAACAGTTACTACTGCTGCCATGTCGTGGATGGCCTCTTCCTCATCCTCTTCTTCCTCCTCTTCTTCTAGGTGGTGCCCTACCCCAGAGCAGCTGATGATCCTTGAGGAGATGTACAGGATGGGGATACACACCCCGAGCACCTCCCAGATACAGCAGATCACCGCACAACTGTCATCCTACGGGAAGATCGAGGGGAAAAACGTGTTCTACTGGTTCCAAAACCACAAGGCAAGGGACCGGCAGAGGCTCCGTAGGAAGCTCAGCAGGCAGCTCCAGCTCGGTCACAATCGCCAATACCACAACCACCAGCTTTGCTTCCACCTGCCACCGAATCCTCAGCAGCAGCAGCTGCAGCAGTGTCAGATCTTAAATCATCAGCGCTGCAGCATGAGTGACTGCTTCGCTCGTTATGTCAACCAACAGTCGCCGTCCCATTCCCCCGGTTCAGCTTATCCTCAACACTGCACCTGTTGCAGCCCCAATAGCTTTCTCCAGGTTAATTCGATAACGTGAATCGCTTCATATCGTACGGATGATGCTAATTAGTTTTACCAACCGTTGACACCCCGAACAATAGTGGTGTGGCAAGGTTAATGAGAAAGTTAACTAATGGTTTGGTTTCGGTGATTGAACTCTTGTTTTCTTAAGGATAGAATTACTCTAACTTTACCTTTGTTAGGCCATCTCCCAATGTTTTCGGAAGGAGATAAGTTATCTTTGAGGCTAAAAGTCTTGCATCTGTAATTCAGGGAGGGAAGATAGGGAGCAAACGGCTGACGGGAGGGACCTTTCCCAACGAGAGAGCCAATGCAAACAAGACAGCCGCGACGAGGATACGCGGCTTGCTCGACTGTATGCTCACAGTGGATGTGAACCGCTCACGCTTGCAGTACCATCCCCAGCCGCTGAAAACCCTGGATCTCTTCCCAACGACGTCGAGCAATCTCGGGGAAGAACGCAACCCTCAAGGGAGCTTCCAAGGCAACAATTATTAGCCACCCAAATGTAAGAATTGGGATAATAAAAGCAAAAAAAGCTTAGGGTTTTGGGAAAGTGGTGTTGTTTATGTCTGGTGGGGTATAATTGAGCGGTGGTGTCGTTGTTGTTGATGACGAGAGAAGACCAGTGGGTTTTGTCTTACTATTTACTACTACTCCTGCTGCTGCTGTTACAGTGTTTTCCCATGACTAAATATTTCATTATATTTAGAGGAAGATGTCTTGAATCCAACTTCAAACAAGTGTAAGTCGAATGGGCCGGGAGGAGTGAAGGAGGAGTCGTCTTCTCCCTTTGCAGACGTCAATGGAGATTGGGGGGGGGGGGGGGGGGGGGGGTTCTACCGTCGTCATTACAGACAGTTATTATTACATGGCAACCCAAGACTTGTCATCCGCATTTTGTCCCCCGCTCCCCCTGCAAAAACAGCTAGGACTAAGAAGAAACTCTCAGATAAATAGTTCCCGAAAACAACTAAATAAATCATAAAAGGCTTCACCCTTCCATCCCCCAGCGGCGACAGGTCTCTGCAATTCTGCAGCCTTCGTAGTTTTAGTCAAAATTCTACCCTTCTTCTTTCACTCCAAGATAACGGTAAACATTACACCCCCAATTGTTTCCATTCATTATACACATATTATATATATATATATTCTTTTTCATTCTTAATTTTATATAAAACTGATTTTTGTAAGATAATAATTTTTTAGTAATGTTTATGTGGGGGTGGTCTTAACAACGCGACGATTAATTGGATGTTTCACGGGGAATGAGAGAAAATAGTGTAAAGGTTAAAAAAGTTTTTCTTTTAAATAATTGGGCTTGAGGCCCGTTTTGTATGGGCCTAGTCTTTTCTTTTGGGTTTGGGTTGGATGTTGTGCGATCCGTCGATCGTGAAGAATGGCAACGTAAGGGAGTCCGGGGGTTCGGTATGGAGTTCTCTCCGGTTAGTAGAGAGAGCTTGTCCACTGACGAGGATTCCATGGAGGACGACGACCTAGGAGGTGAGGATGTCGAAGAAGACGGTTACCGCTGTGTGGGAGAGAGGATGTGGACTCGGCTGCTTGGTCGGATCACTTTGATATATTGGAGTTGGGGGACCCTGGCACGGAGTTTTGCCCGGTGGGGATGCGACGTGCAGTCTACCCCTTTGAGTTGTATGATCTCGAAGGGCTGGAGGGGATATTGTCTGTTGACGTGTGGAATGAGGTTCTGAGCGAGGAGGAGAGGTTCGGGCTCGCCGAGTACTTGCCTGACATAAACCATGAGACTTTTATTGCTGACGCTGAAGGAGATTTGACTGGGTGCAATGTTCGTTTCGGTAGCCAATAAGGAAGTTTTCTGGGGTGTTGAAGGGAGGGCTGTGTGAGCCAAGGGTCGCTCTTTACAGGGAGGGGGGCTTTATTCGTTCAAGAAGCGGCAGCATTATCAACTTTTAAGGTGGCGTCATAATGTTATGGTCAAGAATCTGTCCCAGGTGAGAAATGCGTGGGCGAATTGTAACGGATACAGTATCTAGGAGAAACTGCGGGTGCTCAACATCATGAAGAGTCAGGGGAGCTTGATGGGTGAGAAGGAAGATGTGGAAGCTGACTTCTCTGCTGAGGATGAGAAGAATTTCCCGAAAGCCGCCACAAATTCCATGTACAAGGCGGTTACAGGATTTGATTATCCTCACAAGATGATGGTAAAGTTGGTCGATGCATTTGCCAACCGGCTCAAGAATAGTCAAGAGATCCTCCAACAGATTGGTAGTCTAACCTCCACTAACCCCGGCCTTAGTGGACTTCAACTTGGATGAAAAAGAAAGGTTCAGGGACTTAGTGCAGAAGAGCCTCAGCACCATTTCCCCCAGTTCAGACGAAATCAGGGATTATATCCGCCAAGAGGAAGTTCGGCGATACTCAATTCCTGACAGAGCCTTCTCTTAAACAGCAGCTGATGGTAAAAAAAATTCCATTGTTGCTCCTCTGAAGAGATGTGGTGGTAAATAACAATAATGCAAATCATGATGATCAGTCAGCCTCGACTATGATCCTCCAGAGGAAAATAAATTGCCTTATCAGGAGAATTCCACAAACAATTATTTCGACGATGAAACTTTTGGGCAAGATCAAGCGGAACTCTTAGGCACCGGTCTATTGTGATGACATGCCAGGTATTACTGGAAGATCTTGTTCCTTTTCTAAGAATGAAAGATGTGTGATGTTTAACTGGTCTACACTCTGAAATTCATGTCATGTACTTGGTATGCTTCTGTTCCTTTTCTAAGAAATCATCTGGTTTTTGTTGCTTGCAGGCTCTTGTTCCCTTCTGCAACCTAAAACTACATGCATCCTGCTGTTATTCCTGGACCGGCTGGGCTGCGATGTAGCTGCGATCTAATAGCGAAGAGCAGATGAACAGGGGCTTTGCACATCCATTCGCCAGAGCTCTTCTAAAGGACTTTGATGTTTGGCAATTGAGCGCCAAGATTGGAGCTTTGTCCCAAGCTCCGTCAAGTTCAAGTTCATAATTCGTCGATTAACCGAGTTTAGTTTTCAAACAACCGAGTTCAATATAGAAAAACCGACATTGACGTTGGAGAAAATCACAAACCCACAGCATCCCCTCTTCCCTTATCCCCTTGAAATTCGAAGTTCCACTTGTCCCCTCATTGTGTTTTCCTCCTTTTAATGAAACTCGGAACTCCGAGTTATTGGTATTAATGGATGAATTATGAGTTTGACCAACCTATTTCGTAAAAACGTACCTCGAGTAACATTCCCCGAGGAACAAAAAAGTAAGGTAGAATAATGGAAGTGGCATTAACTAAAACTCGAATAGAGTTAACTGGAGATCGACTATAGTATCAATGAAATATTACATAAAAGCCTCTTCAGAAAATGCTGAGATATCAACATAGCCTAATTGCCAGTACAGATTCGGGGGAAGAAAATCGCAGCCCAGCATTGACAAAGTAAAGCATGCCAATGTGTAACTGGGTTCAGGCTTGTTACCATGTTAACTGGTCATGAAGAAATTCTGCAGGCAGGAAAAAGAATAAAGATTAACGGCTAAGTACATGACCTGATGCCTGCAACGAATGG
This sequence comes from Melastoma candidum, assembly GCA_023653495.1. Lineage (NCBI taxonomy): Eukaryota > Viridiplantae > Streptophyta > Magnoliopsida > Myrtales > Melastomataceae > Melastoma > Melastoma candidum. The sequence continues at coordinate 24,814,784 of CM042882.1, forward strand.
CGGTCATCTGTCTTCTGCTAGCTTTACTCTGCCTTGTGCTTTGTAGTCGCTCTTGTCATGGAATTCCTCCACCCACTGGTACACCTCCCGATGAACTTGAGGACCTCATCAATTAATACCACAGGGAAAGCAACAGCCAGAACCAACAGCCATTCGTTCAAGGAGAGAGGGACGATGCCGAAGACTTGAGCCAGGAACGGGACATACATTATAAGAAAATGCAGACCGAAAGAGACTGACATCGCCACGAGTAACCAAGGGTTGACCCATGGCGGCATTGTCATGAGGCTGCCGTCCTCGGAGAGCGCATTCAGAGAATTGAACATCTCGATGGCTACCAACACGGATAATGAGAGAGTTGAGGCTTTGATTTTCCCCACGCGGAAGTACTCGCACGGATCTGAAGCAAAGCTGAAAGTCTGAGACCCGGCTGAAAACGGCGCCACTGAGAACTCCTTCCAAGTTGAGCACTGGCCCCAATTTGCCAGCTGAGAATACGACACGAGGGTATGACCATCGCCTGCCAAGTCAATGCCCAAGAACGAGCCGTGCGTGTACCAAATAACAAACACCCCAACAGTTGCAATTCCAACATATAGACCGATCACCTGTCACATATATCCATTTAGTATTCGTGAACATGAGCAAGTATAAGGACATTTGATTAGCTAATTTTTAAATGAGGCATCATATCTTACCAGGTACCGGAACAATATCCATGCAGTTATTAAGGAGTCGTTGCTTCTTCTGGGAGGCTTTTTCATTATATCTCTGTCAGGGGGATTGAATCCAAGAGCTGTCGCCGGGGGCCCATCTGTCACGAGGTTTACCCAGAGAAGCTGGACAGGAATCATCCCCTCGGGAATGCCCAGGGCAGCTGTAAGAAAAATTGAGGCCACCTCGCCAATGTTGGAGGAAATCATGTACCTGAAATTACAATCACGGAATCAGGTTATCCTGCCCATATCGGCATGTTTTGACATACCATAAGGGCATGTCACATTTCCAAAATAGGTAAATGCATAACCTGATAAATGCCTTCATGTTGTTGTATATTGACCTCCCTTCACCAACTGCAGCAACTATGGTGCTGAAGTTATCATCTGCTAGGACCATGTCGGATGCCTCCTTTGCAACCTAAACCCAATTGATTTGCAAATTCAAGATGGATTAGAGAATATAAGTAACTGAGGAGAAAAATCGGAGTACCGCTGACTATTACAAGCTATAGAATCAAACAAAGAATATTCAGAGAGGAAACAAAACCCATTTGCTGTAGAAAGAACAGTACCTCTGTCCCAGCTATTCCCATTGCAACTCCAATATCAGCCAATTTTAATGCTGGGGCATCGTTCACACCATCTCCCGTCATTGCTACAACTTCCCCATCTTCCTTGAGCAATCTCACTATCTCTTGTTTATGCCTTGGCTCCGCCCTCGAAAATAATAGCCCGCCGGTTTGTCTTAAGTGATCCTTTTGATTTGGATGAACCATAAAATCTTTCCCAGTTAAGCTTTTCGAGCTGATGTCCTCATTAGACCCAAAAACACCTATCTCCCGACAGATAGCTTCTGCTGTATTCTTGTTGTCTCCAGTGATTACCATTACCCGTATTCCCGCTGCTTGGCAATCCTCAATTGCTTGGCGTACCTCTTTCCTCGGGGGATCCTTCAGTAGCCAAAGTTCAATAATGCATTAAACTCGTTATTTAACCAAAGTAAATACAGATAAAATCAAGTAATTGTAATCATACCCTTAGTCCAACTAGGCCAACAAAAACAAGTTGACTTTCTATGGAAGAGTAGTTTTCCGGATTCAGCAAAAGTTCATGAGCTGGATGATCCTCATCCCCATTGTAGGTGGCAAACTCGGGAAGATCCTCCTTATATGCAAATCCTAAACAGCGTAATGCACTAGACGACATCCCTTGTAGGCTGTCCAAGATTAGATCTCTGCTACGCTGATCCAATTTTTCAACAGATCCATCAAGCAGTTGAACATAGGAGCTTCTCTCAAGAACATTCTCCACTGCACCCTGATAAACATTTGATACGCCAAGATATGATATGTTCATCTCGTAAAACACTAACAATGTGGTTTAAAGACGTGAATGAGGTATAATAAGTTTGAAGTCTCTTTGAGAACCTTTTTTTTTCAAGACGAGAAAATTAGACATGAAATGCCATGCATGGTGCTGTATGCATCTAGACGTGTGCCTGAGTGCCCTAATTAACGAGACAGTATCCATTCAAAACTTACCTTTACAAGGAGCGTCTTTTTGCCAGAGCTTGAATTCACAATGACCCCCATGGACTTCCGATCACGATCAAACTCTAGAGTGGCAATTCGGTGTTCTAGTTCACTCCATAGACGGGAACAACCTAGATTAATTGTAAAAAATATTATACCCTAAAATCTCAGCAGCAGTGGCAACAAGAACGGCGCATATCTAAGAAAAGCAACTTACGCAAAACATCATTATGACCAGAAGATGACACGTCCAATCCTCCAGGAAATCCCATCTTCTCGACAAGAACCTGCAAGAAGGCATAATGACAGAGCCCCAGTTACATATCAAGCCAGAATATTCAATACAATTAGTAAATCTAATTTCACGAAAAAAAATGTGATAGAATGCTTCAAGGAATGTTGAAAGTTAAAATTGGTCTACAAATCAACTTTAAAAATTGTTGAGCCAGACAACAATTGGGTGGAGATTTTTGTACAACACGACACACAACGATGACCTGGGAAAAACCAGAGTCAGTTGCTCAATTTATGTAAATTCTTCAAAACCTTGAAAACTCAACAAAAACAAGCATGTCTGGCTGCAAAATATATTTGATTCACAATAAGCATGCGAGACATCAGGCACGAGAAAGATCTATTAGAGATATCAAGACGATCTTGAAACAGAGTGAAAATTAAAACCTGACCTTCAAGGCAGCCTCAGTGGGAAGTCCATTGGCGACAAAGTGGTGTCCGGACTCCTCCACCCCGGCATCATTACAGATGGCTGCAATCTTGGCAATCATTTGAAGATTAGCATCCATTAGACCTGCTCGCCAATCAACTATCCCCCCGTCAGAAGGATCATAGGTCGTCCCATCAACACTGAACGTGCGAAGAGTGCCGACCCTGATTCCCATAGCGACCAACTTTGCCACTGCCATCTGATTGGTCGTCAAAGTACCCGTTTTGTCGGAACATATCACCGTTGTACAACCGAGAGTCTCTACACTGGGCAACTTCCTAACAAGAGCATTTTTTTGGGCCATTTTTCTTGTTCCAAGGGCCAAACAAGTGGTTATAACCGCCGGCAAGCCCTCGGGAATTGCAGCAACAGCTAATGCCACTGCTATCTCAAAATAGTACGTGCACTTCTCAAATGAAAACTTGAAATTTTGAGGCCATCCATTGTCGTAGTCCCAGGTAAGAAAATACTTAACATTGATGAGCCAAACAAGGGCACAGATAATTCCAATTATTAATGTCAGGGCCTCCCCAAACTCATTCAACTTCTTCTTAAGTGGGGTATCCTCCTCGCACTGTGATGCCTCTTGTATCTGTGCATGCACCTTTCCTATCTCCGTGCTCATTCCTATCCGTGTAACCAGACAAATACAATTTCCATTCACGACGGTCGTCCCAGCAAAGACGATACACTTTTTACCCTGAATGTCCGAATTCTCTGGCACTGCTTTCACAGTCTTGCTGACTGCCTCGCTCTCTCCCGTTAGTGATCCCTGCTCCACCCTACAGGTCGAGCTTATCAACTTCAAAACCCGCATGTCGGCGGGTACCTTGTCGCCAACTCTCAGCTCTACAATATCTCCAGGAACCAGCTCCTTTGCTGGAAAGTTAGGAATCTTCTTCCCATCTCTGATCACCGTCGCCTGCTCAGATTGTATCTCTTTCAACGCTTCCAAAGCCTTCTCGGCATTGTTCTCCTGCCAAATCCCCACAATGGCATTCACTATCAAGATTAAGAATATCACCAGAGGCTCGACAAATGCAGTTATCTCCTTCTCCCCTCCTTCCTCTCCATCTAACCATGCTAGAATAAACGAGACCACCGCCGCCAACAGCAAGATCCTCACTAGGGTGTCATTAAACTGATCCAGGATCAGCTTAAAGATGGACACCCCTTCATGCTTTTCCATCTCATTGTACCCGTAAATTTTGCACCTCTTCTCTACCTCCGCAGACGATAACCCGAATTGATGCTTCACCTGATAGTACTCTTCACATTCCTCCGCACTCTTCGACCACGCCGGGAAAATTTCCTTACCAGACGGTGACTCCACCGCTGAATTATTAGCGTAATCTTGCCCTCCCTTACCCATAATCTAACCAGCTAGCCAACCAGTAGCCCACCAAGTAACCCAATTCCTAAAGGAACCTCTCCTCCACCACTCGGATCTCTTGCGGCCTACCAAGCAAACAACAGAAATCAATCAGAGATTGCCGCCACAACAGAAACGCTGCTGCTAACACAAGAAAGATCTTTTCGCACTGGGGCGACCGCAAAACCAAATACCCACATCTCCAATGACCCGAAAAAAGAAACCCAGACAACAGAATATATCATTACCGCGATTCCTAGGCAGTGGTTCGTGACGCAAACCCGATGCTCTTCAAAACCCAAAACAACAAGAAACAAAAAGGAAAACAAAACAAAACGAAACCAATAAGTTCGCCCGCTCAGCAATAGGGGACAACAAGAAAGAAAAAGGAAAACAAAACCAATAAGGTCGCCCGCTCAGCAAAAGGGGACAATCTCGGATCCCGACAATACCATGAAAATAATGGTAAAAAGATACGTACGAGGAGGTGTTTTGAAGATTCAAAGTGGTGGCCGGGTTTTTTGTTCCGTCCCTCGTCGCGGCGTCCCTCTCATGTAACTTCTTTATTTGTAAAGGAGGACGGCCACGACGCGAAGGATGAATGAGAAGGACAGGGAGATTCCTTACGACGTGGGCAGTCCAATGGGATCACGCCACGCCCCACCCCCCAAAAAAAAAAAAAACCCCTCCTCACTTCGCCCAAACTCAAGAAAAGTAATAACGAAATAATAAATATTAAAATATAATACTTTTTGTAAAGTCAATGTGGTTGCATTAAAAACGAAAAAGGGAAAGGGGGAAGCTTCGTAGAAGCTGCCTTTTTCTCTTTTCTTTTTTTTTTCTCTTTTTATATTGTATATTAAGTAATAAAATATTTACAAGGTGGAAAGCGGAGGCGGCCTTTTTGCTCTCCTAATGGAAGGAGCATTTTCTTTTGATCATTGGCACGAGGAATAGACCCACCTACTCCTGCTCTAGAATGCCCTCCTTCCTACCCTACAGTGATCGTTAGGTTGTCCTAATAAAAATAACAAGGGGACAGAATCTGATGTCTGACTCCAACTTGACCTTCTTTCCTCATACACATACTACGTGCCAATAAACAATAATCCATGCATATTATTCCAAAAAAAAAAAAAACACAAAGCCATCCGTCGGTCAATACGATACCAACTACCCACCCACCCACTACTTGAATAAGATGTCCACACAAACTGAGGGATGATGCTCTTGGATCACAATTGTTTGACGTTGTTGGGCCGACAACATCGATTCCACCGAGCCCATTTGACGGCCCATGATGCATTCATCCCGAATCATGATACGAAGATGACGATTATTTCTTTTTCGGGTACATCACGTTGATTTCTTCCTTATAGTTGCAGGACGGGCAAGTGTAAATGAGCGTCCACATTCCCCCTTTGTGTCCGCAGGACGGGCAGCCCGTGAAACCCGTCGATAAAGCCCGCATCGCTGGAGATGGCCCCGCCATTGCAGGGGCACCCGGTTCTTTCTTACCAGCAGTTGGCTGTGCGGGTACAATAGCTGTTGAGGAGGAGGCCGCGGCTCCAGGCTTGGAGGAGGCCGCGGCTCCAGGCTTGGAGGAGGCTGCGGCTGCAGGCTTGGCTTCTCGGGAGCCCTTCTCGCTCCGTTTGATGAACTTGTAAAGGAAGAAGCAGAAAATGAGGATCGCGATCACTGACCCCACGATTACCCATGTCGGGGTGGCGTTCCCGTTGTCTTGGTCGTCGAGGATTTTGGTAGGGAGGTAGGACGGGTTGATGGGGGCAGGCGGCGGGAAGAAAAAGGGGCGGTAAGGAGTGGGAGGGGGAAGGTTGGAGCAACAATTGTTCTCCATCGAATGTGTTGTAATATCAATTAGCAGCGATTGCCATTAGAATGAAATGTGAAGTCCTGCCATTTTATATTGGCGTGCTCTGTCCTTATCATATTGGTGGGTAATGAATTTCCATGTTACGCGATGAAGTTGCTTGCTTCAAAGGTACGATGATTGAAAGACGACGAAGACCAAAGGAGGAGACCAAAAAACAATTGGCTGGAGTTGGATAATATTCCGTGGTTACTTAAACGTCAGCCATACAGCATTTAACACGTGTTAGGTGTTGTCTGAATTTTTACGCTTATTAAAATCTTTTTGTAAAGTTGATAGCTATTGAACCATTAATCAATGACTTGTGGATAACCAAGTCCCACTTCATCAACTTCATTGCCTCCTAATAACTGAAATATCAACGAGTGTGGTCGCGTTATTTTAATCATGATTAAAATGATTGTGGTTGATCAAACTCTTTCATGACAACTTGCGAAATATTTTTTCCCATTTTATTTTATCCATGCGCACTTTCTTCATCGTTGCCCTCCCCACTTCCTTAGCAATGGCATGCTAAGAACAAGCACTCGCGCGTTTTCCCTATATAAGAGCTTTGAGAACGCAGGCACGGTCCCTCGATCATGGCGTCCGCTCAATTCACCAATTCTCGGTTCGTTGGAGACCGGTCCGTCCTTCGGCCGTCCTACTCGAGCCTGTCCGACTCGGCAAGGCGGGCACCGATCAAGGGGAAGTTCGGGCCGGGGCACGCGTACGCGAGCGTCGTGGATAGCGTCTCCTGCAGGCAGATGTACCTCCGGAGCTATACTTTCTCGAGGAAGGAGAACGTGCCGGAGAAGACCAGGAAGTATATAGAGGGAGTGAAGAGGAAGGTGTCGGGTGCAAGGTCGGGGCTAATGGCGAGGAAGGTTAGGGCTAAGGACGACCAGGCATCTTGCTCCGCTTTGTTCTCGGCGGTCGCCCGTTTCCTGACTTGCACCTCGAGGATCGACGGCGCGATCAAGGACGGTCGCCGGTATTCCTACTAGTAGTCGTCGATGGTTTTGTTGCTGTAACTCTTTCGCTTTTTTTTTTTTCTTAAATCATTGGGCAAATGATACGTGCTGTGTAAGTGTGTGAAACTCTTTAATCCACCGACGAGTTCGATACAACTCGGTAAGGTTGTGGCGTAACAAGGGAATGCCATATCGCTGTTATGTTGTGTGTGCGCAGAGTAAAAAAACTCAGATTCGTTCACATGAAAAATTAGAACCAAGCGAGAAACGAATAGATCCAAGTGTTAAGAAAGCAGTATTTGAATTTCAACTTATTGTATAAAGTTACTCTTATTAAAAAACTCACTCGTTAAAATTAGATAGGTCGAAGACAATATTATTATATCAAAGGAGGGGCCCCCATAAATTATTTCCACCCAAATAAGCACACGGTTCCATTTATTAGGCAGTTGGGTGGGGGTTGCAAAGTGGGAATCATGAGTTGCAAGAAAGAAAGCAAAACGTTGTCCATGTTTGATGTAAGAAGTAGAACAACACTAACTAAATGTGCTTACATGATTGATAAAAGTTAGGCCGATTACATACTAACTTGATTAATCGAATCGCATCATATTATCTTGAAACCCCATCATCCAAATTCAAGTGGAATCACGGTCACCTCCCCACTCCAAGGAAACCAACAACAACAAAGGCACCAATCTCAATGTGAATCAAGTTTGGTTTGGCGGGTCTTGGGACAAATAAGCGGGTGACCAATAAATCCCCCACCCCCACTGAATGAACACTTGTAGAACAAGAACATATCACGTTCATGGGGTCCACTTATCTAAGTTGGTTGTGTGGTTATAGATTATGTTTATGAAAGCCACTTTATGATGATAATGCTAAGCACAAGGTAATGGAAATGGAGAGACGTGCCACAGATCAATAAAAAGGGTAAAAGAAACAAGAAACAAAAACCACGGCATTTCCTGTCTGATTGATTGTCTTCCATTGTCAAAGTTCACCAGCAAGACAAAGAATGAACAAATCAAATGCCTCTAATGGAGATGAATGCAAGCACGACTAGAAATAAAGGGTGTATGTTGCACGAGCGAGGCCTTAACCGTGGAAACGCGGGGATTGTATTCAGGTGGAGGGCATGATGCATGGCACAAAGGGTGTGTGATTAATAACTGCTTCAGACTTTTTAACTGCGGAGGATGACGAGAAATCTGGCAGGGCGGTGGAATGGTTTGGTATCTCCGATGGCAGGAAGAACTCACCTGCCCTCGGAATTGACCAATTGGGAGAACACCTTGCTCATCGAGAGATCATCCATGCTAGAGGCTTCAAACTGCGTGGTCGACACGTTGATATCCTCCTGGCCGAAGTTGTTGACTTGCGGAGAAAGCTCCCCGATCATGTTAGTGCTGTTCTCCTCGGGATCTCCGGGTACAACTGCCTCCTGTAGCTGAAGTGCATATTCCAGGTTCCACAGCACGTCGCCCATGGAAGGCCGGTCGACCCCGTAGTCAGCCAGGCACTTCTCGGCTGTTTCTCCGAACTTCCTGAGGGAGTCGGGCCTGATCTTCCCAACAAGAGTACGGTCTATGATCTGTTCGAGCTGCCCCTTTTGCTGCCACTTCATTGCCCACTCGGCCAAGTTCACCTTCTCTCGGGGCAGGGTGGGATCTATGACGGGTCTGGCACACAGGACCTCAAATAAAACTACGCCAAATGAGTATACGTCAGATTTCTCCGTGAGTTGTTGCCTCCGGAAGTACTCGGGGTCGAGGTACCCGAAACTTCCCTTGACAGCGGTGCTTACATGGGTTTGATCAATTTCTGGTCCGGTCTTGGAAAGCCCAAAATCAGCAACCTTAGCCAAGAAGTTCTCGTCGAGCAGGATGTTAGCAGACTTCACATCCCGATGGATAACAGCTTTTGCGTAGCCTGTGTGGAGGTAATGGAGACCTCTTGCTGCACCAATGCATATCTCGAGCCTCTCCTTCCAGCTACGGCTCGGTAGGCCCGAGCCATACAGATGACTCTTAAGCGTGCCATTCTCCATGTACTCATAGATCAATATCATTTCATTCTTATCATCACAGTAACCAATCAAAGACACCAGATGGCGATGGCGGAACTGCGACAACATCTCGATTTCGGTCCTGAATTCTGCCAGTCCCTGCTGAGATCGAGGATTGCCCCTCTTAACGGCAACTTTTGTGCCATCACCCAACTCTCCTCTGTAAACTTTCCCGAAGCCACCTATACCGATGACCCAACTCTCATCAAAGTTGTTAGTAGCCTCTTGAACGGCCCCAAATTGGAAGCGATAACCAAGATTTGAGGCGACACTGATTGTTGTCCCATTGGAGTATTTGCTCCCCATAGTGTGGGAAGTGCCTCCATTAATGGACAGAGGAATCCACGATTTCGATAGGCCTTGGCTAGCGAGCCGCCGCCGTCTTCTCCGGCAAAACAAAAAGAGAAGCCCAGCCAAAACTAACGCGCAAAGTACTCCAACAACCACTCCAGCAATCATTCCCGTGTTGTTGCCGCTGGAGCTTCCGCTCGGAGAAACTCCCACATTACCGCTCAGGCTGCCGACAGAATTGTTCAACTTCATGATCTCCAGACCGTTCAGAATGGCATTAGGGTAAGCCCCATTTGCCGTGTATGGTCCGACACTAACCTGCATCTTGCTGCTCTTGGAGGTACTGGTGACTAAATCCACATAATACGGAGCAGCCAAGACATTAAACGACACACTGCTCAAATCGAGATCCGTTACGACAGCAGAGGAGTCGATATAGACATTGAAATACAGCTGGTTGAGTGTCTTGCTCACTATGTCACAGAAGTGAAACCTCACCAGATGTTGAAACCCGATGTCGACGTCAAACTCCCATGTAACGTTGAAGTTACTATTGGGATTACTCGCTGAGTTCATCTCCGTACAAGTGCCGTACACTGTGCTTGGAGCAGTGTCCTGGGTCGGCCCACCAGAGACATAGTTGACCGCCCCGATATTGGAGAAATTCGTAGCCAGATTCGACGATGATAGAAAGCTTTGATCTGGAACCCAAGTTCGTGAAAGAGTATCATTGCCGGAGGACACGGTCGGGCCACCCATATTTATCCTCCAGACCGTCTCAAGAGCTTGCGTGAAAATACCCTGATATTTTCCCGAAGGGAGAATGCTTGCGTCATCTTGGATCAAGGTATCAGGCAAGGAGACAACCTCCAACGCATTCAAGAAGGCAATCGAGTTACTGGAAGGGGTGATCGTGATGGTGAGGGTGCTTGACGTCAGGTTGAGGGAGAATTCCTTCATGACTGTGCTCGTTGTGCTGAAATTACTGAGCAGAACAAAATCAGTAGCCGAAACGCCAAAATTAGCCGTGCTCATCTTGTAGCCACTATAATCGAAGGGGCCGAAATACAGCCGGATCCAGTGCCGTCCGATCTGGCTGATTGAAAACGAGTAAGTAGTTGTGCCGGTGTAGATTCTGGCGGTCCTATACAGCTGGGAGACATCTGAAGAACTCCCTGATCCGGAGGCGCTGGCAAGAATGTCCTGAGGGGTTGAGAGGAACTTCGACGCCTGGCTATCGGCAAGGAACACACGCCCCTCCATCGTGACATTAGCGGACGAACCGCAATCGATCAAGTAACTATCCGGAGGAATATAGCCATCAGAAAACCAAGAGAGGCAAAGGATTGACAACCCCAGAACCAGAAACGAGACCGACCCTTCTCTCTTCATCGATTGTCCAAAAACAATCTCTCCCAAAAGAAACCCCAGAAATCAACAACTTCCCGACAAGAACAGAGAAACAGCACTACTTCAGATCAAAGGCAGAGTCTTTCACGAACGAAAACAACAAACCCAAATGGGTAACCGACTGAGGAAACCCCTGGATCCAAGATCGGCCGGTCAAAAGGTAGCACCTTGTTCTTTTACCTGGGTTTTGGTGGAAAGGGTCAGAGGGAGAACAACAGAGAAGCAAACAACAGCTCAAAGCTTTTTAATTTTTTCTGGGGAAGCTACAAATGGAATGGGGATTGGATTTGATGTGGGAGCACTGATTGAGGGCCAGAAACCACTGAACGTGAAGCCAAACAAGTTGGGAATTTTGGAGGAAAGGAATGGAACGGCCGTTTGACCCTGACCTCATCAGATTCATGGACTGTTCTTCTGTCCATGATCTAATAATAACAATAAATAAATAAATAAATGAAGTCAATCAGACAAATGGCAGCAGTTGGTGTCTAAAACTCAAACTTTCAGCTCGAAACTTTGTGGAAACTCTTAGTTGAATGTAAATGAAACTAATGATTGATAAGCATGTGCAGATTTGTAACCTGAAAATCAATCCCTCTTAAACGAGTCATTGAATATTGCAATGATCTACTAGTCCTAGAGGCATTAAAGAGGAATAAAATAAAACTCAATGTATAACAAACAGATCGTAGTCAAAGATCGCATAAATGGACCTGACCAAGTTCCTTAGAGACATAAAATATATAAATCGGCAGGCCCCATATATATAGATGGGAAACAATCAAAATGGGATTTGGGTTTAGTGCTTTACAGATCATGAACAGCTTACGTGAAAGGAATTGTATATGTCATACACTATTTAGGCAATCATATGTCAGATAAGCCATCACGCCCAGCTAAAAAAAATGCGCCATACAAGATAATAGTCGTACGTCAAAATGTTCAAGAATTGATCAAGCATATAATGTCGTGACTAGGATGACCCTTGCCAAGGTTTTAGAAGGTAGATGGCATTCACCAATCCTTCGCATGTAGTATATTACCGCTCTTAGTAGTTTTGTACTGTAACCAAATGTGTAGGGATTGCCCTGCTCCGTTGTCTTGAAAAGGATGAAGTTAGAACTCATGCTAATGTGAGGTCCCAAACCTCCCTTGATTACGGGTAGTGAAAGAACAGATGATCTACTGTCTTACTATATAACAATCACATATATTACATCTAAAATTTCCCAGTAAAAGCAACGATGTTTTACTTGATTGCGGTAAGTTTTAATTAAAAATCAAACAAGTCTCACTTGACATAAAGCGAATTCGATGTTATAAATAATACTAAATTAAACTCGCTATTCATAATAACGAGATTGAAACCATTTTACCATCAAATACAAATTCGTTTTTTATTTTAAACCAGTGTACGGGGGTAACAAAGTTGATTGGGATCCAAGACACAGGATCCGTCGTTACAAAATAGGGGAACGAGGACTTAAACGTGAATAAATGTAATGTTGAGGACAAAAGTGAAATTTCATAAAATATAAGAAAACCCTTTTCTTCCGCCGATTTTCCAAACCGTTACTCCCCTCCCCCTCCCTCCATCGCCGCCGCTCGCCGGTTGCCTCCAGTATAAGTGGTCACGTCTTTCTCAAATCTTCAATCTTGTCTTTGGCTGGATGGTCTGATTGCCCTGCAGTGAGATTCTTTTTTTTTTCTTCCTTTTTCGGTTCTGTTAATTGGGTCAGTCTTGGTTTTAGATGAGTCGCCTGATCTTGGGGCTGATTTTTTGATCGAAGAATGAAGTGATGTTGGTTCTTTTTATAATCTTGATTTGCTTCTGAAGTTCACTGCACGGAAATTTGACTCTGTAATGTTGTTATGATGCGCGGACAGGCTATTCCTATATAATTTTGTGTAGTTGTCGTGGGTCACTAATCGGGGATCATTTTTGTTGCCTGTAGATAACATGCCGAAGCACTATAGGCCGCCAGTGAGTTAATTTCCTCTACTGGCTTGGTTACCGAGTTTCGTTTTTGGCATATTCCATAAGAAAAGAACTCATAGAGGTTGTATGGTTGTTGTGATGATTAGGGGAAGAAGAAGGAAGGGAATGCCGCCAAGTACATCACCCGCTCACAAGCCGTCAAGCTTCTTCAAGTTACCCTACCCACTTTCAGGTCAATCCTCAACTCTGATATGCAGTTGTACTGTACGCGAAGTTGTAATCTTTTCAGGGTATTGACCTCGATTTTCCTTATGTTGATTGCTGTAGGAGGCTATGCATCCTGAAAGGTGTATTCCCTAGGGAGCCCAAGAAGAAGGTGAAGGGCAATCACCATACGTACTATCATGTGAAGGATATCTCTTTCCTTCATCACGACCCGCTGCTTGAAAAATTTAGGGACATCCGTGCCTATGAGAAGAAGATTAAGAAAGCGGAGGCGAAGCTGAACAAAGACCTTGTTGTCCGTCTTCTAACTAGGAAGCCTACTTACACGCTCGACCGTCTTATTCGTGAAAGGTTTGCCTTGTTTTGTTCTCTTAATTTTTCATCATGTTTTAAATTTTTTTGTGTTAATTTATAATCTGTTTGTGTTCTATTGCCTTTGGTGTAGGTATCCCAAGTTTGTTGATGCACTTAGAGACTTGGATGACTGCCTGACGATGGTGCACCTTTTTGCGGCATTACCGGCTTTGGATAGAGAAAATATTGAACCTAAACGGATCCATAACTGTAGAAGGTGTGTTCTTGGATGATTCTGATGGATTAGATGATGAACGTAGAGATTTTATATGTGCCATTCAATACTTCTTTTGTACAGCTTCTAAATGACATCTTGTCTGATTTTGCGTGCTTTGTTATTTTTTTGGATAGGTTAAGTCATGAATGGCAAGCCTTTATATCCCGTTCGCATAAGTTGCGTAAAGTCTTCGTATCTGTCAAAGGCATATATTATCAGGTACTGTCCCCAGTCCAATATGTGGGTTTGAATCCATGTGCCTATCCCTTGTATAACATACAATTCTTTTGAACAGGCTGAAGTTGAGGGCCAAAAGATTACATGGTTGACGCCTCATGTGTTACAGCAAGTCCTCACAGATGATATCGACTTCAATGTTATGCTGACCTTTTTAGAATTTTATGAGGTGATGCCTTGATCATCCGCTGTCTTTGTTGTTTTTAACATTTTTATATCCTGTCTCTGATGTCTAATTCCTCGATTGATAAATAACTGCATTTCCCCAAAATCTTGCAGACTTTGCTTGGCTTTGTCAATTTCAAGCTTTACCATGCGATGAATGTAAAATATCCACCTATATTGGATCCTCGACTGGAGGCTTTGGCAGCAGGTACTTGCAAGTCTTTTTCGCCATATGCTTTTAGACTCTTGCTGGACGGGGTGCTTATTAGGATCTCACATTACTGTGTTCTGTGAAAGGATCCTTATAAAACTGTATCTTTTTCATCTTTCATAAATCATCTTGATAATAGTGTAATTGTTGGATACATTTTGCAGATCTTTATGCATTGTCCAGATATGTTGATGCTAATTCTAGATCATCTGTGGTGGAGTCTGAAATGGTGGAGTCGTCTGAACCTGAGTCACATCTAAAGGAGAAAGCACAGAATGAATCCAACCTTAGGCTTGCACAACTTCAGCAGCAGCTTCCGTACAATGAACCTGGAGCTTTGATGCACCTGGTTGAAGAAACTACCACCGAAGAAGAGGAGGATCAAGATACAAAGGAGTGTAAGAAATTGTTTGAAGGCATGAAGTTTTTCCTAAGTCGTGAGGTGTGTTCCATTTGGTTTAGAGCACTGGTTTACAATTATCAATGCGTATTTTTCATGTGTCTGTTTTTGCTTTGCTTTTTATTTGATGAATAAGATTTGCATTCATGAATGTGGTTAGATACTGTAATGCTGTTATGCCTTATCTCATAAGTTCCCTGAAGCTTCCGAGGCTTGTTCTTTTCTGATAATTTTCGTCCATTTTTTATTCAGGTTCCCCGGGAATCGCTACTTTTCGTGATTCCTGCTTTTGGAGGCACTGTTTCTTGGGAGGGACCAGGAGCTCCATTTGCTGAGGCTGATCAGAGCATTACTCACCAGGTTTAACTTCGTACACTTGATGGATAGAGTTGATTCATGAGTGGTGATTTTTTACCGTACCTCTTAATAACCATGTAATTGTGCAGATTGTTGACAGGCCAACACAAGGTCATAAGTTTCTTTCCCGGGAATATGTCCAGCCTCAGTGGATTTATGATTGTGTGAATGCCAGAATAATATTACCAACTGAGGGTTATCTTGTCGGAAGGTACCTGTTCTTATAGCTGGTGTGACCAAACAATTTTTTCTCTGTTGCTCTTTTCGGTATTACAGTGGTTTTAGGAAAAGGTTGTCCTATAGTCCATGCGGATTGACGTTTTTCTTTTTTTTACCAAATCAGGGTTCCTCCACCACACTTATCACCATTTGTCAATAACGATGCGGAGGGCTACGTGCCAGAGTATGCAGAGACCATTAAGCGTTTGCAGGCTGCTGCTAGGAGTGTAGTTCTCCCAATGCCTGGCATGGGACAGGCAGACCTTGAAGACCCTCAGAATCTCTTGGTTGAAGGTGTGATTGACAGAACTGAAGCACAAATAGCTGCTGAGAAAAAGCAGAAGGTAGCAGGGTCAATTGCACGTGCTTTCTTCTTATGGCACCGTAGACTGTATATTTGATATTGAAATGGTGGTTGAATTCAGATGATGAAGCTCGAGAAGCAGTACCACGAAGAGCTGAGAGCAGAACTTGCTGGAGCTCAAACTCCTGCATCGGCCGCTGGTCCAAGCTTGCAAATCAGCACAGAAAATGCTGGAGACGAGGATTCTGATCCAAATATGCAGCAAACCGCCGACGATGATGCAAACATGCCTCTCGTCATGATGTCGAGGAAGAAGAGGAAGCTCTACGAAGCAATGGAGGTAAATTTTCTTCATATATCTTCACTGACACTGAAGGTTGTGCATCTCTGCTCTGCCGGATATTTAACCCCGAGCATCTGTCCTGTGTGCAACAGATAAACAAGCAACGGAAGAAGGCTAGCGTGGACCATCTTAAGGAGCGCAAGAGAAAGATTGATGCCGGAAAAGAATCCGGGAAGAAATGAGGGGTTGGTTATACGGTCATTGCTAATTTAATCCGAAGGCCAGATTTTGTTTCTTATATCTAATGATGCCTTTGATTTGTTGTATCGTTCCGGGCTAGAGGTTTCCCTCCTACAATATACGAATGGGATTTTGGATGCGTTTGTCATTCCCATACTTACTCGTGTTGTTTCCCCCCTGAGAAGAAGATTTACCAGGTGCATGTTAGGTCATCTATCATTATAGCGTACATACATGTTCCTATACTCTGGAGTTTGTGCCGCGAACCCTAATGTTTTTCAAACAGTTTTAGGCGTGATATTAGTTAGGCTTTTTTTAGATAGTTCCAAGTGCATGTGATTGTTGTTTTTAGGACAAAAGAATGAATGATTTTAAAAATATGATTAGGAAGTACAAATCAATGCATATGGGCTGGCTAGTTATGTTTGTTTTAGCCCTTTTTAAAACACAAAAAGGTTTGTCCACATCGTGTCTCTTCATACAGAAACAAGTGCCACCCTGTTAAAAGTACTACTAAACTAACTGGATGTAAGTGTATCCGAACTGTGATCCTCGTCTTTTACTTCCGAGTTTAGGGCACGTGATTTGTCCCCAGAGTTTTTGTCCCACCAGCTAAACTCCAACTTTTGCATCGGATGATGCCATCGGGGAACTCGGAGGAGATCAACAAAACAAAATCATAAGCCAAATAACAAGAATAATGTGGCGTGGTGTGTTAGTAATGATCCAATACATCTAGTTCACCACCTTTACTGCACTTCAAATCGAAATCTCATCCTATATAAAACCCAACAACATCATCGATTCGATTCCCCTCAAGAACAACAACCCCTTTTGCCTCTGTTTTTTATTACAGCCTCGGACAAAAACATGAAGAGGATGGATCTCTTCTGCACCTCCTCCGCCTCCACCGCCATATGCACCAGCCTCGACCATCGCTCTGTCGTCCGCCACGGGACTAAGCCTCAGGCTCACCTGCACGCCGACCGCGTCCCCCGCTATCCCCGCAGCGACCACCTCCCGAGGATTGTCAAGACTCAGGTCCCGATCCCTTGCACGTCCTATCAGCTGGCGATAACCCCTCGGCCGAAATCCCATCGTGATGATGGGGACCGAACGAGCGAGCAGGCGAGGAGGGAAAGCTCCGCGGATGCCAGCGACGTGATCAGCCTCAGTCCTCCTGGTTCTCCCAGATACTTCTTGAGCGACAAGCCGTTCGTCGAACCCGTCTCAGAGCCGAGCCGGTGTACGGCGCTCGTCCCTGTTCAGCCAGCTAGGCACCCGGTCAATTCTGACGGTTCTCCTTCCGTGAAGGCCTCGTGCTCGGCTAGGACACGCGACCAGGTTAGTTTTCCGTGGTTAACGCAAGAGCATTTGCGATGGGATCATTTGATAAATATGATAGAACCGGGTCAGGTGGTGGTGCTAAGGGTGTCGCTGCATTGCAAGGGGTGCGAGAGCAAAGTGAGGAAGCACCTCTCCAGGATGGAAGGCAAGAGAAGCCTGACGACATCCCCTTTCGTTCTTTCGGTTTTTCATTTCCGGGTCATTGATTGTCGTTGTTTGTGATTTTGGGTGATTGGAGGGGATAACAGGGGTGAGGTCATTCAGCATAGACGGCGAGAAGAAGGTGGTGACGGTGAAGGGGGAGGTGACACCGCTGAGCTTGCTGGAAAGCGTCTCCAGGGTGATGAAGAACACCCAGCTCTTGTCCCCTTCACCATCCTTGTCCTAAGCTTGTTTGTCAGCCCATTGCATCTCGTGAGTTTATTACCATGTGGATCGGCTGAATGTGTTTTTGTTTATCCCTCGATTTGAACGATCTGCGTGTCGTCTCTCGGCCTGGCAGGAACCAAACAAAGATTCGAGGTGATAAAGATAACATTGTCATTTTGATTTCCATGTTCCATCCCTTTTGCTCTCTGCCAACTTCACTTTGCAATCGTGGGAAGCCTGGAAAACTCATCCTATCCATTTGATGATGATCCCACTGAACAAAACACTTTCGATGAATGCTTGGGTTGTTAAAGTGAGATGTAATAACGTTATTATGGGCCTCGAGGGTTAGCCCAATCAACCTCGAATTATAATATGGCACCTCTGCCCGTGTTTATTATCACGTCCCTGCAAATATTTCCAGTCTCAAATCCTGGTAAGGCATTGCCATCTCCTGAGCAGAACTCTCCCTGCTCAGTGTCCACAGTGACATGCCCACCCTCGCCCTGCATGCCGGGCAGCTAGAATGGCTCTGGAACCACGTGTCGATGCACGCCATGTGCACGCCATGTGCAACCGGTGCCCGCATTCTAGCAGATTCCTAGTCCATTCCCCTCGCAGAATTCCCTCCCAGGCCCACTACGCACCCGGGCACCTTGACCTCTCCCTCTTTTTCGTATCGTGTTACGGAGTTAACGAGTATACAAGAAATTCACTTTGACATCATCTTTAAAAAAGATAACCGTCGTGACTTGTCAGTTATAATAGCCATCTTCGAGAGATGATTTCGAGGCCTAAATCTGGCTGAAACATATAGAGTTCTTGCAATACCGAGGCTGCTTGTTACATACAGACTTTTAGATGCTCTGACAATGATATGAGGCAGTAAGGCAATCCCATGCCACAAAATGCCGGGCATGTTATAAGCTAGCAACTTAATGAAGTTCCATGGGACATGTGACTAGGAAGATGTAAGAAAACAAAAGAAGAGGGACATGTCTTGACATCACTGTGTGGATATACATCTCAGACCCAGATTTTCTACAAAAAGGTGAATGTCTAACCCAATACCAAGGGACTAACGATTTCGTAATCAATACTGCCGTTGACGCTTCGCAACGTGGATCAGACCACCTCCGCCCACAAGTGCGGGAGCCAACCAGCCCCGAGAGGGATTTATGCTGTTACCAAAGTTAAGGAGTGTAGCCGAGCACAACTGCGGCTTCTGACCGATGCCTGCCACAGAAGGAACCCTGAATGGATACAGGGGAGGAGGGTTCCGCCACCTTGGGAGCGGCCCAGCTACAAGGAGGGTCTGAAGAAGGGGACCGGCCTCAGTCACTGCCTGAAGCAGCTTTCCCTTCTGAGGAAGTGATCTTCCCTTTGCCAGATCATCAATAATGCTCGAACCCATGTCGAGTACGCTGCTCGCGAAACTGCCATTGCCAATTCCACCCGAGTCGACGACCGCACTGTTAATGTTCGACAGCTCAGGGGACGAGACCCCCTCGAGGAACGAGCTCATAGTCGACGACCCGTGTGAAAGGGAGTGGCTGCTCGACTCAGTCATCCCAGAGTTCGCCTTTCCGGGGATCAGAAGGGAATTCTCAACATGCGCCTGAGAAGGGCAAACAGGGGAAAACGACGAGAAGTCTGCGGCAACATCCGAGGGGACAACGACCAGCTTGCTTAGGATCTTCTGTAGCTGGCTACGGGCATCGTCCCTTTCCTGGTAAGCGGTCTGAAGGAGGCAGAGAAACTGCCGCGTGCTATCCTTGTGCTTCTTCGCCTCCTCGGTGGCCTCCATCCTGGCAGCCTCGAGCTCGAGGGTAGTCCGCAGAAGCTTCTGCTTCAGTTCCTCCACGCTCTGTAGACCAAAAACGAAATGTCAACTCCGGATATCAGATAAGACGGAGTGGATAAAAAAACAAACAGGATCCAGAAAATGGACAAACCTCCGGCGCGTTCCATATAGAACCCAATTCATCCATAAATTCTAGATGATGATCAATTTTCTTTAGATAAGAAAGGAGGAGGGAGGGTGGAGCAGTGACTCATTTATAGAAGATGAAGATATCATGGAATCGAACATCACGACTATGGAGGCTGATAGAGAAGAGGCAAAGACCGCTGGATTTCTTTTGTTTTTTTTTTTAAAAATTTTCTTCCTCATGGAGTCCAAAAAATAATTTCTTAAAATAAAAGTAGAAGAAATGGGATTTTCTTAATTGGGGGGGGGGGGGGGGGGGGAGAATAAATCCCCTTATTTCGGGCTTACCCATAATACAAAGAAGGTTTTTTTTCCTTAATGACCATAATTAACGAGGTAAAACCTCATTCAATTCCATCCCGTGTTTCCTTACATAGTCGGAGGTCTTGTCCCTTGTAAGGAAAAATAAAGGGAGGGAAATCAAACCTTATCCTGATGAATTCTTTTGAATCACATTTTTCCTCCCCATATTTACGCTTTCGATATTTATCAAGTCACGTCATTAAATCCCATGATGTATTATTACTATATGGTTTTGATGTTCATGGAGATTGTCGGTAAAATCGGTCTTGAATCCGAGAGAAAAAAAAAAAACTGATCTCAAAACCGCATAATGGTTGACCTTGGGAATCCAAAACTTACATGAAAACATCAATCAATATTCCCAGAGTTCGATATATTGACCGGATTTTTACACATACGAATCCATGCATTAATATTACATGCTTTCTTTTCAACGAGTTTTAAGATAACTTTTTCTAATATTATACTTTTATTCATCTCTTCATTTCTTTATAAAAAAACTTATAAAGAAAGAAAGCTATGCATAAATGAAAAAAAAAAAAAAAGTTACCTTTTTTTACGCATGTCGTTTTATACTTTACTTTGGCTTGAACGGCATGCTTATTTTATTGTCTTCACTAATATTATTGCGCATTGCTCCTTCGTCTCCTCCCACATGGGGTTTGTATGCTTTTGTCACTTGTCCCCCCAACACTCGAAAGAATTTCATCCCTGAAAAACCTCGTTCCTGACACTGGCCATCCCCTCCCCCCATGATCAGAAGACGAAGATCGTAATATAATCTATTGTATTAGTATAAATCATCGTACTAAAGTCTTTTCTATGTGTTTTCTGCTTCTTTTATCTCATCCACCAACTTTCCAGCCAAGTAAGAGACTCGACAAGAAATCAGATTCGCTTGAAACGTTTTGGTCTTTGGACAGACGGCCAGGTGTCATCATCTGTTTCGGCCACCCGCGTGACCAAACTAATAAACAGGATTAAGTTTTTAGTTGAAGGATGGTTTTTTTTGAATAGTTAATCTTAACGTGGGAGAGGTTGTTCGTTTCCCCCACCGACTCGAATGCGGACAAAAAGCCGCTCTCTGGGATTAAAATTCTCTTTGGAAAAGAGAAGAGATTAGTCATTCATTAAACGACAAGGATCTGCCTCCCCTGTTAGTTAGGACAGCCATTAAAAGTTAAGAAGATGCGAGTAAATTAGTCGAGAGGTTGTGGTAGTCCCGGCACCATTCGATGTATTTGTAGCTTCGGACAGCGTTTCCCAAGCGTGTAAGTTAGAAAAAGATAAACAAATGTCTATGTCTCCCCTGGTTTTCATGCACTTGCATTTTGATCACGACATCGTTCATTTTATATATATATATAAGTTATAACATCATCTCGCACGTTCTGACCGCAAAACCTCGTCTTTTTCTTTGTAATTTGTTTGTGTTGGTTTTCGTCTTGTTCCAGCTTTTAAACGCCAACCTACTTCCACCTCGTGTGATAAAACCAAACCATACCTTGCCTTGCCTAATGGCCTTGGCTTATATTGCATGACGCTCTCCTGTAGTCGTTGGTGTTACATGCTAGTTCGACGAATCATTTAGGTGGTCAGATCAGATCCTCGTGCCATACAATTAATACAGTCCAACACCATGTGCCGCCCTGGCTACGAGCATGCCCCTATGACAAGAGGCATCGTTCGTTGCATGCGGCATTGAATCCCGGGGTGGAGCCCAGCCCCGACTTGGGGAGGGGGGGAAGCGGTCATGTCCCGAATTCGTTGACGATAGCCATGCAAGCCTCTACCCCCTTTGTTTTAGGGACAATAATTGGCATTCCAAGACATTATTTTATATAACTCACCCCGCACTCGATTGCTTTGATTTCACTCCTCTGAAAGGTTGGGCCTTTCATATGAAAGTTAGGGGAGACCGGTTTCCCTGTTCCCCTCCAAGACTTAAGACTCCCGCACCCCAACAACATTCAAATCACACGTAACTGATTTACCTGTCAACCCAACTAATTCCACGAGTTAAAAAGTTACTGACACTGTAAGAAAGTCTACTTTTTTTCTGTGGTCGGTCAAATGACAGCGACGGGGGGGGTTGGCCTAATGAAACTATACTCGATCAAGATATAATAATTATAACGAGCATTGAAGCGGCGGGGAGTGGGAGGGACCGGGGGGTCAATAATAGGAATTATTGCACGGGGTTTTGTTGTGTTTCGTTCATATCTAAACGTAGTTAGTAGAGAGGGGGAGGGGGGCAAAGAAAACTAGGGGAATTTTGTCGGGTAGTGGAGCTTTTGGGGGTGCACATGGGGCTGCAGTATATGTTAGGAGGGAAACGATTAGGTAACTAATTTAACATTTTACCCTTAATTGAGTTCAGCCTCCCCATGTGGTGGCCGGCGGCCTCATTATCCTTCCTTTTTATTCCTCTCTTTCTTAGAAGAAAAGTCGCGTACAAGTCGGCTCTGTCGAACGTTTTGATTTATTATAGGCACGATCGCGTCTATAATAAATGAACAATTACATTCTTATATATGAGTGATTCTTGATTCGACTATGTCGTTGTTTGCTAGGAAAAATACGTCTCCATATAGCGTGAATAATAGTTATAAAACAATTGTGATGGTCAGGAATCAAGAACAAAGAGATGGACAAAAGAACTTGATGCCATTAATAGTAACTTGAATCGGAAGATTATGCAAGTTTGAACGGACTATACGAAGGGAACTTAAGTGCCCTATTTTTTAATCAACTGATTGTTTCTCTCTAATCCTTAACAGTGAATCTATTTATAGAACACAAGAAAAGCGTGTGCCTAAATTCTAAATGTAATTATTGGTAATTACCCCATATGGCTATTAAATGACTTGACTTTCGATTGGTATCCTCCAATAGAATTTTCTTGCTCTGGAATACATGAGCTTCAATCACCTTTTGCTCGGATGAGACCGTCAACTATAAATTTTTAACATGAAAACTTTTCATGAGCTCAAATCTGTGGCCCCAAAATCAGTTTACTGCGTAGACAATCAAGGCGAGATTAGTTAGAATATCTTTTTGGTTGTTGTCTTCCTCAACTTGGCAGAGGATGCGGAGGGATGTGACGGCGTTTGGAGGGCACATGGATGAGTAACGTGATTCTCAGGGCAAGGAGAATTTCTTGCCACCTTAGCGCGGTCCGCGTCCTCTTCTCCAGTGTGGGCATCGCCTTTGAGGTAGACATGAGAAAATAGTTTACTTCGGGAGTCTAAACATGGCGGTCTGTGCCAATGGAAAAACCACACACGATAGTGAATTGAGGCAGGGTTAGCTTGTTGGGGAGAAGGGGGGAGATGGGTGGTCAATCTGGTGGGTTTCAGTAGTCCCTCGGGAAAGGTCAAGTGTGTTTCGACCTACCATCTGCAGATTGACGACGACTCGACTTAGAACGACCTTAACAATGTTTTGTTCAGACACATTTCATTTGACCCAGATATATTATTCTGGGAATGCTAGACTTAGATTACTTGGTCGATCGGTCACTCTCTACCAACGCTCGACTTTAGGTCTTTACCACGATAACTCTCTCGATCATCCGAGCATAGCAACGTTGTCGAGAGCGCGCACGTGTCATGCTTTCCCGAAGAGATGCCAACTCTCTCGCAGCTAAAGACGGTAGTCTGGTTCGACCGAGATGTTGTTGGCCCCCCCACTTCTTTAAGTCATTTTGTAAAGTGATATTGAACTATGGCGTTGTAGGGAAATTTAATGCCCCCGTCTGACCAATCAACGCGAGTAATCGCGGACGATCCATGATCGATTGTTCTAACCTTGACCACCCCTGCAATTATTAGTCCAGCAAAACCAGAAAGAGTTGTCATCTCGGAGGCTCGACGACCCAATTTATCGAATGAACTCACTATTCCTTTGGTTCGTTGGTTCGTTTGACGGTGGACAATGGATGGGAAGATCATTTGGGCCCAATGGGCCTTCTGTTTCCTCGTAAGGCCTTTTCATTCGTCCGAGCGCGATGGATTGATATGTGCGTGGGATGTATGTGTAGGACGATGATGCGATCTTGATCTCATTGCGCAATGATTTGACAAATATGTCTTTAAGAGGAGCTGCCTGTTGATGTTTTGGGGAAATTTTTAACGATTAACGTTGTTGTCTGAGGTCTCTTGTTCGTTTGAGGGTCTCCCCGCTGCAAAACAGGGGATATATACTAAGGAAAACACTGATCATTCACCGATATCGTGTACAGAGATTGGACATCCCGGGGAGTCTTCTGGAAGAAGAGAGAAACATGGTTTCCTACCATATCGAAGTCGAGAAAACACAGTACAGAATTCCCATATACATCACACCTACATGTGCCTGCTGCCAGGTCCCAAAGAATAGATCACAAATAATCAGCGGTGTAAACTCCTGCGATTTCGTTACAGGGAAAGAGCTGATCGCTCATGGGGAACAGTAGCTTGGATTCCTCTTCGCCCACCTGCCACAGCGAATCCATGTACTGCAGGGTGGGTGAAGCCACCAAAGGGCAGGCGAAGTCATAGCATCTTTCACTCAATCCATCATAAATAGGCGTTATGGTGCCACTTTCTGTGAAAGCTATTTCATCCCATATAGCATCCATGGAATAGGCCTTCTCGGATTGTTCCTCCTGGTCATTTGTTTTCTCCATCACCTGGGGTGCAGGATTTCCGCCTGTGTCGAAGAAACTCCCTTTTCCAGACTCCAGGGAGGTTCCTGATTCGGTGGTAATGGTAGACGATGGGGAAGAACCATCTTTAGAAGAGGGAGACAGTGCAGACACGGAACGCTTCCTCTCTTGAGCTTGCTTCCTCGTGTAAGTCCTCCAATAGTTCTTTATCTCGTTGTCTGTGCGCCCGGGTAGTCTTCGAGCAATCCTAGACCATCTGTATAAGTCTGATCCTATTAATCTCATGCTTATGAATATAAACACAAAGAACGGAGCCCCCAAAGTAGTGCTTCAACAATCACCATCGCAGTGCGAACAAAAGGAAAAACACCTCAGATTCCTCACCTGTTTCCCCACTTTTTGTGAAGCTCGATCACTACCTTCTCCTCCTGAGATGTCATCTTCTCTCTTTTGAGGCCAGGGTGAAGGTAATTGACCCAACGTAGTCTACAGCTTTTCCCGCTCCGGTTCAGACCTACAAAAAGGCCAGTGATCAAAAGCGTCTGTTTCCTGGCACCATCCTCCAAGCCGCGGTTATGTCAAATACAAAACCGGATGGAATTCCCTAGAAAGGAATCATAATACCTAAAACTCTCGCCCGCCAACCTTCAAACCTGACACTTTAGCTATAAAATCCCAGCGGCGATCTCCAAACCGCTGAACAAAGCATATCAGTTGGAAGTCCTCTTGCTCTGTCCACGGACCTTTTCTGGTTTCTTCTTTTTGGACCATCTTCCTTGTGATTTTCATGCCTCTGCGGTTAAGAGGAACCAACTCAATCACTTTGTTGACGATACACATATGCCGAGTTGTACTTCCTCTAGCATATATATACCCTGAAGCCACGCTTACTGTGGATTGCTGATTCGATTAGTAATTTTAATTATTATTTGCTCCCTACCATGATGCTGGGGAACTGTTTTGTAATTGTCTCTCTACCATTCCTCGGTTTTTGGTCTTGCGGCCATGGTTGATGGTCACAGAATTTCTTTCTCAAAGCATGACATCAGCCATGACCGCAGAAATTATCGCATAATAGTTAGTAATCTGTTCGAGTAGCCTTCATTATACCTCTTCCTCATGGCGATACATTAAAAGATTTATCTGAAGATGCAGATCGTTTTTTCATGCAACAAATGTGGAGTGACCAAATCCGATTTCAGTAATGACCTCAAAAGGGAACCACAATCATGCTACTGATCTTTCATGTCGAACCGACTATCTTGAATATGTCAAAAACGTGCTAGACATCGAACTTCCCAGACCTACACAGTTGATATATTTAGTTACGAAAGGAATTTCATCTGCTTCTGGAAAGAAATTCAACTAACAAAATCGTGCGTCTTAGTGGTCGCCCGCCGAAGAAAACAACCGGTCTTACCATTAGATAATGGAAAGGAAGAGAGAGCTATATGCTGTGGCAATTGCCATTGTCAAATACTTTTGTGCTTGTGGGAAGAAATATGAGCAAGAAAAGATCAAAAGAAGAGCGAACTTTCCGACAGTGGAGATAAGTATGAGGCCATCTCCACTAGGTTGTCCCTTTCGTTCGTTGGCTTCTCCTAGGTCGTCTCATTTTCCAATCATGGTGTTATTTACTCAAAGATAAGTTCTAGGTCTTCCCCTCATTCAATAGCTTGATTAGCTAGCCCTGCATAAATTTCCATGAGATTGTGAATGATTTGGTGGAGATCACACTGGTCACATTTATCTATTCCCAATTGTCATTGTTTCCTTAATCTCTCATCTTACCGGGTGGGTTGGCTTTGTCATGCTTCCACATTGGAGTATTCCTTTTCTTGGGTGCCATAGATTGATAACGATTCGTGCTGGGAAAAGGCGAGTTGGGTTTGTGGCGTTTCTACGGCATCAAAAGGAGCGGTGCTTGTCCCGAGATATCTTCTCGCCGCCCCGACCAATAATGCTCCTGCGAGGCGATTACCTTACGGGGCCACATTTCCACTAAAGGGTTCCCATTATTTTCTGAATCGGACGTGAGGCCAATGGAGGGATAGAGGTAGTGCTTAGTAACTGTGGATCACCTAACACGCAATGATAATATAGAATAGTGAGAGGGCAGGCAGATGTGCGGGGTGATGTCAAATGCCCCACCTTTGAATGCCAAGGACAATACGTTGTCTGATTACATAGAGGCATGAGTGGCCGGGATGGCTTCGGAAACCTGGAATTGAAAACAGGGCGATCGTGACACGGATGTCGCTGGAGCGAGTCGAATCCAATACCTATCTTAAATGTGCGGACCTCTATGCGGAGGCCTCTTTTTGGTTTCCCTTTGGCTTTACTTGTCCTCCGCCTCCTTGCTCAGAAAACTGATGTTGGCCCTTTGATTGTGAGTAAGATGGGGTGAATTAGTCTTTTTGTTCGAATAGAACTTTCGCGACAAATTCACAGAATTCTCACAGCGAGAGGCTTAGCTTCTGTGGTTTACAGAAACTTAAAGACAAATCGGAACACCAAGTTTTATACTGGTTCGGTGAATACACCTACTCCACTTTTCGGTCGCTTTTACTAATACTTGTAAGTAGTTATTACAGTTGTAGAAGGTTGAATCTTTTGTGGTGAAAGAAAAACAGTTTCTTTAACCACGGGACGATAAGACTATCTTAACCAATACAAGACACTCTTTTGCTGAGTTTGGAATGAGTCTAGGCCGAATCACGAAGAAATCAACCAGACTTGGCGAGCACAGAACCTTGGCTGGAAGCTTCAGCCTTCTGTGACGCTGTAGTGGACTGTTCCTTCTGTGGATCTACGAACAGATTCGATGACGCTTTCTCCACGTGTTTGGACGCCTCTGACGTGCTTCTCTTTTTGTGTTTTTAATTTAACCTGCAAAACAAATGAAGATAACCGTCTACAGAAGGCTGCAGTCCCTCACCGCTTACGCCTGCTACAGAACCTTCTCTTGAACCAGCTGTACGCCTACCTGGTGTTACGGACAGCTTCCCCGGCCAAGTCCTTCAGATCTGTAACCACCGACGCCTACGGAGTAGCTTCATCAATGCACACCTGCTGCAAACACACAAACAACAAAATAACCAACTACAGAAGGTTACGCCTGCTACGGACTCCTTCTCTCTAACCAACTCTGAACGCCGACCCGCCAACCAGCGACCCTTCTCCCCAGGCCCTGTTGCACACAATCCGACGTTACGGACAGTGTTCCGGTCGAGTCCCTCAGATCCGTAACCACCGGCGTCTCCGGAGCAACTTCACCCACGCTCAACCCGTTGTGGTCACCTTCTGCGAGAACGCTCGGAGGATCAGTCCTGCACACTCACACAACCATTAAAGCTCCAATAACGTTGCGAAATGTCAAGACTTACCACGCTCAGTTACAATACAAATTAAAAATGTTTATGTGATTTTCTCTTATATAGCGGTTATGTCCTCTTGTAATTAAGGAAACTTATTTTACTAAATACAAAATATGACCAGATTCATTCCCTTCGTGCATCAAATGATTGGGAATGAAATCCATCTTTTCGTCAACAACCTTCTATAGTTGGAAAGGAAAATTATTTTATTTTCAACTTGGGAACTATGATAATAGACTCGTGCAAATATCCAGTCGGGACTTTCGGATTTAATTTGGTTTTATTTCGATATTTAAATCCCCAGATAATGCACTATAGAAGGTTAGGCCATAACAGTGAGTCAACCTTTAAGGAAATAATCAATCAATTATTTGCAAATTGACATAATTCGTTCCAAATAAGATTTTCATTGTATCTTGACGAAATTGATCTGAAAACATTATTTGAGAGTGATTTCTAAATAACATAATCTTTTACAGGAGGTTAAACAGAAATTGCCAAAACTAACAAAATAATTTCCTTGATTAGGAAAAATATTTTATTTTTAATTTTCAAACATTTGTTTTACTAGATAACTATTTATTAATTCAAATAGTATTCCTAAGAATATTTCCTTTTTAAAATTAATAAGTAGCCTTTTGTTCTCTTTTCCTTTTTACGCGCCATCATCAAAGCATAAAGATGCGTAGTTGGTTCTGGGGAATGAATGAATGAATGATGGGGCAGGCCTGGCCTGGCCTTATCCTTCTGGGTATTATTACATTTCTTTTTTTTTTTTTTAAGGGGTAGGACAATAATATACTACTGTTGATAATCTTGTGATGGATATTTAGCCAAGTCTGGACCAATCGTTTAATTTAACCCCCTTACATGGACATCCTAATTCACGTGCCTCCTGCGTAACTTATTGGTCCTGTCCTAACCTAACTAGAAACAATTTTCATAGATGCTTTGTTTTTCTTTATATAATTTTGTTAGAAGAAATAATTCATTTGCTAGGCGGATGAGGATGCCCCCATTAACTTTGGTTTTAAAAAGGGATTTTTTTTTTCATTCATTATTAAAGTTGACTGAGGTAAGAATATCTCCGTTGCTCTCTGTTAATCAAATCAATATTTTATTATTGGGTGGGGGGGATATATGCTTTCTTTCTTCTACGGAATTCCCACCCACTTGTACTGCAGAAATATCTGTCCCACTCCTCTGGCAGGGGACTTTTATTTGGGGCTTGGTCAATTGATTCTCTTCCTGTATTATCTTATTGGAGGAAACAACAATTTTGAGGAAATGATCCACTAAAAGTCGACGTCTTTTCTTTTGTGGGTACAAATCGTAGATTCGGGGGGAGGGGAAATAAAGGGGGTGGTTCTAATCTAATCTGGGATGTGCTTTGGAAATGCATATAGACAGACACAGACAGACAGGCATCTTCTTCTACATGGGTAAGCTTATAGAGAGAGGCGAAGTAAGCTTACCCTGGATGCCGCCGCCCTTGCTCCATTCCAGACTGTACGATGTTCACTAATGGAGCCAATCAATATCATCTGTATTTCAAAATCCCAAGACCAATCCATAGAGAAGTTGATGAAGCACCACCCCTGAAAAAAGAAAAAGATCCGATTCATTCATTTTTGTAAATTTTTTTCTAGTTTTCACAGGCGAACATTTACAAAATGACCCAACAATCATCCCGATTCCAAAAGATTTTGAGCCAATCCCCCACCAAATTCCTAGCTTGGTAAGGAAAGGATACATCCAAACACAGAACCTTTATTTAGTTCATTAAGTTTTACTTAGTTAGCAGGGCTGAACAGATGTATGACTGGAGTTTAAAAGATTATTAGCAGAAATTAAATGGATCTGATTCCATTCCGGTTCAATTCGACGTTTGATGCTGCCAAAACGAGCCGAAATGACATTCCATTCCATCTCATTCTCCATTCCACCCATTTCCTTCCTAGGCTATGGAGCGCACAGCGCACTATGCCAAATGCGTCCTCCATCCTAATGCAGCTGATGACGTGTGGTTCTCTATCGCAGGTGGGTTTCCCTGTGGAACAGAACAAGGTCAAGCAGACTTCTATACGTGCGGCCACGCCTGGCGCCAGCATGAGCCGCCTTACCTGGATTAAATTCGAGGACAAGGACTAGTTTAGCAACGTCCTGAAGGAGACCAAGGGGGAAGAAGCTTCTCCGTCTCTCAAGTGATTCGATTCATACAATGCCGACGGATAGATCGATATATAGTTAAAATTAAGGCCTCATCTTCTGGCATGTTAAGAGCAGCATGTCTTCAAGTGATGGGCCGGGCTTGAAATTTAGATGCAAATTGGGCTGAAATTGAAATGAAATCTTAATTACATTTCCCTGTCCTCACTTTGCATTTCCCTTTCCGATAATCCACTTTTTCTCGCTCCTCTAGGGTTTTTCGTCCCTTCGATCGGCCGGCGTTACCCTCCCACCCTCCCGATGTCGAACGCCCTAGATATGTCCCTCGACGACCTCATCAAGACCAACAAGAAGTCCGGCGCCGGCTCACGTGGTGGCCGCGGATCCGGGGGCCCCGGCCCCGCCCGCCGCAACCAAAACCGCCCACCGAGGGCCGCTCCCTACGCTGTCAACGCCGGTGCAGCTGTCGTCAAGGTCAGCAGTTACACACGACCGGTCTTCGATCCGATCCCTATCTCCTACGACCTGTTCTTTGTTCTTTCAAAGAAAAAAAAATAATGAATGAAAATGACAAAAGAAAAAGAGAAAGGGAGAGATAGCGAGAGTTAGCGAGTCGGTGACGATGGAGAACTGCGGAGGCCTAAATAGGAGTATTGTTGCTGGTCCTATAGGCGCCAGAGACAGCGTGGCAGCACGATATGTTCGTAGATCAAGGGTTTGGTGGTGGATTCCAAGGAGGAGTTGCGGCTCGTGGGTCTGCTGTCGAGACAGGGACGAAGTTATATATCTCAAATCTAGACTATGGTGTGTCCAACGAGGATATCAAGGTAGTTCTTCTTCTTGAATTTAGGTTTGGCTTAGGCTTTCTTGAGTAGATCTCAGATCTGGTTGTTTCTTGAGATGTTTGTTTCTGCATGATTTTGACCGGGTGATGCAGTATGCTTTGATGTAAAGAGCTTTGGTTTACGTCTGTGAAGAAAGAATTTTTTTTCCCTATGACTGTTTTTGTTGCATTTTCAAATTAAAACAATAGATTAGTGTCTATTTGTCATGCTGCAAACGATGATGATGAGAAACATGCAGCTACTTGAAACTTTTGGTGACTTCTTTCTGTGTTGCATACTGAATTGTTATTAGGAGTGCTTTTTTTCATGTGGTTATGGTTGCACTATATACAATCTAAACCTGTGATAGAGTCCTTTTACTCATTAAATTTCATTCTAAGCAGGAACTATTTTCTGAAGTTGGGGATTTGAAACGCCATGCTATACATTATGATAGAAGCGGGAGATCAAAGGTATGTGATCCAGTTGAATGATGACAGTTTCGTATATATGTTTCTTGTCATTTAACTTATGAATTGTGGTTCTTTTTCTTTAGGGAACTGCGGAAGTTGTCTTCTCGCGGCGAATGGATGCCTTGGCTGCCGTAAAGAGATACAATAATGTGCAGCTAGATGGGAAACCAATGAAGGTGGAGATTGTAGGAACAAACCTTGTGGCTCCTGTGGTAGCAGCCGTCACCAATGGATCTTTTGCTGCCCCAAACATTCCATTTGGAAATTTCAATGGTCTTCCTAGAGGGTATTTTTTGTTTCTCTGCTTGTGCAGGTCCCTTGAATTGCATGCATCAATGATACAATTTTTTCATCTTACGAACATTTTTTTTACCATTTGCGTAGTTGTTAGTCTGACGATAGCGAGAAATGGGTAATATTAGTCTGGAGAAGATGGCTAAATTCATTCCCATGATGGTAGAAGTCGCTCAACACATCGTCACCTACAAAACTGAATAATTCTTTTTTGCTGCCCAAAACAATTGTTGTTAATAAGAACTTGCAAAAATATATAGTTAATTTGAATGGAATGCCCAATTCATGTGTGGAAGCGGAATGAAACAAGTCTTGGTTTGGGTTGGCTGTGATTGGGCTGTTTTCTCCTGGTAGGGGCATGTACACCGGCTAAGTATTTTACTGGCTCTTTTCAGTGGACGTGAAGCGTCTTTTCCTGACTCCTTTCAACTTCTAGTGAAGTTCATGGATTGTCGTAATTTTTTTATGACGAATTTTCTATTAAACTAATAAGTTTCACGTTTGTAATTGACCTGATAAAAATTTTGATGGCATCTCATAAGATATGAGTCTAAGAATGTATTTTCCCTTTCCAAATTATTGTTTGTGCTAGCTGATTGTTTAATCAAAGTAACTTGTCTGCTTGACCATTATCATGCTCTGTGGACAATCCCACTTTTCTGCTTTTTATTTTGCTAGCATGAGTAACTAGAATCGAGATGCCTTAACTACATGTAGTGGGATAATGATGACATTTATTGGGTACCACGTTGTGGGATAACGGCAAAAGAACAGATCCTTGTTCTTTCTACTCATATGAAATTAAAGATATGTGCATTATGATTTTTCCTTTTCTTGAAATTCTGCTTGGTTAAATTAATTATCTATGCATTTGGATTGTCAGTTCTTTACAGATGATCTGGATGTTTATCTATCTGGCTGGGATTTTTTTCTGTTTGATTTATAATGTGCTAATCCATTTTTCCATCATCAGAGGAATAAGAAGGGGCACTGCCTTTGCCCGTGGTCGAGGTGGACCCGGTGGTCGCCAGTCTGCTGGGGTGCGTGGGCGAGGAAGAGGTCGTGGCGACAAAGTATCTGCAGAAGACCTTGATGCTGATTTGGAGAAGTACCACTCTGAAGCAATGGAGGCAAATTGAGGGGAGAAACCTCTGGATATCTTCTAAATTTTAAGTGGTGATGATATGTCTTTCTTGATGCATACCCTCTTGAGTGATTTGTATGTTAGTTGGATATTCCTGATGTGGGCACCAGAAGAAGCTCTTTCGGTTAACTATTGAACCTATGACGATTGTTCTGGGCTTTGACATTC
Source organism: Melastoma candidum (assembly GCA_023653495.1). Lineage (NCBI taxonomy): Eukaryota > Viridiplantae > Streptophyta > Magnoliopsida > Myrtales > Melastomataceae > Melastoma > Melastoma candidum. The sequence goes on from CM042882.1 coordinate 24,848,004, forward strand.
GGTGCCTTTAAGCATGTGATCCTGGTTTTCATTTCCATGAGAATTTCCTCCACCAATGACAGTGGCTTAAAAATCTTCAATATATCTTCTTCACTGAAGGAAGTGGAGATACAACACCTAACGTCAATCAGATCAAATTCTCCTGTCCAGGTAGGTTCTCTGGGTCTATTCTCTCTTGTAGCCAATGAATGTAAAGCAAGAATAGTCTTCATTCTAATGATTTTTTTGGTGTTTTGCATGATAGGTCCTAATGACCTATATGCATTTATTTTTTCTTTTTTTGGTTGTCCCCCGGTATCCGGAACTTCGCCTCGACTAATCCGGACTCGACCAGGGTAGTGCATTTGGTTTTTGTGGGCTCTCCCAACTGAGATGGCTGCATACGGTAGGTTTCGAACCCGAGACCTCCTTAAGAGAATCCAAGCCGCTTAGGCTTGGATCAACCCTATGTTGGTCTAGATGCATTTATTGGTTTGCTTGGAGCATGCTTGCATTCACTTGCTTTCTGATCATCTTTGGAAGTCTAGTTAGTGCTTATGATTTCTATACGAACACTGTTGTACTTGTTTCATGTTGCCCATATTAACTGAGCTTTGTAAGTTTGCACTGAGATTTCCTTTTATGGACTATTGATTTTCTTATGTTATAATGTCTGGTTACTGTCTCTGGGTTTGTAGGAGAACAAGCTTTGTCATTTTTTCTTTCTGGAATGAAAGAAGCGTCTTCAGGATGACGCAGAGTAGTGTGTATTCAGGATTTGCATCGGATGAACGACAATGTTCAGCTTTCTTGCATCATCAACAATGGTGTTAAGTCTGAGCCCTGGCTAATAGGTATGCTCTTGCCTTCTGTTCGCTTTTGAGGTGGTGGTTAATGCTTGTTTAGTAGTCCTTGGCCCGGAGCTCTTCTAGGCAGATTTCTCCTGGGAAGTGGTTATTTATTTAAGCCTTAACAGTATAACCCAGTTGGGGGTTACATTGCCTTATCGCTCTTATTGTTGGGAGAACTTGGTATTTTTGGGCGCTTCCTGGAGCTTATCGCCATGCCCCCGACTCCTGCTTCATGGGATCCGGTCACTGCATCAGCATCGGATTGCATGATGGAGGCTGGTGTTGTGGGAATACCTGCGCAAGCATCGCGTGCTCTGTGATATTGGGATACCATTCCAAGTCTTTTTGGTTGTAGAAAACGTAAGCGGAAATGGCCGATCTGTTTCGTCCATGGCCTGTGGGATTGGTCTTTTCTCCGTGAGATGAGAAATGTGGTTGTAACTTGAGCTGGTTTGAGATACACGTCCTCCATGCCGGCGGGATGATGTTCCGGATCGATTGGAGCCCAATCATGCTTAATGTCCGCATAGGCCTATTATCGAAACCCTGAAAAACGTCTTTCTCAAACCTTAAATTCCGTATCCCCCTCTCTCCTCTCCGGCCGTTTAGGTGGTGGGTGGCTATGGTCTTTGCTCCGGTGTCATTCCTGGGCACCCCTGAACTGGGCTGTTTCTCAAATGCGATCATTTCAAAAAAAAAAAAAAAAAAACACGGAGAAAAGACCTGTTCCAGCAAGTTTAGAGGATTAAACAATACGACAAAATAAGAGAGGAAATAAACTAAGATGTCCTGAAAACTTGCTGAGAATTGATTATTTTAGGTGAAGTTTTCCCGTATCTATGAATTAATACTAGAGGCCGAAAGCATAAAGCAAGAGATCTGGGCATGTAATCGAAGTTTCGCAAGGTAATATGTCTGATTTTCCACGAACTTGTGTTATCGCCTGTGATTTTTTAGAATGCCGATCCTTAATTTAATCTTCAACAAAAAGGGACTACCATTAATGAAATTGATAGGAAAACGTAGGCTCAAACACAAGCAGCGTGGTGCCACAGCCTCAGTGGGGATACATTACCCGCCAGAAGACGTGAAGCTATCTATCTATATAACCAAGCTTTCATTCGAGTGCTTGTGGCCATTCGAAGTACCATGCCCATGTCAGTTGGTAAAATATTTTCTTCGAGTTAAGAAATTGTCGTTGTAAGTAAATAGTTTCATTTTTAAAATAACTTCAATTTTCACTCTCTTAAAAGAATTCCAAAATAGTGCTCATATTTTAAGAACTCGTTGTTTTTTAAATCGTATCGCAATTTCTCATCCTACTTAGATAATTTTGAATCAATATGCATTAAATTACGTATTATTTTGCAAATTTACGGAAGAACAAAGCTCAACTGCTGCTTGCAAAAAACAGAAAATGGCACATGACCTCAGTGTACAGCTAGCTAAGTCCCCGACAACTCCGTCAATGATCCGAAGGACCAAAAAAAAAAAAAGAAACAGTGAAAAACTCAAAAACATTGTTTGTCCCCTCCACGCCTTAATTGTCCAAATAACGGGACCCTCCTTGCATTTGACATATATGAAAACAAAACTCCACGCACCATCTCGGATACTTGTATATAGACACTCATTTCACTTCTGTTTCCCGACCCCGAGTCTTGATCTGAAGTCGTCCTCCATCAGCGGAAGTCCATCTCGTAGCTTCACCTTTGGTTCCCACCCCAGAACCTCCTTGGCCTTGGTAATGTCAGGTTTTCGCTGTCGTGGATCGTCCGGGGTATTTTCTACCATCTTGATCTCCACCTCCGTATTAATCAGCTGCAGGCATGGAGATTTCTCATAAATGTCATTGCCTCCAAGTAATTAGTGAACTGTGGTAACATCATTGTTTTCTCGAAATGCTACCTCCTTCACGGTTTTCGCAAGTTCAAGCACAGTAAACTCCCCGGGATTCCCTAGATTGATGGGTCCAGTATTCTCTCCCTCCATGAGTCGGATGAGACCATCAACCTACGGTATTGGAGAAAATTGCGATTCAACCACAAAAAATATGCAGAAGATAGAAAAATGAAAGTAAAAGTTGTCCAAAGTTAAGGCCTACCAAATCAGAAACGTAACAAAAGCTGCGAGTTTGAGTTCCAGGCAGTTGCACCGTCAAGGGCTCCCCACTGCATAGGATAACTCAGAAATGAGAGCTACAAAATTAAGTTATATACTAAGATGCTGAAAGGTTACCAGGAAACGCATGAGGTAAATGTAATCAAAAGAGCCATTCGACACTCCAAAACAAAGGAGAGAAATTATAAGTGCAGAAGCCTCACCGAAGTGCTTGAGCTATGAAATTGCTGACAACACGCCCATCATCAATGTTCATTCGAGGACCGTATGTGTTGAAAATTCTGGCGACTCGAATTTCTATTTGGTAGAAGAAAAGAAAATCTTAACAACATGGCTGAGAGAGAGAAGAACATGGAAAACCGCTTCTTGATTAAGGTAACACATCACAGTATGATGATTTATCTTAAAGGCATTAACAGAATTGTGCAATGAGCAAATGTTAGTTGTGTGCCCAATAACTGAACAAGAAAAAAGCAGGTCACGATAAAACTCATTTACCAATCCCATGTTGTCTGTGATAGTCAAACATTAAAGTCTCGGCAACTCGTTTCCCCTCATCGTAGCAACTTCGAACTCCTGAGTAACATAATATTCATAATAAGGTATGCAACGTCAACTATTACAAAATTTGGCGCAAATACAATGATCGGACTTCTTAAACTAAGGAAATAGCACTCAGCAAGCCTTGCCTTTGATGGAGAGGATAGAGGGGCAGTGAAATTACCTATAGGGTTGACATTGCCCCAATAGCTCTCAGGTTGGGGATGGACAAGAGGATCCCCATACACTTCGGAAGTAGAGGTGAGCAGAATCCTATAAAGAGTTACATCAGTTTGCCATTTTTAATATTGCTGAATGAATGCAGCGTCAGAATTTCTAACCTTGCTCCAACCCTTTTCGCTAGTCCCAGCATGTTCAGTGTGCCTATCACGTTTGTCTTTATCGTCTGTCAACAGAGAGAACCACTGGCTCTGAGTCCCGAAATTCCTTCATACATGAGAATTCTTAAAAAAAATGATAAAAATACTCCTGGTTTCCAGGTGACTTTGCTAGTGACAAAGACGAGGTTGCATAGTAAGTCCGAGTGAACAGGAAAGGAAGAAAGTTGTGTGATGACGGGACAAATTGATTAATGTGGATCACAGAGGATTTACCGCATCATCTTGGTATATGCTACCAAAAACATAGTGACATACCTTTACAGGATTGTGCTTGTAGAAGATAGGAGAAGCAGGGCAGGCAAGATGATAAATCTGGTCCACTTCAACTAATATTGGCTCTGTAACATCTGCACAGTGAGAGAAAGAAACAGAAATAAAGAGGACATTCCAGAGACAGAACAGCTGAACAAATTACAAAAGGGAAAAAAATCTCGAAATACCGTGCCGAATAAGTTCAAATCTTGGGTGACCAATCCATCTTCTTAGATTGTCTTTTGATCCAGTAAAGTAATTATCAACGACAATGACCTAAGAAATCAGATGTGGGCACAAAGTCTGTCAATAGTTAATCCTCCATAGGCATGTCTACACAAGGAATTTCTGTGACCACATAATCCTCGTATACTTCTGCCATTGTTTCTGCACTTGTTAAAAGGATAGAACTGGTAGAAATGACAAATACATGCCTACCTCATTCTTTTCGTTTTCCATGAGTCTGTCCACCAGATGCGAACCGATGAATCCAGCACCACCAGTAACGAGAATTCGCATATTGGACTGAGATTAACAGAAGATGCGACTCTCAATTAGCAACTTAAACTACTGGAAAAAATTAATTGAAGGGGATGACAATCAAAACTGGCAGGCCAGATAAATTACTGCATACATAAGTCCAAAGCAATTACTGGCAAGCAAAGTAACAAAAAAGCAAATGACCATTAGATCTGCTCTAAATTTCTAGCATGAGAACTGCCGATGAACAACCCAAAGAGGAAATTTCATCACTACACCCAAGAAAACTTATCAAATTTAGGTCATACTTGGCAACCGGGTCTTGCAGGTGATACTATTGAACTTTTAAAGCCAGATAATTAATTAAAAGGGCATTCCTTACTTGGGATAGATAAGAAAGATTCCCTTAAATAATCAAGGCAAGATTCCCTTTAATCAACACGGCTTTGTGCTACCAAAAAAAAAAACAAGGCTTTGTCATATGGTCTGCAATTACCTGTAAAAATTTCGAATTGCGCAGTGGAGAAGGGGTTGGAGGGAGCTTGGAGGTTGTCTGGTGGTCCCCATTTGACAATTTCTCGGTCATTGTTCCTCGAGAGATCTTCAACCTAGAACATCAGCGAAGGATCTTGATAAATATGAGCAGCAGAAGATGTTCGTCTAAAGAATCCAGCACATATTCCATTCACTCAAAAGAGCACCGGACAGACAAAAATTGGGTTCAGATGAGATAGCACACAACTTCACGAGTAGTCAAAGGAACAACGAATACCAACAATACCGATGAAAAATTCCTCAAGAAAGAGCCAAACAATCTGACTCAAGCAAATGCAAACGGGCACTGTAGACATACACATCAAGAAACCTCTTTTTACCACATAGAACAAATGCAATAAGAAAGGAGAGACAAACTCCATTAATATGATTGCTCACAGACGAATCAAGAAAGGCGAGATGAGAAATCTCCTTCGAGGATGGAAGACTTAAAAAGTAAGCTATGGAAATTCTCCGGACCAGTTGCAGCATTTATATGGCCCGAGTACCAGGAAATGAATCAGAACGCAACCTTTTCCCCACTTGACGTTGCCTTCAAAAAATTCGGTCACACAAGAAATTAAGAACACCTTCACAATCAAGCAAGATATTCCTCGATCTTCCATGATGGCACAATTCCAACAAACGCGACGACCCATCATCTTTCACCAAACTGCAGTCATTCCCATTCCTATTCCCACCAAAAGGGCGAGCAACAAGAGCATGCAAAAGATTAACCCAAAACTTAAACCAATCGGTAATCACCTCATCGACTTCTTCGAGTGAAAGAACTTGACCGACAAAGCCCCAATGAGGACACAGTTGTTGAAAGCCTGACAAGGAAGTCTCCTCTTCCTTGGAGAACATAAAGGACAAAGGGGGCCTTATTCTTTTTCTTCCATCGGTCGTATTAAAATATTAGCCAAAATGGAAGAGGCGGATGCATGCAAGTGTAAGAAGAAGGGAGAGAAATCGCGTGCATGGGATTGGTACGTCACCGTCACGTATGTCGTAGTGGCGCTTGATGAAGCTGGAGGAGATCGGCTCGTGCAAAGATGTGCTGCTTCTCTCTCTCTCTCTCTCTGTTAGTTGGCCCCACGTACTCTTCCTGATCTCGGATCAAGGAATAAACCCCGCACAGCAATTCATTTCATTTCTTCCTGGGGAAAGCTCCATCTGAATTAGTCGATCCAGGATAGATAAGCCGTACGTCACAAATTAACCGTGAAGATGTTCCAAGTAAAAACCCGTCATCCTCTCTAATGAAAGAAATTACTAAGCCCAAGATCCACTGAAGCAGTAGTTCCCCATGTATGCAAGCATGCCTCCTAGGAACAAAGTAACTCCCTTTAATCAAGAGAAAAACTACTGCCCAATCAGATGGATTGATAGTGAGGAATATGCCAGAGAATAATTCTAGGAATTCAAGCCCCACTGGCCATCCTTACGTTGGGGCCAAATCCGACGGATGGTTAGCATTAAAAGCGAACACCAATTCTCAACATGAAATAATGGAACATGGTAGGACAAAGTAGCTTGGAGGTCTGTTCTAATAAGAACGAATTAAGTTCATCTGAAATGTAAAATCACATCTTGCTATGATCTTTTCTAATTCCCACCACTCCTATTAACACGTCTCAGGAGAGATTATCAAATGAGCAGGAATATCTGTAATTGCATGACATAATATGTGAATCAAGGATGAAATTTAGTGTGACAGAGTAAGCTCACTTACTTCCCCGTTACCCTTCGTCGTCCTCTCGTGGCCAAGTTCACGTTTTATGATGAATCAACCTGTTGCAATCAGACCCGGAAGACACCTGTCATGCATGGGAAAAGCGAAACACCATACGAATTAATCAAACCGGTTTTGATGCTCCATCGACACAAAATTCATTAGAATAACACTCACTTTCAATAATAACACACAAAACCAGATCAATCAAAGAATATAACGAATTCCTCTCTCTAGCCATTCTTCGTCCGTCTTCTATATCTGACATTTCCACAATCACGTGGCGGATCTACTGAATATCGCAAATTGGACCCATCTACAAATAGGAAAAGAAGAAGAAGGCGCCATAGTACCTTCGTCAGCTTCTCTCCCGGTCACCAGTCCCTCGAACTGTGACAACATCCATCCTCCATAGTCAACAAACCAAATTCCACACAGCAAGAAAACCCACGCGGAACAAGAAAAAAGTTAGTCGGCCACGAAATGAACAAGAAGAAACAAATCAACAGACTGCGAATACTTTGCATCAACAACGCCGGGTCACGAACGATTATTCGGCTGCTGTATCTCCGTGGGCTCGCTCTCGCTTCTTCAATCTTCTTCCTCAGCGGTGTGGTTTGTAACGCAGAGCGACGTCGGTAATCGGACTGACTGCGTGATGGAGATGGAAGTCTCTCCAGAAGAGCGGGAACGGTTTGGGTCTAGCTATTTATAAAAAAAAGATCGCTCGATCACGACGGACATCAAGTTAATGGGAACATATAAAATACTTTAATAAAATAAATTAATCCACTCAAACACGCAGTGGCTGTAGTTTAGTGGTAAGAATTCCACGTTGTGGCCGTGGAGACCTGGGCTCGAATCCCAGCAGCCACATACTTCTTTTGAAGAGAAGGCCTTTTTCTTTTCCTCTGTGCCTCGAACGAGAAAGACGTCAAATTTGGTGTGGAATGAGTTCCTGAATCACCCTCTCCACTTCCCCAATCTCACCAGTGAAGCTCTCCATGCAGTACCCCATGCATCTCAACTCAAGGCCACTCCACCCCTTGTATCCCTCCACTTCTCTTCGTCGGTAATCGCGTCCATGACATCTCGCGAGTGCTCCATGTAGGACACCATGGCATCTCGTATGGGATCCCAGACCTCCGCATGGCCGTTTGGTGACCCAGTCGTGCTCTTTGCAGACTTTTCCTCCAGTTCGATGTCCGCCACTTCTCCTCCCTTTTCAAGTTTCTCATCAGGTACCACCGTCGATTTGATCACGATGGCCTCCTCGAAATATTTGATGGGGGCGCTGAAGAGGTGTCCAAACAGATCGTTGTCCCCGTGCGACTTGTCGAGCACGTCCTTGACTGGTACCTCGAGCTTCGCTAATTCCTCTTCAAACTGTCCTAATGCTTTGATCTTGAAATGCATGAGATCTACCTGTTTCAACAAGCTCCCGTGTAACTTCCTGTAGCAGCTGCAATTGAATGGTGAGAACCAAAAGCTTGGCTCCACCGTAGCTTCATTGATGTACAGACCGAGTTCATGCACGCATTTCCTGAGCTTTGTTAGGCTTTCTGCCTTCCTCGACTTGGACCCAGTTAAGCCGGCAATGCTCTCGTGCAATGCCTTGAAACAATTTTTCAGCTCCGCCTTGGCCATGGAAGGAGGTCTGTTTGGCCTGATGGTTGTCTCCACTACTATTGAGCAGGACAACCCAATTAAGGTCTCTACTATCCTCGCGATGGCAAACTCGCTCGGCTGGCCAAAGTTCCTCCTGCCCAAGATCAGGACAGCACCGATAGCAGCGAACAGCCAGCCTGCACGGCCGTACATCCTGCTCTTCATGAGGAGGCTAGAGAAGAGGAACCAGGGGACCAGGGCAATGAACTTAAGAGGGAAGTGATGGAATAGGGCACAGCCTATGACTCCATACACGGTTCCTAAGACCGTGCCCTTTGCTTTCGCATTCGCCATCTTGAAGGTGGCTTCCCTCGCAGCCGCATAGCTTTTTGCGACTGGGAGCCCGGCCCAGAAACCATTTTCCCTGCTGTATGCCAGGCCAAGCAGCACTGCCAGGCCCAGGGAGATAGAGAACTTGAATGCATGCATGAAGGCCAACGCAGTCGTCTTCCCGGAATTCGCCACGGGCTTCCCATTCTTTTCCTCACTGTAATGGAAGAGTTTCAAACAGAAAAGGAAGAAGACCGACGAGAGGTCTTCATGGGATCGCGGGATTTCTTGCAAGGAGTTGAAGAAACTGCCTAACTTGTTCTCCGGGGCCATCGAGCTCGGACTGTTGCCAAGGAGGATATTTGTCGCAGGCATATTTTTGCTGTCAAGTAAAACCACCCTGTGGGCATCGTAGCTCGCCTCGAGTACGACCAGCCTCTCAAACACACACAACGGAAGCCTTTGTTTTGATGAGGACACCGAATTGTATTATCGTTCCGACGAATACATACAACCCAATCCCTCATGCCTACGTCCCTTCACAAGTCCTCCTATATATAGGGATCGTGGCTATTCACTAAGCCTTACAACATTTCCTAGGGGTCGTGTCACTAAGAATGTAACCGCCTTCTAATGCCCTTTGGGGTCGCATGCTTTCTTAATCTATGCGTCCCTTCCCAAATGTCGTGGCTGTCCAAAGGTATCTCTCCCTTAAGCCATGTCATTTCCTAATAGTTGCCTCTTTCAAGGGGTGGACGTTGCCCTCTCAAAGAATACGTCCGTTTATGGACGCCCCTTCACCAACGGATGTGCCCAAACACTCTTTTGGCCTCTCTTACCTTTACGACCAAGATCATCCACGAATAATCACTCTTTCGGTCTTTCGTACCTTTGCGACCAAGACCGTCCACGAACCAAACCACTCTAGGTCTGCATACATTCGTGCCTCTTTACGAACTGCGCTCATGGGACCACCCAGAGCCTCCCTCAAGCCTCCGCGCCTAAGTAACCTGGTCACGTTGCGCCTCGTACCAGCTTCGTCGTCCGAGCACCAAGTCGAACTACACTTGATCCGTCAAGTGTCAACGAACGCACCTACGTTCGCTGTTGTCTATGTACACCGAACCATGGACACTGCCCAAACAGCTTCGCTTAAGCATCTGTAGACGACGGCCACTGACCCTCGTCTTGTCCCGTGACAATATTCCTGAACTTCTGGGTAGTGGCTTGGATAAACTCTTCGGAATCGAGTTTTTTATCGTTGGTTTTATGGCCGGGAATGTCTGCTTTGTATGCTTGGAACGGTGAGGTGCTTGCTAAGGCCATTCGCATCCCCCGTAGCTGAACTCCAAATGTTTCTTCCAGCGAGTTTCCTGGTCCATTGTGGCACGCTGACTTCATCAGCCACTTGAATGGAAACGTCTCCCATTTCGCGCTTTCCCGATACTGCCTGATGAGCTTGACGTATCACCAACCCTGGACATCCAAGAGTTTTGCTTAAGATACCAAAGAAGTTGCCGATGATTTATCCTCGGGTGAAGCAGCATTCAGGAATAGCTTCAGCCGGTTGGAAGTGTTTTCCAGTAATTCCTCACAGTTCCGCCTCACCTGTAAAGCATAGACAGTGCAATGTGTTTTTTAGCAAATGATCCGGCACCGAGATGCGCGAGTTAGAACAAGTACCGAACTAAACTCTGAATACCTCATAGGAGGCCAGCCACGGAAAAGGCAGCGACACGGCAAGCACACAAGCCAAGACCCCAACAGCCGTGCTGGCAGCCACGCGCAACGGGTGCATGCTCAGGTAGGATGAACCCCAGCACGTATATCAACACTATCTGACCCAGAGCTATCCTCTTGCACAACACGTGCGTCCTCCGTACCACCATGACTGCAAATGCGGCGATCGCTGTCAAAATGGCACTGACTACACCGGACAGCCTCGTAGGGCCAATAAGGTAGAGGCTCAGCATAGCGGGGCCGAGGGTCTGGGCCATGGCAAGGACCGCATGCCAGCATCCCATCCAGGCATCACCAACCGTGGCGTCAGTAACTACAAGTACGACCGTCACGTATGAGAAAGCAGGCAAGGCAACAACGTTCTGGAAGAGGAAGGGCCGTAGAGGGTGGCGCAGCCAACAAGGGCGCAGGCAAGGGAAGTTCGGAAGGTGGAAAAGAGGGACGTCCCCCACACGTTCACGGCTCTTTTCGAGGGTCGGAACATTCTCATAAAACAGTAGTAGTAGTGGTGGTGGTGGTAGGCTCGAATACCTGGGGTGCTTAGGAAGGAGAGTGCATGGTCAGGGGATTATGTAAGAGAAATGAGTTAGTGGTCGATGTTGGAATGGAATCGTTCCATCCATTTTAATTGGGGAACGAACCTCCCTCGGTTGTGTCGGAACGGTTTTAATGTAATGTTATGGTTCGCCACAGTGGCGAGCCTAACATAGAGGTACTTCTGCTGGCTGCCCTAAGAAAAATTCTCAGTTATTCGAAAACCTAACGAAACCGCCCCCTGACTGGACTCTTGCTACGCCGTGACGGAATTTGTCCGCGACAGAATCACAACACGTCGAATAATATATTTGACACGAATAGATTTAGGAATGTGGTCGTTAATAATTAGAAAGACAAATTGTATTCACAAAAACGATGTTTACACGACTTACGATCATAAATAACGAAGAACAAACAGAAAATAAAGCTGAAAAACATGTGGACGTCTGGGACTCCGTTGCGAATTAAAAAGCTGAAAATAGGAATCACGAGGACTGAAACTGGAATCTAAGGGTCGAGAACGCAGGAAGGACCGGAGACAAACAAATGCCAAAACTAGTCTTAGTTGAATGTCATAATTTGTTTAGAGATGATCTTTTACTATTTTTATACCGAGCTACGTGTTTGTTAAATGTACTCCAAAGACTTTCTCTAACTGAAGATAATCTAAAAAGGGGGATCGTGACCTCTTTGACTAGTTTCCTAAAATCTCGACTTGGAGGTCTTTTCCCTTTCTCCCTCTGCAGTTAGTGGTAGTGGAGGAGTAATGTTGCTGGTTGCCGTGGGACACACTCACTTATCGTGCGCCAATTGTTGTCGTGATAAAAATTCTTTGGTGGGGGCAATTCCCCCCTCCCCCCCCCCCCCCCCCCCCCCCACACCGTACTTCCGTGTGCGTTAAAGCCTCCCTGCTGATTTGATTGAGTTCATTTTCTGGTGCACAAGGAGAAAAAGACTCGACAGGACAAGGAGTACGCACTTAGGACGCCCCGAAACTTCGCTTCTATCGCGATGATAAGTGCTCTCATCTATGGGGAAGATTGTCTCCGAACGATCTTCAAGGGGCAGCAGCCATTGCATTGCATCTAAGAAAACTGAAAGGGGAAACGATGGAAGAAAGGACAGCAAAAATGTAGTAGTAGTCTACCACTTATAGAACTCTTTCGTTTATAAGTCTGCTTCACGTTGCAGCTCTCACGAGCTGGTCGCAGCGATATATTACTGAAGGAGACTCATGCTTTATATACATAGATTACAACAGAATATCTGACATGGCCGAGAAGAGACTGTCGTTCGTTCCCGTAGACTAGAGTATCTTGCTTTCTGAAGAAGCACGAACAAATAAATTTCCAAAAGAAAAAAGAAGTGGTTGATGGGGGACCTGCATAGGGTAACGGCACGTTATCATGAACAGCTCTAAGATTCATTGATCCCAGTTATCAGAATGACGAATACCCAGAGCATGATCAAGATTACAATGGCATTCCTCACCACCTGCTGACAATCTCCAGTTTGATCCATATCCAGGTCGGGGTAAAGAGTAGAGAATTCTTCTGCATAATTTTCATCATCGCTGACTTCATTCCCTGGAGCAGCCCTGTTTATTTGTCTAGGCCGCGGTACATTGCGACCTGCCTCGGCGAGGCACCTCGTACAGTCACAGCTTCCACCGAGAAATGATGGAATTGCCTGAAGGTGCTCGGAAAGAACCTTTAAGTACATCTCTCCTTCAATTCTCAGCTTGTCCCGTGTTGTAGGTTTCAAAACCTATTTCACGGAGAGCACGTCGATAATCTCATTAATAATAAAGGAAATGGGCTATGAGAAGAGACTGAAGAAGAATTCAAGCATGCTCGTTACCTGCATCAAAGCCTGCAATAAAACCCGTAGAACCGCGGGAAGACGCAAAACAAACAAAGTACCAAGCCGGCCAGGGTAATGATCTTGCAAAATGGAAAAGCATGACCTCATTGTTTGCATCGGAATCTTGTAAGGAGCTAACCCCTCACAGTCGACAAGAACTGTGATTCGCGGATTGTCCTCATCAAGCAAATGAAGAACTCCATGCTCTACCTGAGATACTGCAGTAAAAAAAAAAAGCGGTTAAGATACTGCTGGGATTTAAAACTGGCAACAACAACAGCATGCGAAAGGGAACCAAGATGACAATATGGAACAATGTGTTTGCCTCATGCATGGACGGAAGCCACAACACCTCCAAAAACAGTAAAAAAGGACCTGTTTCAATTGGAGAAGGCTACACTAAGTTGCGCAATTATCCAGTAGCTATGAAGAAGCAGTAAAATAATTCCACATAAAAGAAGAATCACACAAATAAAAAAGAAAAAGAAAACAAAAATAGGCAAGCAGAAGGATCCTAAAATATATCATCAAGAAAATAGATGTTTGAATCTATTCATCAGAAGCCAGCGAAAAGTCAAAGTCATGGTTCGGCCAGTTGTCAAGACAAAAGACACGTACTGACGGCTTGAGAAAAGAGAGGCCTCTCATGTGGTGGCAGGGTGGCAAAAGCTAGACCAAGGCGTACAATAAGACATGGTTGAAATCTCAAATCATATCCGTGCCAGAAAAGAAGATTCGACCAAGCCTGGAGCTCTTCTGTGGTAAACAGACAGTAACGTTCCCTCCAAAGAATTGTTTTCTTGACAGAAGAAATAAAGCATGGAAAGTCACCATTTGCAGCTACATAAAACCTACGAAGTTCATTGTTATCCAGCCTGCAAATAGAATGGAGCATCAAAGAATGATAAGTCAATCTTACTGTCTGAAGACAGGTGGAATAATAGGTGTACAACACAAAGGGTGTCAGCCAGTCTAGTGAGAATATCACCAGCAAGACATAAACCATGAGTTCATGGAATTTAAATAAAATCAACTCACCGATCGGGTAGGCTAATCCCTTGATTTCCCAGTTCTTTATTGAGAAGATCAATCAAATTCTCACATTCAAGAAATCGTGGAGCTTCATTGCAAATCCTGAATACGAACAATGGTTTTAGTTTCCACTGAGAGGACACATGGTAATGTAAATCCATTCAATGGAGAATATTAGTCAATTTAATGCAAGTCATTGTCAGAAAGTATAGCAATTCACAAGAACCTGAGTCAAACTCTCTATTTCACAGTTACATCAACTATCCATCACACAAAACAATGTTAATCAACAAAAACAGGACAAGCACACTATGTCATTCCAATTATATGCTCCGGCGATAAATCCACACACAGAAGATATTCGTTATATTTCTTTTTTCTGATGACAATGGCATGCTAAAAGGAAACTTTCTGGTCAAGTTTCCTTTTAGCATGCCATAGTCATCAGAAAAAAGAAATGGAATTGGGGGCGGCTTCAGTAGTATCCAACTAAAGCAACAACATTCATATTGACCAGAAAACTATCTTCCCTTACATGCACCTTGTTTCTGGGGTGGACAGGCGATCGACCGGTTCCGGGATTCGATCAGAAATATCTAGAGAACTAGTTTCTGAATCCTCAGTGAATGGCTCTCCTTCATTCGAGAAAACAGTCGCGATTGAGAGGACTACCAAAGGCCTGGAGAATGCCTGACAACAAGGAGTTAGTGAATGTTTCATAAAATTTTCTATTTAAGGAGAAGAACACAAGCAGAATCCTAAGAGGTGAGACTATGTACAGATGGTAGAAATCACAGAACAATGGACATGAGCATTGCAAAGATTACCAACCTGCATGCCTTTTATCAGACCCCAGAAAGGAGCCCACTTTTCAATCCACTTAAGGGGAGGATAGCATAGAAGTTGCAGAGCTTGAAAACCGTGCCAAATGAATGGACATCTGGCCTTAGAAAATCTTCTAACTCCTTCTAGTGCCGCAACCTTTAGTAAAAAGAAAGCGGCATTTCCTATCAAATCTCTCCCTGACCGACCATTCCCAATAGGAACTACTCGACTGTGGGAGTTCCTAGGAAACGATTTTGTGCTAGCCACAACCAAAGGCTTCTGAGAAACCGTCATTCCAGCGATGACCTTCCCGACTCCCGAGTGCGTGCCATAGTTGGAATTCTGTGAAGAGTCATCCATTACAAAAACCTACCACTGTAGACGCCAAGCCAGTAGGCTTAACCCCAAACCATTCCTGGCACCTCTAGTACAGTTTTACAGCCACTTCTTCCAAAGCTACCAGCGTATATCATACCCAAAAAGGCCTGCAAAACCCAAAAGTCAGCCAACTTTTTACTACGACACCAATTAACAGCCAATCAATCCCGCAAGTACAGTTTCCGCCTGAGCTATCCAAAACAACTCCGCTATCACTTTTTACTAGGACGAATTCACTACGGCCACGTGAAAATCGAGCCAGTTTCGACATTCCCGCTACGCCATTTCAGTAGATCAGAATCGAACGAGACAACAGGCATCGCCCGGAGATCACCGGCGGCAAAGCTCACCACACTGCCGGAACACATCCAATCCCTCGGACATCGGGAGAAGAACACTGACTCTTAAATCGCAACGGAATAATCGGGAGCTCACCGGACCAGGCGGATCGCCGTCAGAACGGCGGTGCAGAGAGGAGCGCGTTGTTTCTCCAGAACCTCCAGCTATCCCGTTTACGTTTGGTAATTGGACGAACGAAACAACGTCGTTTTACGTCAGAATCTCTTTAAACAATCGGATTAAATCTGGGTAATTAGTTGGGTGATTATTTTCAATGAGATCAGTTTGGTTTGTTCGATTTGATGTAGCTGTAGAAGACGAGGCATGCCACCAAGTACAAGTGTCACGACGGCCGCTGAAGTTGCTCGACACGTAGCCAGTCAAATTCCTCTGTTTGAAGAGCCACCCGCCCTGAATCCCCGAATTTCAATCTGCTGTATCGGCTGGCTGCTGGGGGAAAGGAAGAAACGAAGGATGAGTTCCAGTCTCAATCCCGTGTTTGCCTACACCGTTATCTATGTCCGCGACGTTGCCAAGTCGGTGGCCTTTTACTCCAAGGCCTTCGGCTACAGCGTCCGTCGCCTCGACGAATCTCACAGGTTCTGTTCTCTTACCGTTTGGATTTTTTGCATAGTTCGGGGATCGTGATCTGACCGTGGGATATGCGCCAGATGGGGAGAGCTGGATAGCGGGCAGACAACCATAGCCTTCACGCCCATGCACCAGTGTGAGACGGAGGGCCGCTCGGGGGTTGTCCACACTCCGGGATCTGGCCAGGGGCGTCTGCCGATAGAGGTCTGTTTAGCTTTTAAGGACGTCGACGCGGCCTATAAGGTTAGGATATTTAACAACACTAGATTTGGCAGGGGAAGGTTATATCGATGGCATGGAATTGATTAGAGTTTTCTCTTTCTTCTTGCTTGCTTCTGCCCTGCAGAGGGCAGTGGAGAACGGAGCTGTGGCGGTGAGCAATCCGGAGGAGAAGGAATGGGGGCAGAAGGTCGGGTACGTACGCGATATCGACGGGATCATCGTGAGGATGGGGAGCTACGTGCAACCCCAGAAGCACGACGGCCCCAAACTGGACTGAACACGAGCGTGAGGGACTCTTTTGGAACAAAATGACAGTGTGCAAGATGGTAAATAAGAAGATGATAAAAAGAAAACCCAGTTTGCTGTCTGAATAAGAAAAGGAAAAAAGATTTCCCTGTACTTAAATCAATTACTACCGTGTCGGTCGGGCGATTATCACATGAAGTTTTGAATGGGGATTCCCCCTTAATACCCTCATGATTGCAGAGGTGGTAATGATGGGCAGCATTGAATTCAACCAGAGGAATGAATGTGTTGTTTGTGAGTCTTCTTCCCCTTTGAGGGAAAAGGAGAAGCACTTGCCCTTTTTAACAGACATTCCTCCATTAACAGTTCCCCCTAATGTCCAGCGGCAATGATCACACCAGAAAAAGAGAGGGAATAATCATGATTCAAATCACATTTGCCGCTTTAGTGTAGGAAAAGGAGTTGGATTAGGAGTAGGAGTTATATATAGATACATAGATATGGCAGCAGTGGCATTACATTTGAGAAGCAAGGGGAAAAGAAAGATGCACGGCTGGTCGGGAAAACAATTGCTGGTCATTGCATCCCTCTTGGTGCTTGCAGCTTCCAAGGATTTCTTCACCGTCGTGGCGGAATCAGATGCCCCGAGTAAGTGACTTAGGCTCATACTATTACTCGGCTCGGAAGCTTCGTGGCAGCCAAAGGCTAAAATGATGTCTTTTGTTCTCTCGTCCAGGAACAGGAGCTGTCCAGGAGGAGATACACGAGCAGGCCCGGATGGTTGGTGGGACGAAGACTTATAAGCCGCCATCGGGACCAAACCCAAGGGGGAATCGCCGTCGCCCTCGAGGCTGAAGAAGCCCTTGTAGTGAGAATCGCTCGTGACAAATAGATAATTTAGTCATGATCCTGTCATCTTCATCCTAGGAAAGACCAATCTCGTTTTCTTCCTTTGTCCCCTTCTTAACAATTCTCAAAGTGCCTATGCTTTTTTGCATAGGAAGTTTCTAAATCGTAACGTTGAGCGGCCAGGCAAAACTCAACAAATCCCGAGTAAATCAAATCTGGGCGTATTCATTCAAGTATAAGACACACATATATGACAACAATGATGATAAACGTGTACTTGGGGGCAATTACAGCAACAAAAAATGGCTACATCTTGGCTATAAATCACTTTCCCCAAAAGATGTACAGATCTCTTGCGTCTCGACTAACAAAAATCATGGCTTCCCAATCATACCGCACGTTTCCGCTTTGATCTTTTGCTTCTTCTTTGATTTCCTGCCTGCTTGGCTCTGGAAGAAGCATATGCCTCGTCCAAAACCTCTTCACCCTGTAAGATCCCTTCAGATTAGTGTCTCCTTCAAACTAATGTAATCGAAAGATTTGTTCAAGACGAATCCCAGAGAGTGAAATGAGTCGTGTCCAGGCTCTAACCTTGAATTTGGTATCTTCGTCCGAATCATCTTTATCTGAGTCAGGTTCAGAAATCTCGGCGTTGACATCCGCTGTTGGTAATGCCTTGCTAACCTTTTTCTTCCTTTCTACATCCTTTAATTGCTTGAACCTACTTATTCCATTGTCCTTGTCAAGTAAATTTTACTTTTAACAACCAAAACGTTGAATGTGATGGCACCAAATGACTATGACCTTTCTCCCTGTTCCGATGGCTGAGCAGCTGAACGTTTTGCCTGGCCCGCAGTAATAATCCCACTAGCTTTTCCGTCGACAACAGGTTTTGCTCCTCCTAACTTGCGCAGCCATACTTGTTGGGCAGTACTTAGGACATTATTTATAAACCTGAAAGCACCATATTCTTGCGATTAGTTGAGACACCCGACATCGGGTTTCATCCAAATATGCCTTATATCATCTGCCTTCACGGCCCCAAACAGTTTACTGTCTTGAGTTTAATAAGCTTCCCAGAAGTTTTTCCAAGAGAACAAGGTCTTCTTTAGAACGAACCAGTAGATGGAGAGTCCGGATGGGACAGACAAGGAGAAGTAACCAATCATCAGCGGTAGAAATTTCAAAAAGACCTGTGTGTTCTTCTGACCAGGATCATCTGACTGCAGAATTGATGTATAATCATGTTACAGCTCTTAAGAACAAATATTTAATGCATAAGTAAAGTGGATGAAGATTGACCTGTGGAGGCTTCATAATCTCCATCGATATATATTGAGATGCAACCAGGAGGACAGGCAACACAAGATATGCAGCAGTGTCTTGCCAACCCAATGGCGGATGGCCGTCCTGCAGATTAACATGATAGCAAATAGGTCAAAAAGCTTTTCTTGTGGACATCGACAGCTTCACTCCAGAGAACATTTAAGAGCCAAAGCCGCACATACTTTTGCTTGGAGCGTTGAAATTATTTTCCTTACCACGAATGGAAAAAGCCATGAAATGCCAGATCCACTCTGTCGAGCAGCGATTGTTGTGGGGCCGCCTAGAGAGGGGATCCAAAAGAATCCTTCTGTCAACAATCCCTAGAAATCAAATGCTTGGGTCCCATATTAGTGAGCAGAACAACAAAATTCTAGAAGAAAATATAAACCGCTGCACAGAAACTTGCCGACAGACGGGAATACCACACCTCATTTGCCACATTAGAAAGGGCTTGATAAAGACCAATCCAGACAGGAATGGTAGCAAGGGTAGGCAAGCAACCTATAACAAAGAATCAACTTATTGTGGTGGTTTGGATTTATAAGAAAAAAAAATATGCATCAAAAGCCAAAGTACAAAAATAAGATAAAAGAATTAAGGACTGCTCATTACTGAACGAAACCTGTAATCTACATTGCCAGGATGCATTACTAACTTTCAGAATGCTATACCTGCCAATGGATTGACCCCAGCTTGCCTATAAAGCCGTGATGTTTCGAGCTGTATTCTTTCCTTTGGTAAAGAAAAAGTAGGGGCAAAATCATTTTAACAGCAAAGAAAATACTTCTGAGAAAAAGCATGCATCCACAGGGACTTGGGAGTTGGAACTTGCTTGATTTCCGGCGTATCTCTGCTGGATTGCTTTAATTTTTGGCTGTAGATTTTGCATGGCCAATGTTGATTCAACCTGAAAATTCATCACAAACATGAATCCCAAAACCAAATACATCCATCACTTTCACGAGGATGCCGAGCATTTCCATCAGTGACGGAACAAACTCGCATCAAGCAGTGTACAAAACTCCCGATTCAAATGAGCTCCTTCAACTTACTTGTTGCTTCGTCAATGGAAATGTGGCAACCTTCACAATAACCGTGAGCAATATAATCGCAAATCCGTACGCATAAGGGATATGCACCGCACTGAGCCCGTCCTTCAGTACCTGAAGGGGGCATCAAAATTCCTTTACAGATCACATCTTCCCACAAATTACTTCAAGTAAAATTTACATTGAACGGAAACAACAAAAAAGCTCACGCATTTACCATTCGATCAACTATGCACAAACACATGCAGCCTCGGACCATATGACTGAAGGTCACAATTTTTTGGAGAAATTACTGTCAAAGAAACAATTCGAAACTGCAGCTATTCATGGAAGCGGATAAAGCGAGCTAGAGTCAGCTAAACGGAGTGACAATGCTAACTTGCGAATGTCGAAATCGGCCACCACAACCGGCCAGCTAAGCAAAATCCCAAACTAAAACCGGGCCACATACTCAGTCAATCCCTCCACAACCATCCGAACTGGGAGAGACGGTAATCAATCCCCATCTCCTCACCTTGAGGACGACCTCCATGGCGTCAGAAATGAAACCGAACCAACCCCCGTTCTTCTGAGCGGCAGAGGCTCCCGCATCCGCACCTCCAGACGCAGCATCCGTCGCAACAACGGCAGCATCGGCGAGAGTATACAGCAAGCACTCGACTCTACCCCAGGCGTCGGCCAAGTCGACAGGGGAGGGAGGGACGGGTGGGATACCGTTGTGGAGGGCGAGGCAGAGTCCGGTGGAGGAGTGCCTACGGGAGGACCTGGTGGGGACGCGGGGGAGTGAAGGGAGTAGTGGAGTTCCCACGAATCGTGGGGTTGAGGAGATTAAGAACGTCCTCGCCATGGACACCCAGATATTTTTTTTTCTTTCGTTAAAGAGAGGAGGATGAGATGAGGCTACCAGCTTTTCAACAGAATCGCTATCATTCGGGCCTTTTGTCTGGCCCAGTATAAATCTTAAGGCCCATTTTCACTATTAATAACTTCGGATTACTAAGCCCGTTTAAATTAACTATACGCTCAAAAACCCCGGTCTTGTCCGCAGCCGACGGCTGGCGGCCCCGTTTATTGTGGCTGTAGGTGTCCGAATATGATGGATATTCCTGGTTAGCTTTGAATCCGGTTGGATGAACCGGGAAGAGATCCAAGGTCTCGTTGCTGCTCCGTGCTGCATGGACTGCGCCGGTGACCTTCATTCTCCTTGAGGACGAACCACTCCTAGAGTGTTACTATGCCCGGCCATCTGGTCCTGCGCCCCGTCATACGGCTGGAACACCACTGGGGAAACGGCGGAGGATGATTTAATATTACCCTACTTACACTGCTTGGACTAAGTAAAGATAGATAAAAGGGAGCATATATCCATTACTAGTGGATGACGGGGGAGGCCTCTGATAAAGGAAAGAGGGGGCGGCGGCAGGGATGTTGTTATGGAAATATAAACACCGGGAGTCACATGAGGAAGCTAAGGCTGCACTGTTTCTCCTTCTCTCCTTCGCCTCCCTCGCGCTTTGTGGTTCTGGTAAATAAAACTATAAGCTGAAAAAAAATATAAAATATATTACGCTTTTTTACTACTTTAGTTCATAACTACTAGAGAACTTCAGGAGGCGACTGGAGCCAGAAGCTGTTGATTACGAAGAGCTTGAGCGACCTCGGGATGTTTTTGGGTTCGAGTCGTTGTCTGTCAGGATCTGCCCCATCTACGCCTCCTTCAAAGTTCAAGTTCCTAATCAGAGGACAGATTCTGCAGAAGGCTAAGACTGGAAGCTGAGGAAAGAGTGCCCGGTGTTCATTTGTCCTCCCAGCTCTCCCTACCGGTGAAGATCGTCGAAAAGAGAGTGACATTCTTCCGCAGATTACACCTGCTTCTTCCAGGGCACTTCCTCTGGAGTTGTCTCGTCCAAACTACAACAATAAGGGCGGGATTTGGCGGAGCAGGGAATCTACTTACAAATCATCTCTTCATTGAAAAAAGTTTGAGGATGAGAATGAGCATGTACGTCCCCGACCAGACCACATTGTTCTTCTTCCACCCATATCCTAATACATATGAATGAAGATATCCCTTACAACATGCAGGCCTCCCTTGCTCGCCCAATACATATACCACATCAATCTGCGAGCGAGCAATCCCATTAGCCATACCTCCAAAGTAATTAGGAAGTTGCATGTCACAGATTAATGAGAAAACTGCCTCTATATATTTGGCAAATCCACAGTTGACGGAGCCTCAAGTGGTTCCTCCACTTGGGCCAGGACCTCGATTTGTGCTTGAGCGACGACCTCGGCTTGCGCCTGTGAGTCGACTTCATCCTGTCCGAGAGTCTCAGCCTCAACCTGGGGCAAAGCCTCCTGCTGCTGGTCAATACACTGTCCCAAGCGATCGAGCAACTGAGCAGCCTTCCTTTTCCCTCTATCAGTGCCGTTCCGTACCATTTCCAGAAGTGGTTCCAAAACACCCAGCTCCTGCGCCTCTACCAAATGCAGTTGATCACCTGTCGAGAGATGCACCAAAACAGCTGCAGCGTTTTCCTTGTTCCTGGCAGAACCGTTACGGACTAGTTCCACAAGAACTGGCACTGCTCTAGCAACACCAATTGCAGTCCTCCCTTCAGAATGACTCGCCAGTATTGCCAACACGGCTAAGGCCTCATCCACCATACGACTGCCGGGTTCGGTTAAAAGCTGCATTAGCGTTGGCACAACCCCAGCCCGTACAGCCTTTCCCTTGTTTCCTTGGTATATACACAGATTGAAAAGGGCTGTGGCTGCATCTTTCTTTCCTCTCGGGCTGCCTTCACTAAGAAGCGTCACGAGGGGAGGGATTGCACCCGATGCTCCGATAATAACCTTAAACTCGTCAATGACTGAGAGGCTAAAGAGAGTAGCTGCTGCATTTTCACGTGCTTCCATACTTCCAATCCTTAGCACATGGACTATACCAGGCACTGCTCCCAAAGAGACGATACTTCCTTTGTTTTCCTCGCAGATTGAAAGGTTAAGTAGGGCTGTAACAACATGCTCTTGGGTGCTTGAATCAGTCGTACCAAGCTGTCGTACGAGAAAAGGAATGGCGCCAGCTTCGGCAATGGCCACGCGGTTGTCAGAATTACGCTTTGCAAGAAGGCGGATTTCCAAGGCAGCAGCTCGTCGTTCTTCAATATTCCCAGATGCAAGCTTCTGAATTAGAACTTCGAGTTGAGCACATTCTTCTGTTGAACTGGAAGGGATGACCTTTTTGGGCCGACTAGGTGGCTTTGGAGGCTCGATTCCGTTAACTTCACACCACTGAGCTATGAGGCTCCGGAGGACATAATTTGGGGTCAATGTTGAGCTAGTGAGGATCTGCTGTGTTTTCGGACACGTCCTATGACCTGCTTCAAGCCATTTCTCGATACAGGTACGTTCATATGTCTGAAAAGGAAACAATGAACTGTAACGAATTATCCCTGGCCACGCTGGAAACATAAGAATTTATGCAACCTAAGCACCCTGAATGATTTCCAATTACGACCTCAGGAGGGTGCCTATTTCAGGAGAACTAACGGCTAAGACATCTTCCATCCCAACCAGATCACCACCCTAAAAGAATACCTGGGAATGAAACAACAATGTCTGCCAAACTAAAAGAAAGGCCTCACCTGCCCGGTGGAAACTATGACGGGATCTTTCATCAAATCCAAGGATATCGGACAACGGAAATCATCTGGCACTATTGGTATTGGTACTTTCTGATTTCCATCACTTGAGGTATGCCCACTTGTACCGGGTAGAAAATTTCTTACTCGTGATGCACAATCCATGGGGTTCTCTGTCTGGACAAAATCTTTAATCTTTTTGAGCAACATGGCTATCTTCTCAATGCTCTCCCCAGTATCTCCACCATTTGAGCACACCATTTCATGCAGAGCAAGAGACTCCTGCGTGAGATCATCAATCTTCATCAGCTCTAACTTCTCCGCCAATCTCCTCAAGAGCGCTACATCAGTGTCAATACTTCTGCTTTCATTATATAGGCACAATAGATCCTCATGCAACTCAACATCAGGGGGATCCAACCTTCCTTTGGCTCTTTGAAATTGTGCAAGAACAAGCTCGACCTGCGGAAGAAACATTCACTCAGTATCAGTCCAATTCATCCTCAAGGAATGTCCATCGTCATCCTAGTCATCGGTTATAGATACATACTACTCATTTAGCTCAATTATAAAAAATGGCTAAAGACTAAATTTATAGCCCAGACGGGATGGTCCCCCCTGAAGTTTCAGCGAGAACGAATTCAAAGAAACTTCCAATAGGGGAAAAAGCTACTTTATTAACCTGCTCTTTAACTTCATCAGAGATTACAAGCTTCTCAAGGGGAATTGCACTTAGGGCCTGTTCCAATTGTGCAGTTACCTCATTGTACATTTCAATAATCTGCTCCCTTTCCAGGACCTGAGAATAGCATCGCAATATAATGAGAACGCAGCATTTCAAATATGCATCAATGCAGCACACGAACTGTGTATACAAGCAAACACAGATTGTCCTAGACCTCCAAGGATCCAATATGATTCAGCGAATAAAATCCAGACCCCTAAAGCAAACCAACTTCTGAACTCAAACTATCACTTGTAATGAACTGGAAAAGCCCACAAGTCACTCGAGAAATACGTCCAATTCCATCGGATTGTTCCGTCGCAATTACCAAATGCCGAACGCAGAGATGAAAACCTTCGAAACCATCATTCAAATTTCCTTCCGAAGTTCAGCCGTAACACAAGCAATCAATCAACGCAAAAACCTAATATTGGACGAAGAGCCGAAACAAGGCCTAAGGAAATAAGAAAAGAAAAAGGGACAACTTCTTAACGAATTCGAGATCAAATCGCACCAGGTAAATCTTGGAGCCCTCGCTCCCGAATCGGAGCAGCTCCATGGTGGAACCGAGGCCATCCTTGAGGGAGAGGAGAGCGCCGATCGTGTCCTCAGGCAACGGCTCCTTGGCCTCCTTAATCTCCTCGAAGAGGGGAATCAGCAGCTTCAGCCTCCTAGCCAGGTTACAGTAGGGCCTCCTGACTGCTGCCCTGTAGGTGACGACGGACGATATCTCGTTCACGGCATCGATCAGGCACTGGGAGATCGCCTCCTTGTCCGCCACTGCGGCCGACGACTCCGCCATTCGCGCCTCTGACTGAGTAGACTTTGGGAGGGGGGAGCGTCAACGGGGAGACTGAGGGCTGCACGCTGAGTGAAGAAAGGGTTGATTATGTGGAGGAGTTGGACAGTGGGAATTCTCTGTATAAGGAGATGGATATGCCCCCACCACCACCACCGCAATCCGGCGACTGGGCGGAGAGTCCCCCACCCTCCCCCTTCCCTCTAGAATCGGGCCTAGGCCCAGTAAAAAACCACCACCGGGATCGTAATTGGGCCTCCCCCCCCCCTGTCTCAACTAAATGTAACCTTCTAAATAAATTTCTATAAGAGAGTGAGTTGAAAATTGTACGTGGGTGTGATATCATACCTTTGATTACGGCTCCGCCGCAACAATGCCGTAAAAGAAATAGAATTAAGAGTAAGATGCGTATGTGAGGGGGAATGGTGACGTTGGGATTCCATGATTGGATTGGATTCCCCCCCCCCCTCCCTCCTCTTTTATCGCATAGAGTATTCATCTCATCCATAGACCCCGCCCCAAGTACATCATTAGTCTTGAGATTCCATCATTAAAAGGGGGAGAAGGAGAAAAGATGAATCTTTCCGAATCCCCAAATAATTCCATAATCCTTCGGACAGACACGACGCAACACCAGCAGCGCGGTCGTTTTCTTTCTGGGGCGTTTTTGTTCAAGGCGTACACGTTAAAACCGACGTGTTGAGTTTTGGTGTGACTAAGACTAATTCTTCTGTTTTTTATAAATCTTTTTTACGTTGGAAAAAAATAAAACTAATCCTGTTGGTTAGATGGCGGGTGTAGGTTGGTTGATCTCCTCCGAACAACCGGGGGTGGGAGCAACCGATCTCTCGCCACTGTCGGGAACAGGCCAACAAAGCTCGTTCGGACAGGGGCGCGGAGGGTTTAATCTTTCTACAGTCACCGGTTTCGACCTTTCTTATCAATATTTCGATTATATAGAAATTTTTAAAATAATAACTTAAATTTAACTTCTTTAAAATGACTGGAAAAGTTTCTTCCGTAACCTTGGGATAAGTTTTGGGGGGGAAGAAGACAAAGGGACGCCAATCACACATCACATGGTTCTGACGTGGTTAATGTTGGGGTTCGATTGGGGGAAAGTTAGGACAGATATTTATATGTACCCGAGGATTATTAAAGAGATATTGTATTTTAAAGAAGTGTGTATATAAAAAAAAGCGACCTTTTGTTTACTCACTTGGCCATGGTTTGCGCACCACCACCATCCCGCAAGTGCCGTGCCGGCGCACGTTAGTGGTGGTGCACGCCCGGGAAGTTGGGGCTGGAGGGCGCGCATTTCTATCCCTCCTCCTCCTCCTCCCGCCCTTTTATCCCTTCTTGTCCTAGAGCTGAAGGACTTAGTAGAAGGATCCTTGGTAGAAGGAGGGTGAAGATGGGTCAGGGGATGAGCTGCGGTGGAGCGGCTCATGACCACGGCCTCTTCTCGGCGGCTCAGTTCGGGGAGTCCGAAATGGTCATGTCCGCGCTTAGGGACGATCCTTCCCTCGTCTGTGCGACCACGCCCCACGATCGCCAGTCGTTGCTTCATGTTGCCGCGGCCAACGGCCAGACTGAGGTCTCGATCTATGTCGTTCGATGTGAATTTACGCCAGGGAGGAGGTAGTTTGGTGTTGTTTTCTGAGTGTGTTCTTTTTTTTTTTTTCTGGGATTTGGCTTCTGCAGTTGGTCTCGATGCTACTGGATCGGAATATGAACACTGATTTGCTAAACCGGCACAAGCAGGTGTGGTGAAGGCTCCAATCGTTTTTGTTTCCGTAGATCTGCGACAAATTATGTTTCGGATGGTCGTGTGATTGAGATTTGGGTTGGATTTTGCCTTCTTTTGTTTGGTTAGACTCCGCTTATGGTTGCCGCAATGCACGGGAGGACGTCTTGCGTGGAGAAGCTGCTTGATGCTGGAGCTAATGTGAGTTGCTGCTCCCGATGCGATTCGCAGTTACTCTTGTGATTGTCCAGTCGTTGTTGGGTTGGTTTTTGCTTTGTCCTGATGTGATTAAATGATGTCGATCAGGTGCTGGTGTTTGATTCCCTCCATGGAAGGACTTGCCTGCACTACGCCGCTTATTACGGCCATTCCGAATGCCTCAAGGCTATTCTTTCCTCCGCACGGACCAGTCGGGTTGCCACTTCTTGGTTTGTTCCTGTCTGACCCACTTGCGAGTATTTCAAATCACCACGCATCTTGAAAATAGGAACTAGATGCTGATATTGTGAGTCGATTTCCCTTCTCTTAGGGGATATGCAAGATTCGTCAACATTAGAGATGGAAAGGGAGCGACCCCGTTGCATTTAGCAGCCCGCCAAAGGTGGCCGGAGTGTGTGCATGCCTTGCTGGATAGTGGAGCCCTTGTTTGTGCTTCCACCGGCGGAGATGGGTAATTCCTTTTTGCTGTGAAACAGCAAAATTAGCTCCCTCGAAGTGTTCAGCCATGGAGACATGCTGATAAAATGCTCTTTCTTGTCCTAAGGTACCCGGGAAGCACACCTCTCCATCTTGCAGCCAGGGGAGGGTCTATCGATTGCATCCGCGAGCTGCTGGCACGGGGTGCGGACAGGCTACAAAGAGATGCATCTGGGTACATCCTCTTGACATATTTCTGCCCCAATTCTTCTAAAACAACCCAGGCTGGAATTCCCTTTCTCATCGATCATTTTGATTTGTATATATACGCAGGCGAATCCCCCATCTAGTTGCTTTGAAGTACAAGCACGGGGCATGTGCTGCCTTGCTGAACCCTGCGGCGGCAGAGCCTTTGGTGTGGCCGTCTCCTTTGAAGTTCATCAATGAACTTAATCAAGAAGCGAAGGCGCTGCTGGAGCGAGCCTTCATGGAGGCAGGCAAGGAGAGGGAGAAGAGCATCCTAAAATTGACCGGTTTCTTGCTACCATCTCCATCTCATTCCGATTCCAGCATGGAAGACGATATTTCCGAGTCAAGCAACGCCGAATTGTGCTGCATATGCTTCGAGCAGGCATGCAACATCCAAGTCCAAAACTGTGGACACCAGATGTGTGCGCACTGCACGCTCTCTCTTTGCTGCCACAACAAACCCAACCCGACGACTTCGTCCCTAAATCCTCCTGTGTGCCCATTCTGCCGAAGCACCATCGCTCGCCTCTCGGTGGTCGAGGTCCGAAACAAGGACGAAGCCGATAACGATGTTGGGGACATCAGCCCTTCGATATCCCGAAAGCCGAGGAAGTCGAGGAACTTCAGCTGCAGCGAGGGAGGAAGTAGTAGTAGTAGTAGTAGTAGTAGCCTCAAGGGCTTGTCAGCCTTGGGGAAGATCAGTGGCCGGGGGCCTGGAAGGATTGCCGCTGACACCGAGTGCGACGATAAGCCTTAACTGGCCGTGCTAGTTGGTCAGAAGATGGGTAATTTGGTTGATTCAAATTGTTTGGGAGGAAGTCATCATATTATGTTTATGGAATACATGAATTGATGTAGATAGTATTTGCCGAAGAACTGTGTCCGTACGAAGTGTTGTATTGTGGGGGGTGGTATTTGGATTATCACTTGTTCAAATGTAAAGAAATGTTCATATATCCTCAAGCCTACTCCTTCCTATTCACTGGAGAAAGTTCCTTTCCTTTGTTCAACTCGCAATGGCTGTTCTTAAACGAAACTAACGACGATTACCTTCGACCATTACGTGTTGATGACTGTAATACGCAAATTAGACCTCTATTTGAGTAAATTTTTCGCGAGATTTGTTTGTTTTACATCTTGATGGGTCGGTTGGGAGAGCCCATTGGGCCTATTTGGATGGGGATTAGGAATAAATAAAGCCCACTAAAGGTACTTGGGCCCAGATCCTTAACACCTATAAAATGAGAATCGAAGGGGTCGTGGTGGCCTCTTCGACACCCCCCCAGCGTCGCCGTCTCTAAACCCTAGAGGGTGATCTGAGCAGGCGGAGGCGGCGGGTAGAAGAGATGCGTCCTTCGTGGTCGATTTGATTACCTTTTCGTTTGTTTGTTTGTTTGGACCTGATTTGTGGGGATTGGCTTCCTACCGTTGTTTGGTTGTCGGATCTCGGTGGGGGGACTGCAATTGCAAATTCCCCCTGGGGATATTCGAGGGAGCCGGATACTGAAACGAATCCAATTCAAGTTCTCCTTTTAAAACCAGTGATTGCCTCCTTCTTCTCGTGCTTCCACTGGACGTTAAGGGAACTACATACACTTTTATTTTTAATTATTCCTTCCTTAATCTGCTGCTGCTGCTGCTGGTGTTGGTGTTACCTTTCTGGACTTCAAAAGTGCTTATGGACGGTCTTGTGCCTATCACACTTTCGATTGTTGGCACACAACATTATTCATAAGCTACATCGACCGCCATTTCCGCGGGGTCCTCCCAGTTTCCTGCCTTTCTGTTTGTTTTTGTAGTCGTGGGAAGGGTTTTGGATCTCGCGGCAAACACTTGACAAGTTGCGTCTTGGCTTACAGATTTATATGTTATGTAATTTTCTTTTTCTGGATCTATATCCCCTACTTCTGCGTTTTTGGAGCCACTGCCTTGCAGGTTGAGGATGGCACATTTTGCCGTATGGCATGTAGATGTATCCACCGTTGACTCCTTCAAGCACAAGAACCTTGGAAGGCATGAGAAGACCTGCATCCGTCGGCTGCACGCGAGCCTGGGGTTGTGCTAAGTGAAGCTTAACCTGGAAGTTGCCACTCCAGTCCAGATTGAAGCTAAAAATCTGATACGAAGGATTATTGTATTCTTTTTCAGTGGCAGAATTCT
The DNA here is from genome assembly GCA_023653495.1 of Melastoma candidum. Classification (NCBI taxonomy): domain Eukaryota; kingdom Viridiplantae; phylum Streptophyta; class Magnoliopsida; order Myrtales; family Melastomataceae; genus Melastoma; species Melastoma candidum. The sequence goes on from CM042882.1 coordinate 24,877,791, forward strand.
CGTTTTACTAACATCATGCCGTGATATAAGCAAAATCTAGAATCCCATCTACACTAGTAGTACAAGATAAAGAGGTCAATCCGAAGCCTAGTCCAACAAGGCGAACAACAAGCCCCGCCATGGGTCCCTTCTCTGAGTCCCCGTTTGCCTCCTCCGGTAAATATATTAATTCAATCTAAACTTTGAATTTTCAAAATAGAAAAGCAGAAGAGCTATTTGATGCAGTCCCACTTTGGGCATTCCGACAGTATCCGACTAATATTCCGGTGACCTATGTCGCCTGAACGGACCCGATGTTCTTTTACAAAACTACCCCCGGTGACTTGTTCATCTTGTGTGTAAAATGAGCAAAAAGTAAAGGGCATCGATCGTAAGTAATGTCTCTGCCAGAGTTATGGGGATACGTTGAGTCCGAGTATCTCGGCAGGGGTAATTGATTATTGCAGAACCCTAATCCTAATCCCCCCGAGGGTCGCTGGTATTTGCATTTCTTCTTTTTTGGGTTTTCATTTTGGTTATTTGAACTTGTATTGCTTTTAGTTCGATTCTTCTGGGTTGTGGCGATTCGTTGGTTTAGGAGGAAGCTTTTTTTTTTTTTTTAAAGGTCACGATTTTTCGGCCTCTCGTTATCTGTCTCCATGGCCGGTATGATGTCAAGTTAGTGCCTTTTTGAACGTTTGTCTTAAGGTGGGTTAGCGGCTTCATTTTCAACCGGAGTGTGCAGTGGTTGGTTGATAGTTTCGTCTGGTATATTTCGATGTGTTTGCATTTGTCTGCTTAGACTTCCATGTTTTGGCGCTGCCTGCTTGTATTCTTCCAGTTCATGCATTTCTTATTTTCGCGGGTATGATTTTGTCTTCTACCTGAAAGCGTTGGTATTTGCACTGTTCCTTTTTTTCCCAGACGGTTTTTTTTTGTCTATTCAACCATGTGCCGTTTTTCTGTTCTTCGGGGTTGATAATTTGTTGGTTAGGAGGAAGCGCCTTTCGGTTATGTTTTTTCAGCCTTTCGTTCTTTCTGGTAATCTATTTCATGGCCACTTTAATGTCAGGTCAGTGCATTTTCGGACACTTGTCTCGAGCGGATACAGATTCCGGGGTTAGGGGCTTTATTTTCAGTGGAATGTGCAGCGGTTTGTTGAGAGTTTTCTCTTGTATATTCCACGTGTTTGTACTGTCTAACCATGTTTCTCCGTGAGTTTGATGTCTGTCGGTACTGCCTGCTTGTTCCGGTTTCTGCTCTTATTTTCAGCGGCTCGATGCCGTCAATTGTTATGTATAGTTTCCTAGATGCTGATTCATTATCTGGATTGGTGGGCAACTGTTTTGGTCTTGCAGAATCAGAAATGGCCCCAAGAGATCATGATGCTAAGGAAAAGTCAGCAAAATATGTCCTGGAGGATTATGAGTACAGGTACTATAAAGAGCTGAAAGAAGATAGCGGCAAGATCAGGATCACAGGCTCGCTCTTCAAGTGCCCTTTCTGTAGTAGTCGTGGGCATAAGCGTGAATACGTACTGAAGGATCTTCTGCATCATGCAGCTCGCTTGTCCAAGAGTTCTGGGGATATCAGTGTGAGGGAACAAGCGAGACATCTTGCCTTGGGTAGATACTTGAAGAAATATGTTGTTGGAAGGGATGAACGGGGAAGCATCTCCTCCTCAAGGAATGCTGATGTCAGCAAGGGGCAATTGTTTGTTTGGCCCTCAATGGGTGTGGTGGCAAACATAAAGACTGACCTCAAAGATGGTAGACATGTTGCTGAAAGCGGAACCCAACTCAGGAATGAATTCACGACCAAGGGATTCAACCCTGTTAGGGTGCACCCTCTGTGGAATCGCTTTGGTCATACTGGATTTTCCATTGTTGAATTCAGCAAAGACTGGGCAGGATTTAGAGATGCAATGGCATTCGACGCGTATTTCCGGGATAAAAATGCTGGAAAAAGTGATTATCGTTTTTTTGAGGAAAGAGGAGACACGCTGTTCGGTTGGATCGCTCAAGAGGACGATTTCCACTCTGGTAATCCAATTGGCCATTACCTAAGGGATAATGGTGACCTCAAGACCATATCAAGTCAAGAAGCAGAGGAGAGGCGGAAGACTTCAACACTTCTGTCTGATCTGAAAAATACTTTGGAAACGAAGAAGGCTGATTTGTCAGAAATGAAGACCAAATATAGAGAGACCAAATCTTCTCTTCAGAAGCTGGTTCATGAAAAGGATCTCATGATTGATGCTTACAATGCTGGTCTGCTATTAATTTTCATTAGTTGTTATTTGTTGTGCATTGCATAAAGTAACTTCTGTTGTCTGTTAACTTTGTCTAGAGGTGAAAAAGTTAGAGGACGTGGCAAGGAATCAGCTTGACAGGATTGGCCAATCACATGAGAAGTTCATGAAACAGCTAAAAGATCAGAAGGAATCGTTACGACTTGAAGAAGAACTTTTGGGAAAGAGACAAGTGTCCTATGAAGGCGAGAGGAAGAGGCTGAAGCATGACAAGGAAATGGTATTTGCTGTTAGGGGAGAAACATTAACTGCGTTTTTATAAGTGGTCAAAACTATGTTGTATTCTTTGCCTTATCTTTTGGCATTAGTGTGTAGCTTTCTTCCTACCCAATTTCTACTCTATTTTGAAGCTATCAACTTTCTTTTTCCATATAGATCGACAAGGCAATTTTAGAGCAGCGGAAGGCTGATGAAAAAGTTTTCAGATTGGCCGAGCAACATAAGGTCCTCTCTGCTACCATTTCCCTTATTATTATTGACTCAATTCATGATCATGAGCTTAATATCATTGCATGTAATGGGATTCTCTTCCCATTTAATTCTCAGAAAGCGAAAGAGGAACTACGCCAAAAAATTATCAAGTTAGAGAAGGAGCTTGATGCTAAACAGTCCCTGGAGTTGGAAATTGAGAGACTGAGGGGACACAGAGAAATCATGAAGCACATTAAAGATGATGGAGATGAAACAGCGAAGAAGATGCAAGAGATGACACAAAGTTTAGAAGAGAAAGAAGAGGAGTTGGATGATCTACATGCATTGAGTCAGGCACTCATTATGAAGGAGAATGCGGCTAACACTGAATTGCAAGAGGCCCGTAAAGCACTGATTGTTGTAGGTTCTCCTTGTGGTGGAATGATAAATTTGTTTGTTAAGTTCTTTAATTACGAGCACTTCTATTAATATTTTTGGCCTGTTGACTTTATTGATTTATTTGTTTTCACAGGCTTTTGGTAAAGTCACATCTCGTTCTTTTATTGGGGTAAAATATATGGGAGAACTCGACAACAAACCTTTTCTGGAAGCAGCAAAAATGAAGTTTAACAAGGAGGAAGCTGTGTTAAAAGCAACTGAGGTCTGTTCTTTGTGGGAATCACATCTCAAAGACCCTAATTGGTATCCCTTGAAGACCATACAAGTGGGAGAAGAGCACAAGGTATGAGTCTGACAGATGTGTGGTGTTCATACTCTTCTTGACACTTACCTTCCTCGCATAGGCCACCTCCATTGCCTTCTGATTTTGAAGTATAAGCATGAGACGATTGGTTTACATAGTGTTGTTGTTGGATGCCAGCTTTTCTGATAATTGTTTGTCCATTGTTTTTAGAGTGGGTTTTCTTGTTTTTTGTTGCTGGGGTTGTATGTTAACATGGATGTGGATCTTTTCCTTTGCCTCCCGTCATTAGGAGATCATCGACGAAGATGATGAGAAGCTGCGAGAGTTAAAGGAAGAGTATGGTGATGAGGCAGTCAAGGCAGTCACTACTGCTTATATGGAGATCAATCAGTACAATCCCAGCGGTAGGTACCTTACGCCGGAGTTGTGGAATCGCCAAGAGGAAAGGAAAGCGACTTTAAAAGAGGGAGTCACCCACCTCCTGAAGCAATGGAAAAATCTCAAGAGGAAGAAAGACTAGAGGTATGCATCTGGCATCCTTTTGGGTAATATGTCCTTCGGTCACCACAAAACCCCCCCTTCTTTGTGTAGTTGCTCATGTTTGATCAACATATTCTGTTAGATGGGATTTGGGATTCATGACCATATGTCGTTATTTTGGAGACGATCGTCTTTACCCTCACCACAAATATACTTGTGCAGCAGGGAACCATAGGGAATTGTGAACTAATTTTAGTTAGGCGTATCATTTCGTACGGTTAAATGTCTGTGTATGGAATTCCATAAATATTGATCGAATTAAGAGAACCCCTCCCTTGGCCTGAATAGAAGGATCACGATTACTACTACAGTTTCCTGGTTGATTGCTCAACTATTTGTCCCACTAAGACTCCCCTTTTGATCAAATGCATAGAAGTTGCTCAATTGAGATGGAGTATTATAATACTTCCTTGTTTTGAAGAGGAGATTAACAGCAAAATAACACCAGGTTCAGCAGTACGTGTCTTTTGCTTTGGGATGAAGTTCTTGTTCGGGATGTCAGAATTAGTAAAAGGGAGAGTCAATTGATTTGGTTTGGGAGTTAAAAGAGTATGGAATAGACCCTGAAACTGATCAAGATGGTGATCTCATATTCTTTGGACCCAAGCCTCCTCAACTCCTAAGGCCCACTTTGCCTCCTCTCCTGTCTTTTCACAGACCCCACCCCATCGGAGTTTTGTTCCATAATGACGTCATTTGGTAAAATTTTAGAAAATATTTCGCCAACTTCGGTCCCTAAGGAAGTCGGCCTTCCGAAGTCGACCTTTGTAAAGCCGACTTCGGTTTTGGGGAATGAAAGTCGGCCTTACAAAGACCGACTTCCTCAATTTGTTTTTCTTTTGAATTAAAAAAAAAGCCTAAGTAAGGGAAGTCGGCCTATTCATTAATTTTTTTTTTAATTCAAAAGCAAAAAAAAAAAAAAAAAAAATTGAGGAAGTCGGTCTTACAAAGGCCGACTTTCTTCATGCAGCGTCCCAGACTTCGTTTGCTAAAATTTTTTCTAAGTGTGGTGGGTTAGTTCGCGAATTATTTTCGTTAATGCGTCATTTGTTTTCGCCAAATGACGTTATTAAGGAACAAAACTCCACCCCACCATGTGCAAAGGTTTAAATGTTCTTCCCCTCATTGATCCACACTATTGATGTGACCCCTTGTTTTTAACTCCCTCTAAAATTTGTTTCTCTGATTTGATTCAGCCACTCGTGAATCAGCTTGGGTTCATCCCTTTGACCCCAAAACTGTGATACTACAATGTGAGGAAGGCTTTAGTACTACTTAGTTTCAATAACCATACCTAAGTTGTAGTTTGAGAATCCAACTGGTAAAAGAAAGTAACTTCCCATTACTATAACTCCAAACCAGAAGTTCTCTTCAACTTTTGGTCAGAGGCATTCTTACACGGCGAAAGACATCAAGACAACAAATAAGAAACGGAGGAGAACAGGCACCCAATGCAAGAGCCTCTTTTTAAGTCAGAAAAACTTAGACTCGTCTTGTCCGCATCTGCCCGCTTCTCCACGCCTCCCAATTATATATATAATAATATCAAGTCTTTAAAGTCGGGCTGGGCAGGCCTTACTAAAAATATGTCGTGCGTAAGTATACACACGTATCGATTATAGCAAGTAAGATATCGTTCTCACGAGGACTAATTGTTCCTGAGTAGCAAATTAAACCATAAATATTATTTAAACCAATTGAATAAAGGACGAATTGAACAAAAATTATGAAAATAAAATCACGATAACTAGAAAATACCAATTAAGAAAGTCTAGGGCATCTAAATTTACTTAACTTATCTTTGATCAATTGAATGCTTAGATAAAGTTATCTGAGGATTTAAATCATGCTCTCATGTAATTTAGACGTATCCCTACACACTATATTCAATTCAATTAATATTAACTGTGATGCCCCTATCTACATTTAATATTAATCTATTCCCGAAAGTCAATCCAATTAATATCAACTGTGATATCCCACAATTTCTATTAACCTATTATTTGATTTTCCTCTCAAATTAATCGTACACCTCCCGATGCTAAGGTAATCTAAATTAATTCAAAAACCTTATTTCGAAAAAAATAAACACGCAAACACATCAAAGAACACCAGACTTTTAAATAATTAATCCAAGTTCAAAATCAAGTCTCGCAAATTTAGCACCCTAGCCTAGATAGAAAAATTAATTCATTTTAAAATAAGAAAACATCCAAAGTTCAGAAGAAAATAGTAACGACATAGAAATCAAGGAAAATAGAAAAGGAATGCGTTCTATATCTGGTTGGTGGTTGCCTCATCTCCTAGCCGGCAGGCACCTCCTCCTCTTCCTTAGATGAGAAGTCTCAAAACTAAAAATAAAAATAAAACATGCCCTAACTTAGGCTATCCTAGAAAATATATAGTTTCCTTTACAAGATTTCTTAGTATTCTAAAAGATCTAAAAAAATAACCTAAGAAGACTAAAATGAGTAACTAATTGATCCTCTTCTTCTTCAAATCGTCATCTTGAGGAAAGTTAAGTAGTTGGGCAAGATCTTGTACATATTGTCGAAGGTATCCTGCAGACAAACGCGTCTTTCATTTCCCAGTTTGCCCATGGACGCGTCCCTCAAAATCGAAGGACGTGTCCTTCTGCTCTTTGTTGTTCGTTGGTCCTGGAAGGTCACGTCCTTGAGATTGGAAGACGCGTTTCCATTGTTCTGTGAATTTCTGCACTTTATCATTTTTCATCCCTTTTCTATTTGTTCATCTCCAAATTTTCCTACATCAAATCAAAACAAATCCAAAATGCATCAACTAGTTTCCAATTAATCTCAAAATAAATTCAAAATCTAATATAAAGACCGACTTATCACTACTAAACTAAAAATACGATAAAAACTATAAAAATCTAACATCAACTCTCATATTAGCCTTAATTGGCGCCATTAACCATTAATTAACTACTAATTGTTACGAGGATGAGGGTGAGGAGTTTGGCTCAAACCCTGAAGTTCTTCTCGATGAAGGTCTGACCGAACTGCCAGCCTATCGGAGCGATGTCCCAGGACGTGGAAGACCGCCTGTCGCTGGCCGTCACCCTGAACGACAGCGCCTGCCCGACCAGGGCCGCATTCAACTGCTAGTTCTGGCTCTAGTTCTGGCTCATGCTCATCCACCCTGTCCTCGACCCCTTCACGATGTCCCCCACCCCGGCAACGTTCGAGATTAGTACCAGGTTGAAGTATCGGAACCCGTTGATTGTGAATCTTATCCCTCCACTCTTTCGACAAGGACCCCTGGAACAATAAAAAGTTAACAAAATGCAGCGTCACTGGATGTTCCCCTCACGTTTAATGTAACGTCTAAGTTTGGGACTTTACCTACGGAATGCAACGGGGACAATCCCAGCGCAGTACTCGGCAATCTTGAGGAACATGGGCATGGCAAGGTCGAAGTGGGGACGAGGCGGGTCGCACCTCTAAAGGTCTGCCCTTCCTGTACACTTTACAGAAAATATTGTCACAATTGGCTAGACAACTTTTATCAGAAAGCGACAATTATCTTCCCATGAGTGCCACAGTATTCGAATCCCGGTTCTTCTGTGCACCTTAACCTTTCCGCTTTACTCTACAAAACTGAAAAGATGTTTTCCTCAAATCGGGTCAGCAACCACTGCTGAGTACGCCTCACCCCGTGCATGCAAACTAAAATAGTGTGACCCCTAGACTCATCCTAAGTGAGGAACTGTTTTCAATTGTCGCTTTCTGCTAAAAGTTGACCAGTCAATTATGACAATATTTTTTGTAAAGTGTATAGGAAGGGCATACCTTTACAGTTAGCCGCCGTTGTCGTTCGGGAGCGCAAAGTTCGGAGGGCAAAAGTTGGTGGCAGTGATGAGGATGGGGGTGCTCCCGGGGTGGCACCACCTGGGTTCGTCTACACACTTAATCTCGAAGCAGGCGCAGCAGCTCAGCCTGCCGCTGAACAGAGCAGTGCTGAGTGCGGTAGTGTTGACTCCGTAGCCTTGGCTATAGAGGTTCCCGTAACCACAAGCCAGCCTGAAGATAACATTCATCAAACAAGACACGTCGGGAGAGAAAATGTAGCAAAAGGAACTCGGGGGAGAGAATGATGGAGGGGGGTGCGCAGTTCCGTACCCATACCGCCATAGAAGGTGGCATGGGCGGTCTGCCAAGAGCCACCTTGGTAGTTCCCGGGGATCCTGGCCTCGGACACCACCCACAACAGGGAAACGGAACAAAATGCTGCTACAAGGCAAAATGCATGAGGAATGGTGGTTGGGGAGGCGGCCATTCTTCTCCTGCTCCTCCTCGTATGTTTTATTCTAACCGTCGCGCCTCGAACTCAGCCAAAATTGTTTGAAGAGGACTATGAGGGATGGGAAGAGAGAAGAAGTGAAGATGAATAAGATGTGGGTGAGCAAGAGAGGATGATGATGATGTCCTGGGGTCATCCACATGGTCTAGCCCCAACCAGACCACCGACCACCCCCCCCCCCCCAATGCTTCAAACTTTAGACGGTTAGTTTAGTTTAGTTCAGTTCGTTCATCTTGTTCTTGACTTTTGAGAATGTACTTTGGTTTTTAATTATTCTTATTGTAACCAAAGATGTTTTCCTTCTTATGTTTTGGTTTGTAAAGCAAAAAAACAAACCAGCACAGAGTCTGCCCCAGTTGGTAATATGCTCCGTCCAGACATGACTCTCGACTCACATGATCTTTGTCTTGGAGCTACGCGGTCTGTCCGTCCGTCTGTTTGTATGTTTGTCCCTCCAATGCCTAGCCCCCCAATCGAAAATACTTTCTGGATTTTGACCAAAATAAAAAAGAGCAAGAAGATGAAGCTGCAATTGCAACTTGCATATTGTCTGGAAGAGGAGGCGCTTTCTTCTTTATTTCACTGCTCAAAAGAGTAGAAGTAGTAGCAACGACATCATTGCGTATTCTCTTGTCCCGAACCCCATAAGTTCATAGTCAAAAATTGTACATGCTTGGGTTTTGACTAAAACAGTGGGAATGTGGCATATCCTATCCAGTTTGGGCCATTGCCCGCCCCATGTGACCACCACCTTCTGGGTCTCTTGAGGGGAGTTTCGTTATACAATGAATAAAATATTTTATAAAATAAGTAGGTAAAACTCATATTTTCTTCACCAACCATAATAATTCGATTTTAAAACTACTTATTTTATCTAAAAAGTTAAGAAATTCGGTGTTTCAAATGTCGATTTTTGAATGGTTGAAATTCTTGTTTCAAATATTAATTTTTCTATAAAAAATTAGACTCATTATTTGAAAAACCAAGTTTTTTATTTTTATTTTTTAAATTTCATGTAGCTTCATTAAAACAAAAAAAAAATATGAGTTTAACCAATCTCTATCTCTTAAAATATACGGGGAGCTAATAAAGTAACAAACTCCTCTGGAGGGCGTGCACCACATGTTTCTTCTGCGTGTCATCACATGTTTTCAGGATGCCAAGCCCTCGGTCGAGCCCATAGACACCGAGGCCTATCCGTTTTGTGTGGCCCAAATAGTCCATTCGAGGCCCAAGCTCCGGAAGGCCCAATAAAAGCGGAAGCCCCTTTGACGAGTTGATTTTTGAATCTCGCAAACTCTGATTCAAGATTGCGCGTCCTTTCTATGGCAACTGAAATTTTCACAAAAAGAATTTGACTTTTTTACGAACGCGAGGATTGAATGCCAATTTTGAAAGAAGAAAATGAATACGAATGCGCCGCTATACCATGTTTGTCTCAGTTAAACATTGTATGTATTATTACCAAATGAAAAGGCTGGTAATAAGAAAGAAACTCCACCCTAAGACTACCAAAAAAATGGATCTGAAGTGTTTCCACATCATCATCATCATCACCATCCTCCCAAAATCCCTGTAACCCACGATTGGGAAGATGAAGAAAAGACTTTCTCTTTAATTGCCAGGCATTCCTGTGTTCTTCCTTCCTTCCCCCCCAATTGAATTTTCTTGTTTTTTGCCACTCGAGTGAATAGAAATTCCAGTTTTCTACCGAATCACAAATTCCCAGGCTGTGACTTTAAACACGTTTTCATTCATGTGAAAGAAATATTCCTTGCTTGACCTCGATTGGCACCCTGATTTTAAGGTTCCTTATCTTCTCGTGATCCTATACTTGTCGGAAGTGTTTGATCGTTGCTAATCCCCCCTCCCCCATGGAGAGGGCGGTGTGGTCCGCGTGCCATCGGCGCAAGTTCTGGTTGGTGGCGTTCGCGGGGTTCATTTTCTGGTCCGGCTTGATCTTACTGTTCAATTCTGATGCCATGGCCGCGAAGAAGGAGATTTTGCGGATTGCTTCCTCTGCCCCTGTTGAAGACGGGGTCATCCCGTCCACGGATAGCGAGGATGACGATGCGGTTCCTGAAGTTGTAATTCGTTCGGTTGATCTCGACCTTGGGAGGGGGGATACCGTCACGAAGGAACCCGAGAAGGAAGCCCGGAATGCCCCTGTTAAAAGAACAAGACCCGCGGCGAAGGGGAAGAAATCAAAAGCGAAGGCCAGGGGTAGTTCTAAGAAGAGGTCCGCGGCCGCATCGAAGGCGAAGAAACCAGATGCAGAGACCGGAAATAGTTATGTGGAAAAATCAAAGTCCCCGTCCAAGGTTAAGGAACAGGAGGCGGGGGCTAGGAGCGGCTCTGGGCAATCCGTTGAGTCTGTGCCAAAGGTTAAGGAACCAGAGATGGAAATTATTCGCCCTGACCCGATTGCTTGCGCCGGAAGGTATATTTACATGCCCCGTCTTCCTAGGAGATTCAATGAGGACTTGATAAGGAATTGCAGGTCGCTCAGTCCGTGGACCGACATGTGCGCAGTGTTATCGAATGCAGGGCTTGGTCCACGGATCGAGAACCCTGAGAATATCCTCCCCCAGGAAGGGTGGTTTGCGACTGATCAGTTCTCGCTGGAGGTTATATTCCACAACCGAATGAAGCAGTACGACTGCCTCACGGAAAACTCATCACTTGCATCAGCGGTCTTTGTGCCTTATTATGCTGGGATCGACGTCGCACAATACCTGTGGTTCAATTCGAGTGCGAGGGTTAGGGACGCCGGCATGCGTGATCTCACAAGATGGCTCAGGATGAAGCCCGAGTGGAAGGTCATGCGGGGAAAGGACCATTTTATGGTAGCAGGGAGGATTGGGTGGGACTTCCGGCGGGAATACGAATCGGATACCGACTGGGGCACTAACCTCTTGCTATTGCCAGAATCACGGAACATGATGATACTAGTGCTGGAGTCGACGCTAATCTACGACGGGAATGACTATGCGATACCGTATCCGACCTACTTCCACCCAACGAGTGACTTGGAGGTTGAGGAATGGCAGAACAGGACGAGGAGGCTGAGGAGGGAGTTCCTGTTCTCGTTCGCGGGAGGCACGCGTCCCGACAGGCCAAACTCAATCCGAGGCCAGCTGATCGACCAGTGCAAATCCTCTCCGAAGCAGAGATGCAAGCTCCTGGAATGCGGGAAGAACGGGAGCAAGTGTTACCGACCTGTCGACCTGATGCAGCTATTCCAGAACTCAGTCTTCTGCCTGCAGCCGCAGGGGGACTCGTACACGAGGAGGTCGTCCTTCGACTCGATCCTGGGGGGTTGCATCCCGGTGTTCTTCCACAGCGGGTCATTTTACGAGCAGTACAAGTGGCATTTACCAGAGGATCACGAGAGGTACTCGGTTCTGATACCGGAGGACGACGTGAGGAAGGGGAAGGTGAACGTGGAGGAGGTGTTGAGCAAGATCCCGACGAAGAGGGTGTGGGAGATGAGGGAGGAGGTGATACGGATGATACCGTCGGTGGTGTACGCGGACCCGAGGGCGAGAGGGATGGTTTTCGACGACGCCTTCAACATCACCATCAAGGGAGTGATGGGTAGGATCGGGAGAATAAGGAATAAGGAGAGGGAGGAGGCTGAGGTTGGGAGATAAAAATTTCAATTATTATTATTATTATTTTTTGTATTGTAGGATTTTCATAGGACACAAGATTCCAATGTAAAAAATGAAATTTACAAAATAGAAGAAAGCATCCGACAAAAAAAAAACATTTATTTTATATTGAAAATTTTTAAAATTTAGGCCCGGAGGATCGTTTGACTAATCCGATCACTGACCTTATGTAATATTAATAATTTAATCGATCTATTTAATAAATTATTTTAATTTAAATGGGATGGTTGATTTTAAATTTTTTCCTGCTGCCCACAAAACAGAGAGGAGGAGAGAGCCAGAAGGGGAGGTCCGACCCTCCTTTCCCGGCAGCGCCTTCCAAAGTATCCCCAATTCTTTCTTCTTGTTCCTGGCGAGGGGGTGGGGGCCGGAGTCATCGCGTTTCATTGTCAGAAATCAAGCGCGTTCTTTGAGGACCGAACAGGATATACTCATGGATGCTCCGAAGAAGAATGAGGGCAAGGGTTTCTTCGCCTCCATGACCTCCGGCATCTCCATGTTCGGCAGCGCCATTCACAGATCCGTCAACGGGTCCCTCCTCCTACGCCAATCCCTTCCCCTTTCCCTGTTTCCGTCCTTCCTCATTTCTGTTACTGTTCGAATTTGGATCGATTCGGATTACCCTGTTTGTTTGACATTGGTTGGCGTTTCCTTGGTGTGATTGTCCCCACCGGCTCGTATAGATGGCTTCTTCCACCAGTTTGCGCCATGGGGTGGAACTTTGATCTCATCGGATCTGTTATTTTGCTCCCTCGAGTTTCTTATATGCTCTCTGTTTTGGATGCGTAGAAGACTTTCCGTTCTCTTATCTTTTTCCCCGCTGTCTGCTCTGCCCATGTTTGTGCTGTGGAACTGCTTGTCAAAATGTTGGTTTCTTGATCAGTCGTGCTTGTGCCTCGTGGCTTGATTTGGCGTCGGTTATTATTTACTGTGGTCAGTTGATGGGAATGCGGGCGGGGTTTGTGAGAGGATTCTCATTTTGTAGTCTCCCCTTACTTTTGCAGGTTGCTTGGCTACGAGGGTTTGGAAGTTATAAACCCAGAGGGAGGCAAAGAGGATGCCGAGGAAGAAGCTCAGAGGGGTAGATGGAAGCAGGAGGTGGGTCTCTTGGTGTTTCGGACTTTTTGTAATTATTTGCTGCTTGACAGCCATAGAAATCTTGTTGGATCGACTTTGGGATTTCGGGCATCTCTTTGATTCTGGCTGATATTATCGTAGGACCGAGACGGTTACTGGAAGATGATGCAAAAATATATAGGTGCAGATGTGACATCAATGGTAACCCTTCCTGTTATAATATTTGAGCCTATGACAATGCTTCAGAAAATGGCTGAGGTTTGACATTCCTTCTTTTATCGGCGAGCTATTTTTGTTTCCATCCTACGCCTGAATGTACTTGCTAGCGTCACAATTTATGCTTCTTTTGGCAGTTGATGGAATATTCACATTTGCTGGATCTTGCTGATGAATGTGAAGACCCATATATGCGAATGGTGTATGCAGGTAAGTCCATTTGTTCGACTTCTCTGACTAACCTTTCTAGTATTCTTCTTTCTCATATTGGTTTGGTTGAACAAAATATAGCGTCATGGGCCATCTCTGTTTATTATGCCTACCAAAGAACGTGGAAGCCTTTTAATCCCATTCTCGGGGAGACTTATGAAATGATCAAGCAGGGTGGAGTTGTATTTATATCGGAGCAGGTTAGTTTATGGGAAAGGAAATTCTACATTGGAGATATTTAACAGTCTTTTTATCTCCCTTCTGTCTGCTCTCGAGGTTGGCTCATGTTTTGAATTACTGCGATTATTCAACTGAATAATTGTTGGTTTTATTGATGCAATGCATGGATATTGTTCCTGTTGACACCACAGTTCGTTATGTTATTCTCAGGTGAGTCATCACCCGCCTATGAGTGCCGGACATGCGGAAAATGATCATTTCACTTATGATGTGACTTCTAAACTAAAAACGAAATTCTTGGGTAACTCCTTGGATGTCTATCCCGTCGGGAGGTAGGGCTCTTGCTTTTGTATTCCGTGACATGTCTTTGTCCTTGGAGCATATTCTCTGAAATTTGTCTAAAATCTCCATGTCTTCTTCTCGTACATATGATTTTGTGGTGAACTTTGTTCCATATTAGTCAGACCTAAAAAATTGTGTCTTATTGTTTTTGTTTTCCATTGGAAGACACTCTTTCTGAACCAAACATTAGATTTTTAGTACTGGGTGGAGCCTAACCTTTAATCTGTATCATTGACTAAGTTCTGTGCAATTCCTAATTAATGTGATGTAGTTGCCTGTTCTTTCCAATATGTGTTTCTAGTTCTGCTGTCGATGCTATTCTTCAGCATCTCTTGCTTTTCCCTGCTGGCAATTTATTCTCAGCTTCTGGTCATTGTCAGAGCATTTAAGCTCTAAGCTTTATTGTTCACTCCATCTTGCATAGCAGACTTTGATTGTCTTTCACTGTAGCAAACTGCTTTGAATAATAATACAGGCTTTTGATCGCAGAACACGTGTCACGCTTAAGAGCGATAATGTTGTTATTGATTTGGTGCCACCGCCAACAAAGGTCAACAATTTAATTTTTGGGCGCACATGGGTTGACTCTCCTGGGGAGATGATAATGACAAATTTGACCACTGGAGACAAAGTCGTGTTGTATTTTCAACCGTGTGGCTGGTTTGGGTAAGCCGATCCGTTTTAAGCTTTGAACTCCTGATGATTCAAACGATAAAATGATTTTAATTTTTGGTTTGAGAGATGGTTATCCTTCAGGGATTCTTTACCTAATGAGCTTTGTTCCTGTCTCGTTATGACGTTAAAATGTGGACGTTTTGGTGATCATAAAAGTTCTTCAATCTCACAGTTCTGGACCTACTTAAGTTATTTCATAGAGGAATTCACTTTTCTTTGATGTCTAGCCAGCTTTGGATGTCCAAATGTTGATTGGTTCGTGTCTTGTATAACAGAGCTGGCCGTTATGAAGTAGATGGTTATGTTTATAATGCTGCCGAGGAACCAAAAATCTTGATGACTGGAAAGTGGAACGAATCAATGAGTTACCAACCTTGTGATTTGGAAGGGGAACCACTCCCTGGAACGGAACTAAAGGAGGTTTGAGCCTAAATATTATCCTCTATATTTATGACAGGGTTTCTCTGTTTATTTTGAGATGTTCTCAAATGAGACTTTCAGCTTCTTGACTAGTTTGGCTTTGTATTTATAGGTGTGGCATGTTGCTCCAGTTCCAGAGAATGATAAATTTCAGTTCACTTATTTTGCTCATAAACTTAATAGTTTTGACACTGCTCCTAAGAAGTTACTCCCGTCTGATTCTCGTCTACGCCCAGACAGATATGCCCTTGAGAAGGGCGATCTCTCAAAATCTGGGTCTGAAAAGAGCAGGTATCTCCCACCCACCACCCTGGGCCCCCTCGCGCGCATGAAAAACCTTGAAAAACTAGTGTGCTGTTCTTTCTGCTCGAACAGTGGTTGCAAAATATTGTTTTAAGGATTGTTTCTCAAATTCTTGGTTTCTTTGTATTTTGTTCTCCTAGCCGCATTACCCAGTTGTATCTGCTGGCTTCATTTTTGAGCTGGAAGAGTAAGGACCTGAGATATGCACAATTGTTTTTTGTTGTACCGTGTGTTGCTTATGATGCTTTACTTGTGTAGTTTGGAGGAGCGGCAACGAGCAGAAAAAAGGCAACGAGAAGCCAAAGGCGATAAGTTTATTCCCCGATGGTTTGACTTGACAGAGGAATTTGTTTCTACTCCCTGGGGTGAATTGGAAGTTTATTCTTACAATGGAAAATACTCTGAGCACCGAGCTGCAGCGGATGCTTCTACAGGCGACAGCAACACCAATGTTGAATCAATTGAATTTAACCCTTGGCAATATGGGAATTCATCCGCAGAATGAGGTACTTCTGCAGAAATTATGCTGCTGATTTCAGTTGTTGGTATGCCCTCAAATCATTGCATGTTTCTGCGCAACAGTCATTTGAGTAATGAATATCCAACCAGATGTTTCTTTCCCGACAAAAGTTTCTGAGTCGCTGCATTTTGTCTGTTTGCATCACGAACACATCTTGATTAGGAAATCATTTCTATCCAACTCGTGTATCTTTACCTGTTCTTTTACCCCAGCTAATGATTCGTTTTCCTCTGTATCAGCATTAGGGAACCGGAGAGAGAACAGCAGCAGGTCCATAACATTCACAATGATGTACCTTGTGCGCGTGGTCAAATCCGTATCCTCGTTGTTCAACGGCACTAAATCCACTTGGGATGTATAGCGAAACGATTCTGGCCTCATATATAGTAGCAGCTTATGACGTGAGTAGTACCGATTGAGATTTTGCTGGGGGTTGCACGACCCTTAGGAAATTGTTATAATTTATGTGTGACGGTCCATCCAAGACAGCTTTACATTATTATCATTATCATTTATTTCAAAAGAATCCGTGTATGATGCAGTCCATCAAGCGATGATGGCGTTCTTTTATCTCCGCGGCTGCGGCAGTTATTCCAGACGATGGATTTGTTTACGTAGTTGAAATCTTCATCACATGAGTTGAAGGGCGGAGGACGAGAACAGTTTGTTAGGGGGGGGGGGGGGAGAGTAAAATAGAGCACGTGTTTAACAATGATTCTTCTCTCCAGTCTCGGCGACTAAATAGGGTAGTAATCCAAACCAAAAGGCCAAAAATTACGTGCTTAACATGTTAACCCTGTGTTTATTCTGGCTAACGGATGTATGGACACGTGTCGGTCAAGAAGGAGGTCCCCCACGGCCACATGTTAACCGCCAAAACCGGTCACCCGTGCTTCGCGCTTCGAATTCTGACCGCGGCACGATTGTTGTGTGTAATAACCACCATAGTGCATATCATGCCGCGTTTAAATTATTTTAAAAAAGGAAATTATCGCCTTTGGCTTCTCGTTGCCTTTTTTCTGTCGGGATGATGCAAATGGGAGGGAGATAAAGGAGGAGGGCCCCCCCATGTTTTACCCAATCCCAAATCTCGTGTCCTTTTTTCCTGCAAAAGAAGACGGATTATTTATTCGTTGGCTATTTTGTGTTATGTGAGTAGAGGACAACTTCCTTTAAAGAAAATATAGATGAGATGGTCCTCTCCGAATAGTTTGGAATTTCTATATTCTCCTGCCAAATCCATACCCACCCACCCAATATATTTTACGGATTCTAAGAATTAATTAAAAAATGGGGATTTCGTACCACCCCCTTTTTACCAACAAGATAAAAGAAATATTCTTGTAGATCCTTGAAATTGTTGTAGTTAATTATTAATTATTCCGGAGGGAGAGGAGGGGGGGGGGGGGGGGGGGAGGGCGGAACGCTAATCTCTCGAGGTTAGACCACACCCGACCACATACACAATCCCCCCCACCCCAACCAACCAACCAAAATCACACGTGGTCGAGTGGTTAAAAGAGAGAAAATGGAAGTGAGATCGAGGAGGAGGAGAAGAAGAAGAAGCGGTCTTCGAGTGGGTTCCCAGCCCCTCAACCTGTGTTTCCCCGTTCCCGATAGGCTCGGTAATAACACAGACCCCACGTACAGACACAGACACACACACACATTCAGACAGACCCCCCCTTGTCTCTGTTGTTCCTCCCCCCCCCCCCCCCAAGAAAAAAACCATTGTATTTAATGCTCCCTGGGGTTTAAGGTCCCCTTTCGCTTCATCCCTTTTTGTGCTTTTTTGGGTGGTTCTCAGAGGGTTTTGGGTCGATCGGATATACATACACAACCTCCCCTTCTTCCTAAAAAAACAAACATACGCAAAAAGATTCCTTCTTTTCTGGATTAAAAAAAAGGAAGAAATTTTGCCTCGGGAGAGGATTCGCAAATGAAGGAAGTTACTTGAAGATTTCTGAAGGCGAACCCATGGCGGGCGACATCTAGCGGTAAGTGGGATTTTTTTATTTTCTTTAATTTGATTCCCGCCCGACTGTTTGTTTTCCGGGAATCATCCGGTTCTGGGGTTCTTTGGTTTTGTTTCGGAGGAACTGGGTTTGATTCTGTTTGAGAATTCTGGGAAAGGGAAGGGTGGTTTTGGTTTGCGTCAAGCGTTTGATCGGGGAAAAGGTGGGGGGGTTTTTCTACGGGGTTTTTGGAATCGGGGTTTAAATGGGTCCGTTTCTGTTCCAAGTTTTGGGTTTTTGTCTGTTACCGATGAAGTTTTTGCACTCTGATCTGTTTTTAAAAACTCTGGCCTCGGATGGCTTTGATGTCTTATCTGATCTTGCCATGGTTACTTTGCTCCGGGCAAGGTGTCCTTTTTCTTCTTTCTTCTTTTTGGGTTTTTGGCTGTGATCGTCAAAGTTCATGTTGCTGTGGTGTAACTAATGGAGCTTCCTTTGCTTTTCCAGTTACGAGTCATTCATTCAGATCTCTCGTCCTTTTATGCAAAAGTCTTAGTTTGAAGACTGTAGCCGGAGATAATGCTATCTGTTTCTCTGCATAAGGTTTTTGTGATAGGTTCTTTTTATGCATTCTCTGTGAATCGAGATTTCAAGTCGTTGATCGGGAGTCGTGCATCGTTGATTTGGGTAAATTCGTTTTTGCTCAATTGAGAATCAATCTCCCAAATCGAATTCCTGAGAGTGTAAACACTGAGAAGATCCGAAAGCTCTGACCTTATCACAAATCTTTAGATTGCTTGTTAGTTTGTTCGTCCTTTTCCAAAAACAAAGGAAAGGAAGTTGATCAGTTTGGATGGAGTTATGTAATTTTCAGCCTTGTTGTAAATGCTTATGTCTGATTCCGTCACATCTCTTGATTCCTATGTCACAGGTGTTTCTTTGGTTAAAAAGGCTTCCTCCCCATTTCCTAGTTATGGATTGAACATCATCGTGCACTTGTTGAAATCATTTAGCATGATTTCTGCGATATGGTGTTGAGCAGGAGGTTAGAGTACGGGTTCAATGGCTATCAGGTGCCGTCAATGCCTCGGGCTGCCAGATCAGCAAGGGTAAGTGTCTTGCTCAAATTTAAAACGGGTTCGGCTTTCTCAGATGTATCAATTTCTAAAATCTATGGATTTTCATTTCCCTCAGAGGAGATCATCAGCTCGGAATAATGCCGAAGACCCTAAGTTGTGTGCGTTTGACTTATTGGCGACACTAGCTGGAAATCTTCTGGTAGGAAATAGCAGCTCTGCCTCTACAAGCAATTCGTCGACTCAAAACGGTAACTGTGTTATCAATGACCTGAATGGGGAAGAAGGGTATGTGGACCAATCTGACCATTCGGAGCCTCAACCAGATGATCGAAGTAGTACTGAGAAGGAAATCATAAACAGCCTGATCATTTTGCCAGATATCGATGAAGGAAAGTCTAATCCCTCCGGCATTGATATTCATGCTTCAGCTGGCGATGTATCAATAAAGCTGGGAGACACTGCTGATACTAAAGACCAATCAGAGGGTTTAGGTGCTGACATGTTGTCATGCGAGCAAGGGAATACTGATTCTGAAAGAGTTGGTGATTTTGTGAGAAATGGCCCTTCTGTCCTTCCAAAGGTAAAAGATGAAACCCATGGTCAAATGAAAGTTGAATCACACATTTCTGATGGAGCCGATGTGTACAGTTTAAAGGATCATGTAACAAGTGATAAAAAACCTCTAGCACGGCATAGTTCAAACAATAGCTCACGGTTGGATCCATGTGAAAACAAGGATCAGCTCTCTCTTAGTTCCTTTCCTGTAGAGAATGGTGTAGTTGTAGTTAGTAGAGATAATGACGATAACTCTTCCGGGTGTACTCACCCTAGCAGCTATACGAAACCCTTTAGGCCAGTACCTTACATCGGAGATCGAAGGATAAGGAAGGTATTGGCTTCTCAAAGTTGCAAGGCGATTCCTCGATACAAGAGCAAATTCCTAAGGCCCGGTGAGTCTTACCTGTTGTGGTGTATGAAATATGACATTTGCTTACTAGAATTGAGAGTAATGAGGGTACTTGCATTCAGGAGGAGGGCCGTATCAGGCCCACTTTCTGGACAGTGATAGGTGGCTCAATTACCAGGGGATTCAGAGTCAGAGGAACTTTCCTTTTAAAAAGAGGAAATTCTATGACATGGACTGTCGGTCTATCTCGGATAAAGAAACTAATGGCAAGGGCGGGGACAATATCTCCACATCAAGGAAGAGCTTGAAAGAAGATTGCTCGGGTTAGTTGAACATTTTGCACGGCTTTGCCATTGTTGGAAATTAATGATTTTAAGCTGCTTTTGTGAAATGTCATCCCGGGCCTCTTGCAGAACCAGAGCGATTTACTTCTTTGGCTGTTCCACGATCAACATTTCCAGATGTTGACTCCCATGGTGCGGGCCTGCTCTTGATTATGGCTGTTCTTATTTTTATTTTTACTGTCATTTTGCGGAACCTCTATTTATTGTCATTTTTCCAGAACATTGGTATGCGCTAACACAATATCTCTGTTTCTTTCCTCAGTAAAGCTTAGGATTGAATCTTTCAGGGTCCCTGAGATGCTTATTGAGATACCAGAAACTGCTACCGTTGGTTCCTTGAAGGTGTGATGACGCTAATTCTTCTCATTTGTGCTGGCGTTTCCCTTCCTGAGACCGTTTCCTTTAGTCTTGTGGATTTCCTTTTGACTTCTGTCCTTTCACGCTAACAAAAAGCATAGTAGCCAGCCTCTTTTAATGAAAATTGGCCTTGATATGACAAATGCCACTTCCATTAGGGGAATTGGTAAAACTTAAGCTAAATATGTTGTTACTTGAATGATCATCTATGTCTGGGTTTTATTTTGCTTTTATTTTTTTTTTGGCGTACTTTGCAGAGGGCAGTTGTGGATGCAGTGACTACCATCCTGGGAGGCGGGTTACATGTCGGGGTGCTGCTGCAGGGACAGAAAGTTGGTGATGACAGCAAAACCCTTCAGCAGACTGGAATCTCTCACGATAGAGCACTAGATGCTCTTGGTTTCATGTTGGAACCGGATCCTGCACATTATCCCCCTCCGATAAGTCCTGGGTCCTCCTCATTGCTGCGTCACTGTGATGCCCCTCAGCCTTTGACGAGGTAAGTGGGTGAGGGAACTCTTCCCTGTTGTTTTAATCTCGTATACTGACCTGCCAACAAGACTTAGGTTGGCTGTTTGTTTTTCCAGGTATCATGCTGCTCCAACCAAAGTTCAACCTGGAAACTGCGACAAGCTGGCTGAACCAAGGGGAGCCCACTCGAGGAAGCTTGTTGAAAGTGACCGTGATTCCACCACCTCCCCCGTGAACATGCTGAGGAAAGGGAGGGCAGAATCTAAAGCTTTGGTCCCCATTCCGTCAATGAATACAGGTGCTAAAGCAGCAGTTGCAATACATCGGAAGTCGAAGCGATCCGAGATCGCTCAACGTCGCATAAGGAGGCCGTTCACGGTTGCAGAAGTCGAAGCACTTGTTCAAGCCGTTGAGAAACTCGGAACCGGAAGGTATGGATGGGGGGTGTACCTTCCTCTCGAACTCTATTGTGCTAATCGGGCGAGAAGTCCTGCTCGATGCTGTAGCATGTCAATTCCCTTATCAAGGCTCTCATTCTTTTTAGGTGGCGCGATGTCAAGCTCCACGCTTTTGATAGCGCCAGGCATCGGACTTACGTAGACCTGAAGGTTCGTCGCTGTCCTATGTACTCTCAGTTCTTCTCGTGCCATGTTATATGCACGTCTAGTGCTTCCAGGACTAAAGTCGGGCGTACGTGACAACGAATGCAGGACAAGTGGAAGACGCTAGTGCACACGGCGAAGATATCGCCGCAGCAGAGAAGAGGGGAGCCGGTGCCACAGGAACTGCTGGACAGGGTGTTGACGGCCCACGCATACTGGGGACAGCAGCAATCCAGGCCGCAACAGCTCAAGCAACTGCTCTATTGAGAACGGGGACTCTCTATGAAATGCTCTCGTCATATATAGCTGATATATATACATATATATATATAATAATGGTGATTCCTGCTCCATCTATTATTCACTTGTTGTAATTTAGGATGATGTCTAGAAGCGAGTAATGTGATGATTCTCTCTGCCTTTTCTTTCTAATCTCATGTTAAAAAAAAAAAGAAGCGGATCATTGTAAGATGATGACGATGATGGTTTTATTACATGGGCGTGTTCTGTTATTTGTTTTTGTTATCATTTTGAGTTAATGTTGTCCCCCACTGATTGGGATAATATACTAAACAAACAATACAAAAAAATGAGGGAAAAATAACCTGTTTATTGTCCGGGCCAGAAATAGGCCCAATGGGCCTATATAACTGGATTTGGGCTTCGACATGAATGGGTATTGTGCAGTCAAAGTAAAAAAAAGGCAACCACCTTTGGTAGGGGGGGGGGGGGGGGATTTGGGTTGAAGAATTCAAAGGGGGAGGATGCCTTTCAAAACGAGTTTTATTTCAAATGGGGCGGGTGAGTAATGTTCAAATTCAATCCCGTCACTATCGATCAGGAAGTCAACCACCTTTGGTAGCCGAGGATATCTTGTTGATCAAGTACATTACAAACGCAACGACAAAGAACCAATTTTTATAACATTAAAAAAAAAAAAGGAAGAGGAGAGGGGACACCACCCGGTTTTGCTTTTACTTGTTAACCAAGGACAATCATGTCATGTTATATAGATAAATTCAATGTATTGTTATTAGGTGGTAAAACTGATGCTGATGACGATGGAATCACATTCACACACGCGTTACAAAATGTATTATTGATTCTCAAATCTCGAGTCCCTATTTCAACTGCTCTTGTTTCATCCCCCCAAGCATAAGAAATTTTGTCCCCAATCATATAATTTTTATTACATTGTAATCGCACCCCATTAGATGAACACCAACCCGACATCCCATGTTATAAATAATAACCCCAACCTAATTGTTACAGTCGACAACAACACTACACATCGTTCAGTCTTAACCCAAGTGTTCTAAACCCCCCCCCCCCCCCCCCCCCCCCATTTCATCCCTCCCTCCCATTGACGTTTCCCTCCCGCAGCGGCGCAGATCCGGACCTCCTAGGATTTGCCTTCCCCCCCCCCCCTCCTCCTCCCTCTTCTTCTTCTGCTGCTCCTGCTGGGTTCTCTTCCTCGAGTATTTGGTGTGGGGGAGAAATGGCGGCCGACCCTAGTTTCAACGAGATTAATGACTTCATAGACGGCCTCTTAGCAGTTGATGACCCTCCCTCCCTGTTACGCTCCATTCCTCACCCCGGTCTCCCCCAAAGCTTCCCCCTTGATCATCTCTCGGTAGAACCCTCTTCCCAGAATCCTTCCAATGGACGCTCCCCCTTCCACTTGGTGGATGTTAGTCTGCCTGCGCCTGTCGTCGTCGGCGGCGTCGTCCAGGGGGGTCTTGCTAAGGTTGGGGCTGGGGATTTGTTTTTCCCATCCGGGAGTAGTACTTCCGACGGGTTGTTTTCCGATCCCGGGACTATCAGAGGGAATAATAGCCTGAGTCCCGGTACAGAATCCTCGTCGCCCTTGTCTGATGACAGTACTGATTCTTCCGAAGCCGCCCTCAAGTATATTAACCAGATACTGATGGAGGAAGACATGGAGGAGACCCCGTGGTTCTTTTCTGACCAGGTCGCTCTCCAGAGCACCGAGAAGTTGCTGTATGCTGCCCTCGATGGGGAGCATCCTCGGTTGCCTGATCAGAGATTGGATTTTAACCTTGGTCGTTTGCTCGAGAGTCCTAGCGGCAACGACCTGCATAGCTGGGTTGATGGATCTAGTGTTAGCTCTAGTAACTCTGTTGATCCTTCTCTTGTGCATGGCGCTGTTGGGTTTGATCTTGATCCAGCTACGATTACCGATGCCTATTTCAGATCTCCAAAAGATGTGGCAGTTGCCCCAGATTCGCTTTCCGGGGGCATTGGTAATGGTGGTAGTTTGTCGAGGTCAGATGAGACGGGAGTTTCTGTTACAAACATATTTGGCGATAGAGATTCGATGGAGCAGTTCAGGAAAGGGTTGGAGGAAGCGAGCAAGTTCCTCCCAAGTAGTTCTCAGCTTTTTAGGAACATGGATAACCTTAACTTTGTTACCGATATTCGGAATGAGAATTCTGCCATGCCGTCCTATGGATCCAGGGTACTTAAGAGTCACGGTAGGGATGATCAGGGGATGGAAGATGATGGGCGGGCTAAAAAGCTGCCGGCCACATCCGTGGATGAAGTTGAGCTGTCCGACATGTTTGACAAGGTGTTACTCTGCTCTCCGCAAGATTGTTCTGATGATAATTTCAGAGAGGACGATTTGGCAAAGAATTCACAGATGCAGGGTAGTAAGCAAAAGGGTGGTAAGAGCCGTGGTAAGAAGCACAACAATAAGAACAACATCGACTTGAGGACTCTTTTGGTCCTCTGTGCCCAAGCAGTCTCGGGTCACGATTTGAGGACGGCCAACGAGTTACTCAAGCAGATTCAAGGGCATTCGGCACCTCTAGGTGATAGTTCTCAGAGGCTGGCCCATTATTTTGCGAATGCCCTGGAGGCTCGAATGGCTGGGAATGGAGCCCAAGTCGCAAGTTTCTTCACCTCACCTACTTTTAAGAAGACCTCTGCAGCTGATATATTGAAGGCTTTACATGCACATCTCACAGCGTCCCCTTTCTTGAAGTTCCCCATCTTTTTTGGAGGCTATATGATTGGCGAGCGAGCAGCGAATGCTAAGGCGCTTCATATTATAGACTTTGGGATCGGGTTTGGTTTTCACTGGCCGATCCTAATACAGAAGCTTTCAGAGCGCCCCGGGGGGCCCCCTAGGTTACGAATGACAGGTATCGAGTTTCCTGTACCTGGCTTTCGCCCCGCGCAAAGAATTGAGGACACGTTTCGCCGCCTTGCTAAATATTGCGAGCGATTTGGGGTACCTTTCGAATACACAGCCATACCGTCGGCGGATTGGTCGTCGATCAGAATTGAGGACCTAAAGCTACGAAGCGGCGAGATGATAGCAGTGAATAGCATCAGTAGGTTGAAGAATCTCTTGGACGAGACAGTGGAGGACAACAACCCACGAGACACAGTGTTGGACCTCATCAGGAGGATAAACCCAGACATATTCGTGCATTCCACCGTAGTGGGTTCCTACACGGCTCCCTTCTTCATGACGAGATTCAGGGAGCTGCTCTTCCACCTGTCGGCGTGGTTCGATATGTTCGAGGCGACAATACCGGGCGACTCCCCGGAGCGGGAGATCATAGAGAGGGAGCTACTGGGGAGGGAGATCATGAACGTGGTGGCGTGCGAGGGGGCAGAGAGGATCGAGAGGCCCGAAACGCACAAGCAGTGGCAGGTTCGGTTCGCGAGGGCGGGGTTCAAGCCGATTCCGCTGGATGCAGAGCTGATGAGGAAGATGAGGTTGAGGATACACGTTTGGTACCACAAAGACTTCGTCCTGGACGAGGATAAGAACTGGATGCTGCTTGGATGGAGGGGGAGGATCATGGCCGCTTCTGCTTGCTGGGTTCCTTCCTAGTTTCTGCTGTTTGTTTTGTATTAAGATTAGGGGCTTGGCTTTTTCCCACAGTTAGGAAGGGTCGTAGAGTGTATTGTATTATATTGTGTCGTGTTGTTAGAGTCTATAGACAAATACCCAACTACGAGAAGACATCGAATGTCCCAAACATCTCAAATCTCCCAGTTCGACATTCCACGAATATGACCTCTCAAAAATCTTCTTGGGGCGATTCTCTTACAAGCGGTACGGAATTCATTCTCCGCCCTTTTATTGCATCCTCTGTGTTTCGTCGGTTTGCCTGTCCGATTTGAGAATGCGTTAGCGACTCTGTTTGCTGTTTAAGAATGGGTTAGAGGAAGCCAGCAAATTCCTCCCTAGTAACACTCAACTCTTGATGAATCTGGATGACGGTTGTGCTGCTCCTGCGTTTTGGAAGAATTCAGCTGGCAGGGCAGGTGCAGAATGGATCAAAAGGATTGAGAGATCATGTAAGGGATGATACATGGGTTGAGGAAAGCAGGGCTAACAAGCAGACAGCCGTTGCCAGGGATGAAGGGGAAATTCCCAATATGTTTGACAAGGTTCTGCTTTACGAAGGGCAAGCTCGCGCGGGTGATTGTCCTTGAGATATTTCTAGGAATTTGCAGCCATCGGGAAGGAGACATACTTCTAAAGGTGACAAGGGCTTAATTAAGAAGCAGACTAGGAAGAGCACAGTGGATTTGAGGTTGCTGTTTCTTTGTGCAAATGGACTACCTGTGGACGTGCTGAAGCAGATTAGAGAGAATTCTTCTTCTTCTTCTGGTGATGGTTCCCAGACATTGGCTCATTATTTCGATAATGGGTTAGAGGTGCGGATTGCAGGGAACGAGCGCATGGCCGGAAGTTTCTTCACTCCGTCCACCTACCGCAAAATATCAGTCGTGGAGGTGCTAAAAAAGTACCAGGCTTGCATTACTGCATGCCCTTTCATGAAATTCCCCATCTATCTATCGGGATACATGATTTCAAAGCTAGCCGAGAAAGCCAAGGTGCTTCATGTAGTACAGAGGATCTCACAACATCCAGCAGGACGTCCGAAGCTGCGGATAACTGGGATAACGAACGTAATAGCGTGCAAATCGAGAGGCCTGAGGTATAACATGAGGGAGCTGTATCACAAGGACTTGGTGATGAAGCGAGTACAGCAAACTGCTGGATGCTCAACTTGGTTGAAGGGGTTGTTGTCGCATTACCAATGTTTCTTTCCTGTTGTTCGAGTTAAAGAACAAAAAATGAAAGTAGAAGCGAAACACACACACGGGGGGGGGGGGGGGGGGGGGGGGTTCTCAGAACTCCCCAACTCCTACTCGCTAAGCTCTGTCTGTCTGTCTTGTTGAGCAAGTCCCAAAACCGTAGGCAGGAAACATCTAATAAGGCTGGATTGGGTCAAACTCAAACATTAGCTTTGAAAAGTCTTTCCCCACCCACATCACTCTTTTTTTCTGGGTCTTGTCTTGCGAACAAAGAAAGCATTTTCTTTTGTTTTTTTTTTAAATTCGATGACATCCGATCAATTTAATAACTAAAAGAGTTTTATATTTGATGGTAAAATAAAATAATGAATTCCCCCCCAAATAAAAAAAATTAACAGCGAAACACGCGGCGTCTAATCAACGTAGCTGTTGAAAAGTCAAGAAGAGCTTAAAAAATTCAACATTTCTGACTTCATGGGGTTAGGAGTCAGTGGGTCCCACCAGTCTGATGGCATTGCGATAACTGAGTGAGTCTATTCATTTATTTTCTTGCTTTAATTTCTTACATCCATCCATTTTTGTTCCAGGCCACCTTAACAGTAGCTTCCTCTCCTCTTACTTACTTTCCTGAGTTTCCCTTCCTCAACTTCCCCCCACTTGCTCCTCCTTTCTCCCTTCTCCTCCTATAAAATCAACCGTTCGCAGTTTGACTCCCTCTGTTCACACCTTATCCTCCCAAGGTGAGTCCCCCCTCTCTGTTGTTCCTCCTCCTGCCTTTCCTTTGATTTTTTTTTTTGTTAATTCCTTTTCTTTCCTGTTTATCCCCTGCTTCGTGGTCTCGGGGACACACGGGGAGTTTTGTGGTGAAGAACTAGTTTTCTCGTTTTTCTTTTAATTTGGATTGGATTAGGAGCCCGAGATCTATGTTTGAATTAGCGGCTGAGTTTTTGGTTTTCCTTCGCGTGGCAGGTTGAGATCTAAGTTTGGTCCACGATGAAGATGAACGATTCTCACGCCCATGCCCCCGACTCCGGCCTCGACGATGGGACCGGGTTTGGTTACCTTTCCGGTGCTGGCTACTTCCATGATGATGCCAACGGGTTTGGGGTCGATGGAGCCTTTGTTGATCTCGCCACCCTCCCCGTTAACTTCCTCCCGGATTCGGGCGTCGCTTATCGGTCTCCTGATTTTTCTTTAAGCGACGTGGAAGGACTGTTTACTCCCTCGTCGACAGATGTGAGCTCCGTGGGAGGAGGCACGCCTGACCAGGCATCCCTGGCCGATGGTTCTAGCCCGAGTGGTGGTGGAGTCCCTCTCTCACCCTCGAATTTTGACAACTCTTCGGATCCGGTTGTTAAATATATCACCGATATGCTCATGGAGGAGAACGTGGAGGACCAGCCTTGGGTATTACCTGATAAGACCACACTGCGGCTGACCGAGAGATCCTTGTATGATGCACTCGGGGAGCCATACCCCGAGTCGCCAGCACAGACCCCACCGTTTGATATCAGCCAGTTTATCATGAGCCCAAAGAGCAACTACGGAAGCAGTAGTGATTATGGGAGTAATAGTTCTGCCGACAACGGTACCAATACGAGCGATTCGACTGGTCTGAATTGGGTATATGAATCGGAGACAAACTACAACATCGCCCGGCACATGCCTAATCCTGGTGATGTGGTCTCGCTAACAGATATAGACACCAAGCCCGTCAACATCGTTCCGGAATTGGGGAATGCATCGGTAGATTTCTCCAAGTATGAGCAGTTTGTGAGGAACATGCTGAGCGATAATGATTC
This sequence comes from Melastoma candidum, assembly GCA_023653495.1. Taxonomy (NCBI): domain Eukaryota; kingdom Viridiplantae; phylum Streptophyta; class Magnoliopsida; order Myrtales; family Melastomataceae; genus Melastoma; species Melastoma candidum. The sequence goes on from CM042882.1 coordinate 24,906,277, forward strand.
CATCAATCAGTTCAACAAAGGTTTGGAGGAAGCCAGCAAGTTTCTTCCTAACAGCGACCTGACACAGTTGAATTTTCTGAAGAATGACACTTCATCGAAGGTAAAAAGGACCAGGGAATCAGGTATTGACGGCGAGAAGGATGCAGGAGAGCATGTGTCTAGTGGGTTTACAGGGTGGAAGAATCACGATGGAGATGATGTGATCCCCGAGGAAGGAAGGGCGAACAAACAGACAGCGTTGTACGATGAAGAAGAAGAAGAGGAGGACATCTCGGAGATGCTTGATAGAGTTCTGTTGGGTGTTGGACGAAATGGGGAGGCTGTATGTCTGACAGCCCGATTCCCCGGGATGGCCGAAAACAAGAATGTTGAAAAGAAAGAACCGGTGCGTGGTCGCCGAGGCCGAGGAAGGAAAGGAGAGAAGGGTGTAGCTGACTTGCGGCCTCTCCTGATATTGTGCGCGCAGGCTGTCTCGTCTAATGACTTCAGGACTGCTCAAGAGCTCCTGAAGCAGATAAGGCAAGAATCTTCCCCTTATGGTGATGGTTCGCAAAGGCTGGCCCACTACTTCGCCAACGGGCTAGAAGCACGCCTGGTTGGCCGCGGCGTCTCTAACTTGGGTACATTTGCTACCTTGATGACCAAGAAGAGGTCGGTGGCCGACAAGCTGAAGGCTTACCAACTTCACATTTCGTCTTGTCCTTTTAAGAAGTTCCCTATCCTGTTTGCAAACACCATGATAAAGCAGCTAGGTGAGAATGCCAAGGTGATCCACATAATAGACTTTGGCATCGGCTACGGATTTCAGTGGCCAATTCTCATCCAGGGGCTGGCGAAACGAGCAGAAGGTCCCCCTCTGCTTCGTATGACAGGGATTGAGCTCCCACGAACTGGTCCCCGTCCGGCTGAGACAATCGAGCAGACAGGCCGACGCCTGGAGAGGTACTGCCAGCGCTTTGAGGTACCTTTCGAGTTCAATGCGTTAGCTTCCCAGCATTGGGAAACCATCCGTGTTGAGGACCTCAAGCTACGGAACGACGAGTTCCTCGCCGTCAACTGCAATTCTCGGTTCAGGAACCTCTACGACGAGACGGTCGACGTGAACTGTCCCCGAGATGCTGTCCTGAGGCTGATCAGTAGCATGAAGCCGAACGTCTTTGTTCACTCGGTATCCAACGGAGCGTACAATGCCCCCTTCTTCGTGACCAGATTCCGGGAAGCGCTCTTCCACATCTCGGCAGTCTATGACATGTTCGACGCGACGATACCGAGGGACAACCAGCAGAGGGTGGACCTGGAGAGCGAGTTCTACGGGTACGAGGTCATGAACGTGATCGCCTGTGAGGGGGCGGAGCGGGTGGAGAGGCCGGAGACGTACAAGCAGTGGCAGGTGCGACATGCGAGGGCGGGATTAAAGCAGCTACCTCTGGACAAAGAGATAGTGGCGTTGGGGAGGGATAAGTTAGAGAATCACTATCACAAGGACTTCGTTCTGGATGAAGATAACAAATGGCTTTTGTTGGGCTGGAGGGGGAGGATCATGTATGCTTCCAGTTGTTGGGCACCCGCCTGAAGGACTTGTTAAAATCAATCTTTTTAGAAGTATGTTTGGTTTGTTTGTAATAAGGACTTGTTCATTTCATGCATGTAGCAGTCTGGTTTGAGGTTAGCTCTCAAAAGCTGACCACATCGTCGTCCTGTGTGGGGGGCTGCAAACTACTAATTATGAAGTGTTGTCATCTCTCCTCGTGATACCCCCACTTTCTCTTGACTTGCAGAAAAAGGCAGAGAGAGACACTTCTTCTTACACAGGTCTGATTGGCGGCTGTCTGTCTCGGTTTTCCATGTCTCCTCTGCCGTGGCCCACCTCCTCCTTTTTCTTTCTTTGTCCAGTTCCGGAGTCGTGAGGTTGCTTCCATGAAGGTTCGCCCCTCTTCTTACTTCCCTACCCCCCCCCTCCCGCGGGGGGCGGCCAGCTCATCCCCCTCGTGAAGAATCACATCCATTCACACCACCCGCACGTATATAATACATTTGGTGTCAGAAAGATATAATTCTTTTTCCCCCTACGAAACAGCCGCCGTATATTCCTCTGACGACCGACCCAAAAGACATATCCTTCCGATATCCCAATCCCCTCCTCTCGGTGGAATTCTGTCGTAAGTTGCGCTTGGATTCTTCCTTCCTTTTGTTCTTTAGTTATTATTAAGTCGATGGTTTGCGGGTCTTGCTGTTGACCTGGTGGGAGGGAAGAAAGTTGGGTTTTTCTTGTTGGATTAGATCGAAGGGAGAAAGTGGGTGTCTGGTAAGAAAGGGTTGTTTCTGGCTTTCCGATTTTGATCAGCTGTGTGCTTTTTTTGAGTAGTTGTGTTATGGAGTCGATTCTTACGGAGCACTCCAGCAATTCCTTTGGAGAATTGATGTTTGGCCCCAGATCGGTCTCGATCCCCCGGAACCTGGATTTCGTTAATGGGTTTAATCAGGAGAATGGTTTCGGGGATCCTAGGAGTGACGCGGAGACCGCGTCTGGTTCGGGCGTTAACCTTCATGAGGTCGAATTCCCGGAAGAGAATGATACTTCTAATAGTATTTTCAAGTATATAAATGAGATTCTCGTGGAAGAGGACTTGGAGGAGAAGAACTGTATGTTACTAGACTGTCTGGCGAAGCTCCAGGAAGAAGAGAAGTCCTGGTACGATGTGCTCAACCAGAAGAGTCCCCCTCCCCCTCCTGTTGACTCAGTCTCAGAGAGCGAGGGCAACTTCTCTCCCGAAGGGAACAGCTCCGACGGCAGTAACAGCTTTCCCAATGTCGAGAGAGCCAGATTCGGGGTGGATGGGTTTCATGATCTCGGGGATTTTGACTATTTTGTGCCTGTAGATGACTCTCTCTGTTTGGTTGTTAATGATTCGGAGGCTTCTGGCGGAGTTCAATTAAATGGCCACGTCAGTGGCAATAGGGGAATTAGTCATCGCACGGTTGAAGGGGAAGGCAATTTGAATGCATCTTTGAGTGTAGCAGATGAAGCTATTTCGGAGATAGTTTCTGGACTTGAGATTCAACATTCGCAGAGCATAGCAAGGCAGAAGAAAAGTCACGGTCGAGAAGAGGACGATGTCTTGCAAGGAGAGAGGAGCAGTAAACAATCGGCTGTTTTCATCAGGGATGAGTCTGAGCCATCGGAATTATTCGATGAAGTCTTGCTTTGTCCAGGTGAACCCTTTTGTTCTCTCGATAATCCTGGGGCAGCGTCTAGGTTTCAGCAAAGCGGACATTCCAAGCGATCATCCAATGGAAAAACAACAAGAAAGAAGAAGAGGGATGGTAAAGGCGACATGGTCGATTTGTGGACTCTGTTAACTCAGTGTGCGCAGTCCGTGGCTAGCAATGACCATAGAAGTTCTAATGAGTTGCTGAAGCAGATCAGGCAGCATTCGTCGTCTTATGGTGATGGCACACAGAGGCTCGCACACTACTTTGCCAATGGCCTGGAGGCTCGTTTAGCTCGCACCGAAACCCCATCTTACTCTCCGCTTGGTGGGGTTTCTGCTGCACAGATGTTGAAGTCATACCAGGTATATGTTCAGGCTTGTCCCTTCAAAAGGATGTCTAACGTGTTAGCGAATCGAACAATCATGAAAACGGCGGCAAATGCTAGAAAGCTTCACATAATAGATTTTGGTATCTTATATGGTTTCCAATGGCCTTGTCTCATCCAACGGATATCACGAAGGCCGGGCGGACCTCCAAAACTTCGTATAACAGGGATAGAATTCCCCCAGCCCGGTTTCAAGCCCTCAGAGAGGGTTGAGGAGACAGGAAGACGTCTGGAGAATTACTGCAAGAGATTCCATGTTGAGTTCAAGTACCACGTGATAGCTCGAAAGTGGGAAACCATTCAACTGGAGGATCTAAGGCTTGAGGAGGACGAAATGACTGTTGTGAACTGTTTGTACAGATTTAAGAACCTTGCGGATGAGACGGTGGTCATGAACAGCCCGAGGGAGGCAGTCCTGAAGCTAGTCAGGAGAATTAACCCGGACTTATTCGTCCATGGCGTGGTCAACGGAACGTACAATGCCCCTTTCTTTGTGACGAGGTTCAAGGAGGCATTATTCCACTTCTCGTCCCTCTACGATATGTTCGACGTGAACGTTGACAAGGAAGACCAGCAGCGGATGCTCTTCGAGAGGGAAGTATTTGGGAGAGACGCGATGAATGTCATCGCGTGCGAGGGTTTTGCTAGAGTGGAGCGGCCGGAAACGTACAAGCAGTGGCAGGCGAGGAACATGAGAGCCGGATTCAGGCAAATACCGCTTGATAAGGATATATTCAGCAGGGTGAAGAACATAGTGAGGGCGGAGTACCACGGGGACTTCATCATCGATCAGGTTGGCCACTGGATGTTGCAAGGATGGAAGGGAAGAGTGATCTATGCATTGTCTTGCTGGGTGCCTGCCTAGACCCATAACAACCCAGTTTTAGTACATCTCAATACATCCTTTCTTCTGTCCGGCTGTTATTCATACCTGAGTAGGTTTCCTTTGTAAGATATAGGATTTTAGGGTGGTGTCAAGTTAATTTACTACTTGTAATGAATGTTTGGCGAATCATACGCACGGACAGCCAGAATTAACTTGAATGGCAATAAGCCTCCGGGCAGCAACTCTTTGGGGGAGTTGATGCACACCTTAATCCGAGACAGCCTTTAATCTTATGATCATCTGGAATAAAAGATAAAAGAGTAATGTACAGATTTGCCCACCTGGAGCAACCAAAAACAATTATTAGGTCGGGACTACCCGAGGGTCGAGCTGCGAGGACGACCCATCGTCCTCCGCAAGATTTGTCTCGGCAGCCGGCACTTTCTCTTCTTCCTCGGCTTGGAATCCCAACTTGAACCGATCATAATTCGTCACCTCAGCCGACTTAAACGGCCGCTCTCCTAAGACTCGCACCAGGTCATCCTGATGGAGGACTTCCTTCTCGAGCAACAATTCAGCTACTTGAGCAACACGGTCCTTGTGCTCTGTTATCAACTCTATCGTCCTCTCATATGCCTTGGTCACCCATTCCCGAACCTCGGTGTCTATAATTGCGGCAGTTTTATTGCTGTAGGGCTTTGTCATCTCAAGGGAATCCTCCCTTTGAGGGAAAGAAAGGAGACCAACCTTGTCACTGAACCCATATATTGCCACCTGTGCGTATGTCATCTTCGTCACCTTCTCCAAGTCATTTTGAGCTCCAGTGGAGATCTTGCCCAGCAGAACCTGAGAGGTGTCATTTGTGTCAGCTATTCGCACACCACATAACCCAAGACACTTATTTTTCCTGACGACAAAAGCTATTCTTAATCTGGATAAGGTGTAGGTGGCCAAATGCACTTCCAATGATAAGAGAGTAACTATAAAATTACGAAATAATAAGAAAAAAGAAGAAAAAACTCACCTGTTCTGCTGCTCGGCCACCAAGAGTCATGCACGTGACATCGAAAAGCTGCTCCTTTGTCATGAGAAGATTCTCATTGGGTACATATTGGGCAAACCCCAAGGCAGCGGTACCACGTGGAACAATCGTTACTTTAAGCAATGGCTCTGCATGTTCCAAGAACCAGCCAACAACAGCATGGCCAGATTCATGATATGCAACAGTTCGCCGTTCCAGTTTGCTGATCACCTGCATGGCAAGGAACAAAAAAAAAAAGGTTAAACAAAACACAAAGCTGTATATGTATTAACCCTTTATCTTCTAACACTTGAGAAGCTTAATTTGAATATTGACTTTCCGATCTGAAGTTCTAATATGAGCGTCCAGCGAAGAAAACATGGAGCAACACTTAATAGGGAAGTATGAGCAATGTGATAAAAACCACCATACCCTGTTCTTCTTCTCCAGGCCACCAATAATTCTATCAATTGCTGCCTCAAAATGGTCCATATTAACAACAAGCCCCTCACTTCTTGCTGCAATGAGAGCAGCTTCATTACAGACATTTGCAATGTCAGCACCAGCAAAACCGGGAGTAAGGGCCGCCAGCCTCTGAGAGTAGTATGATGGCTCCTGATCGAGCTTAATCTTCTTGAGGTAGATCTGGAAGATCTGCTCCCGACCCTTTATGTCAGGTTTATCGATGGTTATTTGCCTATCAAACCGTCCAGGTCTCAAAAGGGCCTTATCCAAAATATCAGGCCTATTGGTGCCAGCAAGCACGACTACACCTGAGGTCGTTCCAAATCCATCCATTTCTACAAGCAACTGATTGAGGGTACTTTCCCGCTCATCATTCCCACCAGAAAAGCCACCTCGTCCTCTTGCTCTCCCGATCGCATCAATCTCATCAATAAATACAATACTAGGGGCACACTGACGTGCCTCCTGAAACAAGTTTCTAACTCTTGATGGGCCCACACCGACAAACATTTCCATAAAATCAGAACCTGATATTGATAGGAACGGCACACCAGACTCGCCCGCAGTTGCTTTGGCTAAAAGGGTCTTTCCAGTGCCTGGGGGACCAACCAGAAGAGCACCCTTAGGTATCTTGGCTCCTAGATCCTCATACTTCTTTGGGTTCTTTAGAAAATGCACAAATTCCATGATTTCTTGTTTTGCTTCATCACAGCCAGCAACATCATTGAAGTATATCTGGACACAAGACACATGTTCCGAGTTAAAAACAAAAAACTGGCCACATCGGCACACTCAATAAAGAAGGTCCAATCGCTTATGATGCTGCCCTGAAAACAATCCAAAAGAAGAAACTAACCTTGTTTTTTGCATTCTTGTCCACTTTTGTCACGTGAGCTTTTCCTATATTAAAAATGCCTCGGGCACCCCTTCCTCCTCCTCCGCCACCAAAACCCAGGTCACCTTTCATTTTCCGTGTCACATAGAACATGGAACCAAGAAGGAGAAGAGTTGGAAGCAATCTAACCAACTCCTGGAACCAAACCATTTCTGAGGTATAAGTAACGGGAATGTAATCATGTGGATCGATCCCCAAGGCCTCCTGGGCTTCCTCTAACTTCTCCTCAAATGACTCAACACTTCCAATGTTAAAGAAATACTTGTAATGACCTCCATGCCCTCTACTTATAGTTCCAGAGGTAGGTCCTTGGATAGGCTCCTCAGAAGATTGATTGAGCGGTGAATTCCTGACAAACACTTTTGCAACTGACTTATTTGAAACCACTATATGGTCAACTAAGCCTGGTTCAAGAAGCTTGTTCTTGAACTCTTGGAAACTAATCTGCATTATAGTATTTAACATGCATCAGCCCAAGGTAGATCAAAATATTTAATAAACGAGATCAATTTGAAATACAGATTAGTTTGGACAATACAGGTGCTGCAGACATTGCCCTAACATTAAACAAATCTAACGAATAATTACATTGATAACATCAGTCCAAGTCCAAGATATAATCTACTCATAGTTTCCGAGAACATAAGCTGCTTGCAAATATTTACACCATCTAAATCCTCAAAGATCAAGTTGTACACAGTTAAGCAGAACCATCACTTTCTTCCCTCCCCCAACATTCTCGGTGAAACGAAAAGATCCATCTAATACCAAGGAGACAAAAACACCGCAAAAGTAATAACTGTTGGAGGGAGTAACGTACCTGCACTTCTTCATGAGGAGCAAAAGACAAGGACAAGAAGAATAAGCCGATCACGATCAAGGGAGTTGCCACACTCTGTAACTGTTTGATGAGATCCTGATAGTTTCCATTCTCGCCAGTATTTGAATCTCCTGAAAATCATGGGAAGAAGGAGATAGGATTAGCTCCATCTTGAGCCTACTTACACATGAGGAAGGGGATAAACAATACAAAGGAACAACGCCGTTCAGGAAAGGGAGTCCCAACCTTTAGACTCTGATTTCTGTCCATTCCCTTTTGGGACTTCCTTCTTTTCCTTGGGATAGAAATTCTCATAATCTGAAAAGCCACAGCCAGCCGCAAAAGAAATCAGAAATCATCAGCGTGACCCAAACAATTAACAAAGTATGGACTTAGGACGAGGGATTATCATACTCTTTTTCTTTGGGGCTTCGCTGGAGAAGAAGCGTCGCATCCTGGGGTTCAACATAACCCGGTTCCAGTCAGATAACTTGGAACCCAACCCTTTCGGAGCATGGGCCACCACAGAATAGTCCCTCAAAGACCCCAGCTTCGTATCACATCCCCCAATTTCGCCATTCACACATCTACCGGCCGATCTCTCCCTCACGCCGTATAAAGCATTCTGGAACAAATTTTTTCCCAGCCCCAAGACAAACGAACGAACTAAACGGATAAGCAAAACCAATAAACAACGACACCACCATAAACGCAGAAATAGAGAAGATGAAGCATTCTACCCTGGAACGAGACGACAGGGACCGACAAATCCTCGAGAAGATCATCGCTTAGGGCATAGAAGAAAAAGGTCCAACTTTTTGACGAGAACAAGACGTGGGTCAGCACTGGAGAGGAGAGATCAGGAAGAAATCGGGATCGTTTAAGCTTAGGGTTTCGGTAATTTTGGAGGGGAGGATTTTAGGACAACGTCGGACGGAGGTGAGGTCTGCACTGCACGAAGGGTTTGGTTGGTGTTTGTTTGTGATTCTTCAATGGGCAGGTAATATTCAATTATTTGGCTGAAATCAAAGCGAAGAAGCGTAGTAGATTGGATGGATGCTTGATGGACAAGGCAGGAAAAAAGGAAGGAACAAACAGGACACGAGTTCTTTATTTGGGCCAGGTTCCCTTTCCCCTATTCGTCTCATTGGGCCTCGGATCCATTCCTTTCGGCCCACGACGACAACTCTTGCAACAACGATTAATCAATTACGTCAGGCAAGTCCTTCTTTCAAGAACATGTAACAATTTCATTAAGTTGTAAAAAGCTTGGTGTGGGTCGGGTGGGAATAAGATACGTGGAGTCCCTCCCCATCAGTCATTTTGAACAATATCAATCATTTGTCCCTTCCCCATTGGCAATATCCTCTCCATCACCACGTGAGGGTTTTGCTTAAATTAAACAGAGGCCTTCGGATGCATATACATGGTGGATTGTGGCCGAGGAATATTTGTCTGAAAAACCCAAGCAAACAAACGAAACTCATCTAGACTGTTCCATCTCGATCTTCTTCTTCTTCTAATTTTTTCTGTTTTTTTTTTTTTTTTTGTCCTTACAAATTAAAAGAAGCGAAGAAAAAGACCGCCTATACAGCCAGCAGCCCCGAGACCTCTTTTGATCATCGTCAGTTTGCCTCCATGTGCTTAGGCTTAACCTTGATGGGCAACCCGCGCTTTGGCACCGGGAACGGCCCGTACTGAATCCCTTCCCCGTCTCCCACCACTTCCCACCTGCCCAAAGAAAGTATCAGGCCCTCCTTTTCCATAATCTATTGATCCACTGAAGGCGCGCACTAGGGGACATGAAATTCTATCATAGCCGCATGCATGCACCACTGCAGGTTAAGATCTAAGAGGGTCACTGCAGTGTCCAGAGACGACGACCCCACAACAGACATTTCCTGACCATGCCGAATTCTTACAAGAACCACCGTCGGTATCAGAGAGCGGATAAGGAGGGGAAAACAGATTTATGGGAACCTGTAGGTTAGGGTGAGGTGGTGAAGAAGGATAAGGATCTCTAGCTTTGCCAGCTCACTTCCCGGGCATGAGTGCATCCCATTCCCGAACGGCATGTACGTATTGGGTTTCGGCGCCACCTGCACCGTGTCAGTCGTTCATTTGCCCGTGAGCAAAGTTTCTAGATATATAATCTTGAATAAACAACAGTAGAAAGCAGCTAGCCGACACTGTTACCAGCAATTTTGGTGGTTTTTGTTTCGTTACATGAAGAAGTTTCTTTCACCATTACACGACTATTACTACATTATCATAACATAACACGCCATATCCGAAGAGGTCCTCACCTCAAATCTAGAAGGGTCGAATTTTTCAGGTTGCGGGAAGAAATCCTCGCAGTGGTGTATGCTTCTGAAGAGGGGGAGAACCTTCCATCCTTTGGGAATGAGGAATCCTTTCAGCTCCACGTCTTGGACGGACTCTCTATACGTGAATGACAATATACTCGCCACTCTCAGAGTCTCCTGTATAACCTGATAATCACAACGTCATGACAACCGGCAAACCTTGTTACATCCCATTCACGAAAAGACTGATCCGGCCACGTTCTTATCTAATTCTGTTGTAGATTAGCCATACCCTGCTAGTCACCGGCATCCGCCTCGTGTCGTCCCAACTGAGCCCGCGGTTTTCTTCCATCAGTCTCCTTTTAACCCCCTCCTGCTCCTCCTGCAAGATCCTTCTCAAATCATACCAATGACTCGCATCATGAAATCGAGTATAGTACAATGGTATCCATGGATCACAAGAAACTATCTTTACAAACAGGTTGTTAATGTGATGGACATCGGAAGATCTTACGGTGACGGCCTCGAGAACATTACAGTTATCGTGAAGGTACTTGAGGACCCAAGTCAAAGCGCTGGCGGTCGTGTCATGGGCGGCGAAGATGATGCCGACGACATTGTCGACGACTTGGGAGTCGGCAAGTCTGAGGTCCATCTTTGGACGATTTTCGAGTAAAACTGCCAACAACCCCTTGACCTCACCCCCATTACTCTGCAAACGCCTCCTGTTTTGAATCACTTCTGTCAGGATATCATTCAATAGAGCCCTCGCCTGTCCATCAATGCCCAAGTCATTAAAAAAAGGAAATGGAAAAACAGACAACATTGTAAGAGGAGGGGGGGGAGGGTGTCGGAAGGGAATATTCCTCCCCGTTGACTAAAAGACATTTATACATACCTTCATAGCCCGATAGAAGGGAGTCCCGAATATGTCCAAAGGCATGGAATTAAATCCCCTTTCCAGACGATCATACAAATGTCTAATCCTCTTCGTCAATTCCACATCCACTTCTTCTCCAAAGACTGAATCCATTGCCACGTCAAAGGCATACTATCCCCCCCCCCCCCCCCCCCAAAGTAAATGTACACAACCAAAGACCCATCATCAATGGGCAAAAACAAAAAACAAACACAAAATTCTTCGTTAGTCCATTTCCACCCAGAATTTGGAGCACATATTGATAGGCGTTCAAACACGACAAAATTTGAAAATTTTCAATCCTATTACGTCGACTTTTTTATTATTTCTTTTTACCATTTTCATCTCCTGCAATGTGTTGATGGTCCGGTCCTGCCAGACGGGAAGGAAACCCTGGACTATCTGCTCGATGCGAGGGACCGACCCCCTGATCGCAGAAGGCATCAGGGAAGACTGGACCAGCTTCCTGAGGTTGAGGTGGTACGCTCCTTGATGGAAGAAGATGGCGTTAGGACCGATCACCCTCTCCTTGCTGGGAGGGTAAGTTGGCTTGAACATGTGCGCCTGGGTCACCAAGACCTGCCTCGCCGCTTCTGGGCCGCATACCATCACGCAAGGGCACCCCAGAATGTGTGTCTTGAACACATCCCCGTATCTATATGTAGGGGATGCACAGGGCAAGACGTTAGGTCGTCTTTACGGGTATATAGCGGACATATAATAGAAAATAAAATTAAAAAAAAAACCACCTCTTCTGTCTGGCGGAGAAGAAGGTATTAGGATCCTCGGGGAAAAGCCTCAGGGTCTCGCCGATGTAAGGCCAACCCATTGAGCCAGGAGGCAGGCGACCGCGCTCTTCCTTCGTATGGCGGCGCCATACGAGCAGAAGGAGCAAGAAAACGGGTAGGAGAAAGCACGAAAGAGGAACGATGGGGTGAGTCATGGTTAATTTCTTCTTCCGGGCTGGTGTTGGCGGCTGGCGTCGCAGGAGCAGGAAAAAACGACCCCGTATCCGAGGAGACGTGATAATATGGAACCCAAGGGGAAGGAGAATGGGCTATGGCAAGAAGGGGGGATGATGAGGTATTCCAATATCTATAATATATAGCGAGAGAGAGAGGAGGGGATAGATATAATATCTAAGAGACTTTTACGTCTTAGGGGGTGGGCGTGTCGAGGATATGTAATGACCGATCGATGACAACGCCAACAAAGAGGAGAGAAGGGGTTAAAGGTGTTGGGCGAGGGGGGGAGGGTTTGAATATCTCCTACATGCGGCCCTATTCTTAAATGGATGGGGTACCCTTGTCGTTTTCGTTGATCTCGACGGGGTTTGACGATGGGGGTGAGTGTTGGCTCCCTGGGGGGACACGTAAGTTAAGACCGAATGCGCCTACTGGTGAGGCACGAGGTAATTGCAAGGAGAGGGTTTCATGGTCCTAGTTCTCCCCGTCGTTACAACCAAGGACCTTATCGACCTCACCACGAGATTCTTTTGGCAAATTACGTGGACCCGTTTCGTGATGTCCATTTATTTCACTTCACGGTGCAGTAACGTAGGAGAACTCTGTTTTTCTTTTTTATTAAAAAAAAGGAAAGAAAAAGCTTAAGGGAAATTCGGGGAAAGAGGAGTCAGAACTGCCCCCACTTCCTCCCACACTCCTTTCATGGAGTACGCCGCTGAAGGGGCACATGTTCGGGCACTTTTTTCTTTTGGTGGGGCTTTCCAGCCATTTTCATCCCCAAAAGATTTTCCTTTTCTCCTAACCAAAAAAAATAAGGGGGGTGGTGCAGTACGTGTCCAGCGACTCGAGTGACTCGCACCGGCATTTCGGCCTTTTGGCTTCTTCCCATCAGCGACGGCAAATGTCGCCCGCGGCTCGGCCGCAGCTCAAAATGGACCGGGGGGGGGGGGGAGGGAAGGTTTTGTCAGGCGACACGATTACCCTCCAGGATCACTCCACGTGGAAGTATACATTGGGATTCGGGACTATGCTGATCCCAGCTGTCGGTCCATACGTGGCGGGGATTGAGCGGTTGACTTTTCCAAGGTAAGTGGTGATGGTCTTCGGTATACGTGCAACTGCTCCTCCCCCTGCTCTCTCCTCTAGCAGTTTTTTAAAGGCAGATTTGCTTGGCTAATGATTAACGTGGAATATAATAAGGAAAATATCTCCAGAACTACTGGAAAACCTTCTTTTCTATGGTTTGGAAATATTCCGGCCAACTTCATGATCACTTGGATTTTTCGCACACCCCACCTCACAAAGAGAAAGGGAACTTCGCTACGACCGCATCGTCCGTGATTGCGTGGGAACAGAATCGGCCCTGACAAGGGTCATCTTGATTGGGCTGGCTCTGCTGAGCACAAAGGCCCGGTAAGATACGAGGTTGTAATGAGAAGCCCGCATGTCAACCACAGGGGACGGGGGGGAGGGACATGCATCCTCCCGTATATCGACTTAAAAATCGAACTGAAAAGACGGTTGAGAAGGAGAAAGGGAGGGGGGGTTTTTCAGTCAATTAAACAAACTGTACTATGTATACACACACACACACCAAAGAGCTTGATCATGTTAGAGAACATAAAACAAAGCATTTCCATGTTCAGAGACGGGGCGTCCCTATTTCTTTCCCCAATTTGTGCGGCTGCTGTTCACGTGCTGGCATGTGGACCACTCACATGGCCTTTCGAGGGGGATGTTCTTCTTATGGCAAACTCCCCCCCCCCCCCTCCCAACACAGGGTTTCACTACTTCCCACTATCAATCACACGATGTTGTGAACACAATTTAGTGCTGTCAGTCATATCCATCAGTCTGACCCAATAATCACTTCTTTTTGACTAATCAAATCTAAAGTACGCGACGACCCCCTCGTTTTTTTTTTCCTTTAAAGAAAGGGACAGAGAGGGTGTTCTTCTTCGCAGCATCTGCTGCTGCAAACTTAAGCCTCGATTGCTCTTCCCAAATCTGAACGGCCTTTTTGGAGAAGGGGGAGTCTTCGGTTGACCAGTCAATCCCCTTTCAAAACCCACCCTCCCTGCCTGACACAATCCAAAGCCCGTATCTAAAATAGAGCTAGCACACTCTTCTTATTGGCATCACCATAATGTGTGTGTCTATTGGTGCAACATTATTACAGCGAAGTTATTAACTCTTTTAGACTGAGTCCATTTGAAGTGACTCACCCTCCTTCCCTCCCTCTCATTCTATGTATATATGTGTGAGGAGGTGAGTTTGTGAATATCATCGTCATGTCGACCCCACGAACAGAGAGTTTTGGGGGAGTAGTGAAAATACACCTGAAGTGAACCCCCCCCCCCCCTAAAATCATATCCCCAGAAACTTTAAAAACACACCCCGCATTTCCACACCTCTCCCCCCCCTCCCCTTCCTTCCCTCCTCCTCCTATGGATTCGTCCTCCAAACGCCACCCGGAGCTCCACCGGTCGTTTTCCCAAAAGAATGCCTCGTCGTCCTCTTCCAAGTCCGCCCTCCGACGGAGCCACTCTGTGAAGAACTCATCCCTACCTTCCTCATCATCAGCATCGTCATCGTCTCTACCCCGGAGCTCTTCCTTAAGGGCGGCCCCCTCCTCCTCGTCCTTGTCGTCGAAATTCAGTGCCGAATCCCACCTTCAGTCGGAGAAAGGATCCGGCAACATCGCTAGGAAGTACAGCAGCCTGGCCAAGGAACAAAAGGCCAGGTTCTACATCATGCGCCGCTGCGTGGCAATGCTCGTCTGCTGGCACAAGCACGGGGACTGATCGGTCTTTCGCCCGTCTGTCCGCGAGAAGGGACGTCCTGAGATTCGCATGAGGAAGAAAACTCCAATGTATTCATTCATTAGGGGGAGTATGTGGTTGAATTTTTGAGGGAGGAAATGGCTGATGAAGAGGCGCTGCGCCAGTAGTCTCTAAGTACATCATTATTATGAATGTTGCTATATATTATCATTATTTTATTTGGTTTTGGAGCTGGGGTTAGCGGGCAATTGAATTGAAGAGAAAGAAGAAGAGAGAATGGTTGGGGTTTAGGTTGAGGCAAGGGAAACAGGAAGAGAGGGTGTGGGAGGGAAAAGACTATTGATCAAAATCATTGATCTGCGGAACTCAGAGACTGTCGGCCTGTGTACTAACTACATTACAACCTTATCTCTTCGAACTCAATGTCTTTTTTTTTTTCTTGTGGTTCCCATATGTCCCTCTCTCCCTCTCCCAACCACAATCATTTAAAAGGAAAAAGAAAAGAACTTGCTCTTTAATTTATTTAAAAAACAAAAAATAAAAATATATGCCTGGGATTCTTCGTAAATTTTCATAGCAAGAGAGAGAAGGTATCAAATTTAGGTAAAAAGAGTGAGTGATATACTGATTTCGAGATAGATATGGTAAGGGGAGGAAAATGGAATCCCATTTTCAGATGTTGTTGGGACAGACAGTGATTGCCAGGAGAGACAGTCACGATGAACTTGTATCCAAAGACGCCATTGTCCGAGACGTCCCGTAGAACCCATCATTTTTCAGCACCCGAATGGACAAGTTCATCGTATCTGGAACGTTTAAATTGCATTTCGGTAAAAAAGAAGAAGATAGGGAATGTCTGTCATTCCTCATGGCGAGTGACGAGAGATTTGGTTTCACCGGGGAATCCCTCTGTCCCGGAAAATGACAAATAATTAAAAGGCATGAAAGTAGGGGGGGATGGGTGGGTCTGAGTGTGAAGAGTGCAGCTCGGCTGTTTTGTAAAAGCGCAGTACGATGAAGACGACAGGGGAGGGGGGGAAACACTGTACGAGGGGAGGGTGAGGGACACTTCCCTGTCGGGAAGACGGGGAAATAAATAAATAATAGTAATAATTCATACTCGAACTTTTAACTCTTCCGGTCGTCGGTTTGATCCTTCTGAAGCGAACAACCGCCCGGTGAAACTCGAAGCGGCAGGAGGCCTCATCACCACAATGCTGAGTTTTTGTATTTAATAGCTCCCTGGAAAGCGACCCCACGACAGTAAAGCAATAACACCCCCTCCCTCGTGCCTAAGACGACGAATCCCACTTCACGTCTTTATTACCAACCAGTAAGTCGACAATGATTGAGCACGGCCTTGGAAGCAGCTCTAAAATCCAAACTGGTCCCTGTTTGGGTTTCAACCCCTTGGGGGACTACTTCTACACGGTCGGAAATGGAAACGCCCTGGAGCATCGCGAATGCCGTCATTGTCTTCTTGCTTGTGGTTTCGAAATTTCACCCTCGAAGTTGTTGGGGGGGTGGTGAAAGAGGGTCAGACAGACAGATTTAATAAATGAATGAGAGATAGGACATATCTGGAAGGAAGGTGGTCGGGAGAGAAGGGAAGACAAATATATTGCCAAAGACTAAATAATTGGATGGAAGGTTGGAGTCAGAGGCATAACACGTGAAGGCATGAATTGAATTCTGCCTTGAGAAAGGACCCGGAATATTAATTGTTCACACGCACCTCACACTTATGCACCCTTTCCTTCCTGTGAAGCAAAAACATTTCTAATCAACAGGTTTGAATTAATCGAACGTTGTGACTGGTGCAGAGTCATGTGGGGAAAAAGTGTTAGCACACCACCGTAAAGAAGGCAAAGGCACAAATGTGACCCGGTAGACCATCGGATGTGGTTGGCATCGGAGACATTCGGACCGCCTCTCCTTTTGCCCGCAATTGAACACAGCTCCCCCCCCACTGCCCTGTTTCAAACCCCCCTCCTCAAAACAGCAGTACGAAACTCATAAATAATGGCCACGAGAATGAAAACCCCACAAACACGAAAACAAAAACAAAAAGAAGGGAACAATTCGGTCATGGTTGGTCGTGCCGGCCCTTACCACTGTTATGAAGTTATTTGGGCCTGAAAAGTGAACTTTAAGCAAGGCTACATTCTTGGCCTCCCGTCTCGGAGTGACAATATTCATAGTAAAATAGTGAAAATGGGTATGGCTCATTTTTCGGTGATGAAATTTCTACAATAATAATAATAAAATTATTATTTTATAAAGTTCAGTTTATATCCGGTTAGAGTTAGTTCCCAACTCCGAGGTTGTACTTTTCTAAATCTGCCAGTATTTTAGATCAAATCCACGTGCCTTTTTCTTTTTCTTCGTAAGAGAGATTTTATGAGATTAGATAGCTACCAAAGACTAATGAGTCAAAAAAAAAAAAAAAAGAAGACGACTTCCCTCTTCCACAGAACTACAACATCGTCATCGTGTTCGTCGTTTCAGATGGTACTGGGACGGGCTGTCCCTCCATCGCCAGCAAGGCTCACTTCTCTTCTCCACCCACGGAGAGAGAACAACATAATCTCACCTTGTCAACATGAATTCGCTTGGGATTGCATCCAGGGGACGAACAGAGTCACCAGTGACTCGCGTTTTTATCTTCATCTTGGAGAAAAGAAGGGGGGGCTTCCCTGTTCATTAATCAGTGACTAGTGTCAAGAGACAATGGATGCTAATTTTTAATATTCTGTTTTTGGTCATTTTGCCAAGTGAATGGCAGTGCATTTCCCTCTCTCCCTATACACAAGGCCAGTCCTTCCATCCCTCGGAGAAAGAGGATGGATGGCCTATTTCGGGGAAAACGCGACCGCCATCGCTTCCAGCGAGTTCATCCACGCAATTCCCATGTGATTCCCGTCGGTTATATATTCTCCTTCCTCTTGTCTTCTTCCTGTCCGATCTTAATGGATATGAAGGATAGACCAGCTCCTAGAGGAAGAAGAAACAGCTAAAATTCTCTCTTTTTAAGCCCGAGGCAGAAAACAATGTCGCGTTCTGATGGAACGATTAGGTATGGGTCTGTAACTCCCCGGACTCCGACGACCCCAACGTTCGAGCAGCTTCTCCGAGGTAATGTTACTGACGGCGTCGATCATCAGACTCGCTTGGGGTGGTATTGAATTGGATGCGACCTTGATTTATTGTCTGTGTGGTTTTGGATTCTGTTCCTTGATGCAGCGAGCTGTGATGGCTCGAGGTGGTCCGGGACAAACTCGCCCACTTACTTCAGAGAACATGATATGGAGGATCAAGGCCATGACTACCAAAGGAAGTCTGTCCTTGCCAAGGTGAAGGAAAAGGCCCGTCGATGGCGGCAGAACCTTGGGAAGAAGAAGGGTGTTGATCAGGATAATGGGACGCCTTCCTGGGCAGTAAGCCTAAAGGAGGAGGAAGATGATGGCGACGACGATGCCGAGTATCTCGGAGCACCCAGTAATCTGTCTTTCAGTCTCAATATTCTCTCAGAGATTTATGTTTCTTGTTCATGTTGGGATGCTGATTTCGTTTGTTGTCAGTGTACGAGTCTGAGCTGGCACCGGAGATCTGCAGAGAGAATGCCAGGCAGCACCCGAGGGCGAATCCTGTCATATCCGAGAAGCACATCCTCCCCAACAGTCCAAGACAAGGAAATCCTCTACCGATGAGTAATTCTCCCAGTTCAAATGTACATGTAAATATTTCTGTGACTTCGAATCTTCCCGTAAATAGTTCCACTAGTCCAAACAAGACCTTGGCTATGAGCACATCTGCCCCAAATCACGAGAACACCTCGAAGATGCAAGGCCTCACCATTGGAGCCCAACCGGATGCTACTTCTGGGGGACGAGCTGATGTCGATGTAGCAAGGCAGAATCCTGCCATTCCGAAGCAGAATCCTGAGAGTCCAAAGCAGAACGTCACCAGTCTGAAGCAGAAGACATGGGATAAAGGAATTTCAGTGAAGGAGTACTTGTCGCACAAGCTTGAACCGGGGGAAGATGACAGAGCATTGTCTAAGGCAATCACAGAGGCGATGAGTCCAAGGAAAGCCAGGGATAATGGCAATAGTCCAACCAGCAATATCGGGATAGTCGAAAAGGTTAAAGATGCCTTCAATGCTTTCCTCCAAGGTGGCGAGTCATCATCCTTGAGCAATGCTCATCCATTTACACGCCATGCTCCAATCTCAAACACCACATCCGAAAGTATGTTTATGCAACCTTTAATTTAGTCAGAATTTCAATTGTTCAACTGAACAGAGAGGTTTCCTTTGCATTGCAGTTGTGGAAGAAGAAACCCATGGAAGGATTCCGCAAGCCAACTGAAAGTAATAAGGCCAAAAGCCTGTGACCTTCTGCTGATGCTAAACAAGATAAGAGTTCCAACATCTTCATCGCTGTTGGCATTTCTCGTTCGTACTGTTGTTAGATGGTTTAGATTTCCAAAAATGCAGCAATGTGATAGTAAGGGTTCATTTTGGTCTTTGTATATTAGTCCTTTATAAAGTGTATAATATAAAGCCCTTATTCCGAATTAGTCTGCTGCCGCTGAGATGAGCACTCCTAGCGATTTTGCTTAAATATGGGGAAGGACTAATCAGAACAGAGAGGCCAAAATTGCAGACGGTCTTCAACCCTTCGTTAACATCAAATTAAGGAAAACAAAGGCTTAAGAACTCCTCACTTGCAGACCACGTAAAACATCCCAACTCAGCTTCCTCCAGCATGAGGGTTCCTCGACATCTATTTAAAGTAAGTTACTCTGTCTATGACATCCGGGTTGGCATCGCCAAGAGCTGCCTCGTTCAGGTACTTGTTGGCCAACTGGACTCTCTCCACGTTCTGCTGCTCCTGCACGAGCATGTTTCCGTGCTCCCACCAAAGTTAAACTGAGTGGGTAGTGATGTTTTGCCCGTGAAGTCTGTCTATTCCCAGTAGAGTACAGCTACTACGGGCGCAAGACGTGCCGAGATGGACGCCAGGAAGGGCTCCCAAGCAAGACAATCCGATACTGCGGTTGCACGGGCACAAACTAGAGAATTTTCAGCCCTCCCTGGAGCTACCTAACTGTTGTAGAAGGTTCATGGTGAAATATCACTCTGTACCACGGGCCGATCTTCGGAAGAAACGGAGCCTCATGTCCATGGCAAGAGGTGCCGGGGGGGCATGTCTCGATGATCTCAGCTTCCGTCAACCCGTGATGTCTAGTCCAGTTGATCAGAAAACAGTCTGACCAACCAGCAGAACCTTAACCGAAAACTGAGCAAGTTTTGGTAGATCAAATGGCTTGTACTGTCCTTCCGGAACGTACCACATTCCTACTGTCATAATTCCCTGTCCAGATAAGTTGGTTTCGGCCGGTGTTAGGAGACCACCACTAGTTATACGGTCGTAACCTTTCAGACAGAAGATAAAATGCCTCCACGTGGCTCCTCCCAATTGGCTTCTTCCCGATAACATGGAAAGGAAAAATTTGAAGCGGCGAAAAAAAATGCAATTGAAAGCGGCCCCCCCCGGGGAATTCTGAGCTCCCACTGCTGATCAAATTGCCGATGGCTCATGTATTGAACAGAGTCCCTTGATCGTCCGTTTCACGAAACGCGATGGCTCCGACTACGGTTACCTCCAACTCCTTCCTCCTAATCCACCCCGGGCTGTGTCATGCCCGATCCCCGAGGCTTGTCGTATCGGCCAAGAAGTCCACGCCGCAGTCCGAGGACTCCCCCTCGTCTCCTAGCGGCTTCCCTCAATTTAAGTTTGACTTCGGTAAGCTTCCAGATGTGAAGTCGGTGGTGCCCGTCGTGAGCCAGCCTTCCGTGGGGCTGTCCTTCAGGAGGAAGGACCCCAGGACCGTGTTCGTTGCTGGCGCTACTGGGCAGGTCGGCGTTCGCATAGCTCAGAGGCTGTTGAGGGAAGGATTCAGCGTGAGGGCAGGCGTCCCTGAGCTTGGCGCTGCGCAGGAATTGGCCCGCGTTGCCGCTGCTTACAAGGTTAGTGTCCCAGAATGACATTCTCGCTCGGGAATGTGGTGATTGGGTATAATCTTTGCGTTTGAAGTGTTTGTTTCGGCCCACTTTGAATAATTCAGATGGACATTATGTCGATTTTTGCCTTCGGATTGTACTAAATCTGTAGAATTTGTAGAATTTGTACTAATTCAGATTGTACTAAATCTGTAGAATTTGGATTTTTTCCTTCGGATTGTACTAATTCAGATGGACATTATGTCGATTTTTGCCTTCAGATAATCTCCAACGATGAGTCAAAGCGCCTCAATGCCGTCAAATCCACGTTCCAGGATGTGGAATCCATTGCCAAGGCCATTGGGAATTCAAGCAAGGTCGCCGTGACCATCAGCCCTGCAGAGCTCGGACCCTCGGATGAGGTTACCCCTTCAAACGCCCTCCTGGTGGTCCAGGCCGCAAAGCTGGCAGGTGTGAACCATGTTGTAGTCGTCTATGACCGGAACCCTTCCCTTGGATCATCCACCTACAATGTCCTGGATGGGATCTCAACCTTCTTCAGCAACCTGTTCTCACGGACACAGGAAATGAGCTTGCCCGAGTTCATTAAGGGGCTGGTGGAGGCCGATGTCAGCTACACAGTAATTAAGGCTAGCCTGACAGATGATTACGCAGCAGAGAGCTCGTATAATGTGGTTGTGTCAGCCGAAGGGGGCGGCGGGGGCGGTTCCGGAGACTACAAAGTAATGCTATAATGTATGCCATTTGAATCTTTTTTAACATCATGTGTTTGTTGGAACATAAGCCAGCCTCATTTTGGACTACAAAAAAACTGCAACCAGAGTAGTTAAATAATCTCGCATGGTTTATCCATTAACTATATTGCTCTTTGTCTTTGAAGGTAACGAAGTCGCGGATAGCATCGCTGGTTGCAGGTGTATTCTCAAACACTGCCGTGGCGGAAAATAAGGTGCAAAACTCTGGCCCCGTGTGATCCCTGTTCTGTCACAGATTAGTCTTTTAGCTGTTTCTTTTGTCCCCTCTACTGCTTCCTCTTTCTGGTAGTTGATCGAATTTGAAATGGTGCAGGTGGTCGAAGTGTCTGTGGATCCATCCGCCCCCTCGATACCCACCGACGAGCTCTTCAGGTGATTTTTAATTGGATTTTCATATCTAAGTAAAACTGAGCACCACGATATGATCGAACTACAATGTTTAAATAGATTCCGATCTCTGGCACCTGGATTTGTTTTCAGCGCTATTCCTGAGGATGGTAGACGAAAGGAATACGCGGAATTGCTTGCGAGGACCAAAGCTGAGGAAGCACTTTTGGCTGCAGAGAAAGCCCAGGAAGCTGCCACTGCAGTCAAGAAGCTCGAGAAGGTAGCAGAGCAAGATGTGAAGACGTTGAATCTGAACGAACAAGCCAAAGAGAGGGCGGAAGCTGCCAGGATATCTGTTGAGGGCATATTTGACAAGGCCAAGGGCCTCCGTGCTGGATTCTCGCTAGAAAAACTGAACTTCAATTTCAGCAATGGCACGAGTGAGCCAGAGGAGAAACCGAAAGTCCAGGTCGCCACTGTGAGGGGACGAGCCAAGGCCCAGGCACTGCCTGCAAAGAAGGCAGTTGTCAAGAAACCTAGTCCTCCTGCAAGGAAACCAGTTAAAGAGGAAGTGGAGGAGAAGAAGGAAGTGAGGAAGGTTTTCGGAGGACTGTTTCAGCAGGAAACAGTTTATGTCGACGACGATTGAGCGCTTGAACAGCACGTCTCTTTGATACTTCGCATCATTTTCGATTCCAAGAGCTGGGTTGCATTTCTAGCAATTTGATTAATTCCAATGGCCGGCCTTCACAAACATGGTGTAGTATCATCATTCATCGAAATCAGGCAATTTGTTGATCGTGTAGTTAATATTAATACCACATCCAAGCAACTGTGTCATCTTTCCCAAGTCAAAATCTAATGAAAGCGATGGCAACTTAAATAATGATATGCTAAAGTCCATTGAAACCAGGACAAGAATCGACCGACGATGATGCTACAAAATATGTCGCCGAGGGAATTTAAAGAAAAAGGCACCCCGCGGAAAGGTCGTTCTTGATTTTCGTTTTGTTTTCCTCTCCTGACGTAGTAACACATCAGGCAGGACGACTAGAACTTAACTTTCATTAGTCCGTAATCAATCGCATTTTTAATAGCAAAACTTCCTTCGCAAGAAACCATTGCGATGCAACTTTAAAATGCTCGATGGCGTGCTTGGAGAAGTGATAAACTTGTGTAACCTCCCGATGAACGGTTACTGTAATGTTTGATATGGTTGAAAAGGAACAGCTTGTTCGCTTGTTCTAAGAAAAGTGTCTCCACTCAGGCAGTTCTTTACGTTCGTGCATAATGATATCAACAGTTGCGTTACAGGATCACTTTGTCGATTGCGAAGTTTATTTCTATGTGGAATTAGAACACTACGACAAACAGTCATGTAAAACGTGTAGAATGTAGTTCATTACGAAGCAATTTTCCAATGAACCACAACATGATGCCATTACGATATTCTTCAAATACCATGCTGCCAAGGAAATATGACCTCAATGACGCCGTTTCTTGGAGATTGTCTTGTTTTTTTTAGCTTTGTAATAGTTCTTGGAAAAATGGGCAGCCATGTCTTGGTCGAAACCCAACCACATTTTGTCATTGTCTGCACGGAGGTCGCTATGCCTCCCCTAGGGCTTTGGTGATTCCTCTCGTCGAGAAAGTTCGATAGAAAATCCCCACAGTGTTCTCATTACAGACTTTGTTGATTCGACCTATGCACGAGTGAGGCTTTTCTCCGCGGGCAGTTTAATAAGGTTGAGGTTTCTCGATCTGACACGGCATTCGGACAGAGATAGGACATCCTACGACTGGTGATACATCGTAGCCCATGAGGTTGTGTATTCACTTTCTGCCTTGATATTCATTGAAGAGGTTCATGATAAAAGGTTTGCCTAAGAGAGTTTAACTAGGGTTCGGCGTTAAACATATTCTTCAGGAAGAAGATTCAAAAGAAAAAAAAAAACTCAAGTTGCATTTGGCTTGGCTTCGGACACAGTGATATTTCCAGGTTCAGAATCCTCGGAAACATCAACTGCGACGTAAATGCTTAGATGTTTTGCGAGATAAGGAAACAGAATACAATTGAACGAGGAATCAGTATGCAAATTTACGTATGTTTACAAAGTTTTGTCGATGGATTTCGTCTAGGATCCACAGCACAATACATACGGATACAGGAACAAATATATAAGTACGAATGGTTGCAGCGTAAAGTAGATAGTAACTTACAAATAGCCAGATGAATTACAAAAAATCATACAAAGGAAACAGCTTGTGCAGATCACGATAGAGAATGATCGAGAAAGCAGAAATTCCATGCGACTATGCTGTTTCATTCATAAATTGAACAAACTGGATTTGGGAAATTATCTTATATGGAGTTTCAGTTTGAAAATCAAAGCAAAAAAAGCGAAAACCATGGAAAAAAATGAATAGTTTTCATCCGATTTTTTCAATATCCAGACATACCCTAATTTAGCAACCCCTCTTTCTCTCAGAAGAACTTTCTTGTGCTCAAGGGTTGCGAAGGAGGTTCCTGGGGTTCTGGTCCCAAGCGCAACTCCAGGTCCACCGATGCCACCTCCAAAGAACCGGGACCTTCCGATGACGACTTCCCTTTATCTTCATCCTCATAATTACTGCTGCTCTTAGGGGCTGGGTCTTGACGATCCCCGATGAGATTTTGTACTGATTCCTGATCCATTTTATTCGATGGTTGGATGGCAAACAAGGGCAATTTCATCACTTCTCCGCTTTCCGATGCTGACCTATCCTCGTCCTCACGACCCTTCAGCTCATCCTTCGTTCCTTCTTCTTTGATCATCCAACCACCCCAAGAAACCACGGGGGGCGGCTGCGGTGCTCGAGGCCTGTGTTGGATCATCCTAGGGATGACCATGTCCATGAGCCGGGCGGTCTGATCAATCGATGACGTGCCATGATGCTGGTGCTTGAGCTTCTCCTTGTCCTTCCTATGAATATTCATGTGACCACCTAGGGCTTGTGCGTTAGCGAAGCCCCTCTTACAAAAGATGCACTCGTAGTTTCTAGCCTGGTTGTTGCCGCTCGTCGAACTCGAACCAACAACGCTAACCTTGTCCTCCGAGGTAGCGATGCTCTTCCTATTGTTCTTCGTTTCAGAGTCTTCCGGCGGCGTCGATAGTTGGGGAGTCGTCAAAGGCTGATCATTCTCCATGATGAAAACCTTGCGCACGGAATCAGGAGGGGAACTGTTGAGAGTGAGATAAGATTTGGGGAGGGAGACAAAAAAGAGAGGGGGGGCGGGAGGGTTCTTTTGGCCTTGAAGATCAACCAATTTGTTTACACATATATCTTCCTTTTTCTAGTTTCTAGAAGGTAGGGACAGGGAGATATAGATAGGTCAAGCTCTGAGCAAGTGATGAACAGAAATTCATCTGCTTTATATGAAAATTTAAAAAAGAAAACACAAAGCTTCAGAAGAGTTTGGTTCGTTTCATGGGAGACAGTGAATTTCGCGAAACGAACAGCGGATGCGGGGATACGTCGGACAGCGAGGGAACAACTGTTTTTCCTCCGGGATGTATATCACCCTGTTCCTGGACATTTTGTTGAAACATTCCCCCCCTTAAAAACGATGGGGAGGGATGAGCATCAGCCAATTGTTGAATGAACAGCTGAATATTTGAAAATAACGTCGGCAATGCCATTTCCATTCGGCCCAGGTAATCCAAAAGGAAACCAGGGATTTGATCGCCTCCGACTTGGGGGAATAAATCAGCATAAACTCTTCCCTCGTTCTTTTCTTTAAACGGCGACCGGCTTTCCTGCAGGTGCCAAAAAGGGCTACTTCAAGCATTTGTGGTAAGTCAAAAAATCGAGGGACAACGCCAAATGTTTTAACCTGAAGAAAGAACAGGGCTTTACACCTACGTTAGCTGCTGTCCTTGGACTATTCTAATTTAATGCATGTTTTATACTCTCTCTTGCGAAAGGACAATTATAATTCCAACGAAGAACTTGGTTGGAGCCCAAACACAGCAAGAAATTCCACAAGACAAGAGAAAGGAAACGATCACCCCCCATTAATACGAGGCTGGCTATAACTTGGTATCCTGCGTATGATGCGTCCAAGTGGAAATATTGCCGATGTCCTCATCCAGTCGTGTTGATCATTTACGACCCCGACAGCTCGATACGTTAAGAAACATTTTTTTTGACACCGAATTGTCCTTCAGATGAGGGCTTTCGAGGAGGATGGAAGGATGCGGACGATATCTATGCTTTGGCACCACCCGACGGACGACGGGCTGCTTTGTAAGAACTGTCTAGATTTCTCGTAATCGACATTAGGACGAAAAACAACGCGAGTATATCTAGAACCATAGGAATTGGTGTGGATTCCTCTGTCCGCAGCGTCGAGTCTCCTTGCTTAGAAACCCGACATAACTCAAAAGTGTGGAAATACTCGGAAGGGATGTATGTATATATAAAAACTGCATTGTTCTTTAATGCAAAGGATAAACATGTCGCTAATGCTAAAGCTCTTTATATCAGCCCAGGCTCATTGGGTCATGTCAAGGCCCATTAATCGCACCAACACCGGGTCCGAGAAAACTAAACCTACCCGACCGACATCCAACGACTTCCCAACGATCATGTCTCGAACAGGTGCTCTGCATTCCCAAGGCAGCGGCTTTCTTCCTTCTTCATCGTCACTTCGTCGTCGCCGCCTGTCAACTTCCTTAAGAGAAAACTCAGTTCCGTTCTTAGCAACGATGCCAAGGCATTCCCCGGGAAGGATCCTCGTGGAATGTGCGGCTTCCATACGAAGCCAGGACGACCACAAAAACAGATGGTCGCTTCATGGTAAGACCGCGCTCGTCACCGGAGGCACGCGGGGGATTGGGTGAGTCGTTTCCGTTAGATTGAAGCTCCGCGTGTTCCTCCTGCATTTGGCTTATTTCGTTTGTGCTGATTTTTTTGGGTCATTTATTTACTTGGAGGCGAGGCGTGCAGGAAAGCAGTTGCGGAGGAGTTGCTTGGACTTGGCGCGAGAGTTCATACTTGTGCGAGGAATGCAGTCGAGCTGCAGGCTTGTTTGAGTGAATGGGTCGGGAGGGGTTACTCCATCAGTGGTTCGGTATGCGATGTCTCCATACGAGAACAGAGGGTCGATTTGATGGAGAATGTCTCCTCCTTGTTCGATGGTAATCTAGATATTCTGGTAAGAGAATGCCTCCTTTTGCTATTGTTACATCTAAGTCATTAGCACCGGATGAGCGATGGATTGTCATCTCTGTCTCTAAATCAAAACCAAAGACAATGGTGTTCTTCTCTGTACCGTTGGGAGATTATACCGGACTTCTGCATAGAAAAACTTTGTTTTTGAAGTATGCGTGGTTGTTGATTGTAAATAGATTGAGACTAAATGTTAATGGGTTAGGCCTTGGGATAGTGGGTTAAGACAGTATTAGGCCCAATAAGGAATTAATATAGGGGAGTGCCTGGGGTTGACGTTAGTTAGTGAGTTGGTTAGCATTCTGTGGGTTTGTGCGCCTGAGGCGGTGGAAGAGAAAGTTGTTGTTGTTGTTGCTGGTGTGCGCCGGAGGTGGAGAAGTTACCGGACTGTGTAAGCTTGGGCTGTCGGAGTTGTGAATTCCAGTGAGTTGTAGACAAGTTACTAGAACTGTTGTTGTTGGTTGTTCTGCAAACGGTGGAGGTCCGGAATTGCGGTTAGTTGTTCTTGTTTGCTGTGAGTTTGTGATTTGTGAATTATATCTCGCATCAAGGGTATCAGAGCATCGATCCGATATCAGCCATGGTGGATACAAGGTATAACGAGTTGAAAAGGGATCAAGAGGCTACCAACAGTCTGGTCGGAAGTTTGGTTGATCGACTGGAGTTGTTAACGTCGCAGATTAAAGATATGCAGGCGCAGATGGAGTCACGCTGGGAATCTGTGCAGAATCATCTATCCCTGATGGATAAAAGAAAGGAGATGGAACTTCCTTTGATGGAGAAGGGTATACATGCGCAGAGAGTGGAAACAGGGGTGGAGATGCCCTCCAGGATTGTGAATTCCTTTGCTATACCTAAAATTGATTTCCCTGAATTTGATAGTACAAATCTAGAAGACTGGTTATACAAGTGCCGTAGATACTTTGAATTGGAGTGTGTTCCCGAGGATAAGAAGGTGAAGTTGGCTTCCCTATTGCATGTATGGTGGTGCCTTACAATGGAATTACACCTGTATCAGGAATAGGAGCAGAGATACGCTGTTGAGCTGGGAAGAATATCTAGGGTCTTTGAATAGGAGATTCGGAAGGGAAGTGTTTGAAGATCCTCTGGGGAAAATGAAGAATCTGCCGCAGGAAGGGGAATTTGAGAATCTCTATGCGTAAATGGAAGAATTTGACGTCTGCTTGAGGAGGGTTCTGGAGAAAATCGACTTGCCGATGCATTTCCAGGTGAGTCTCTTTATTAATGGCTTGAAGGAAGAATATAAAAGTACTCTATGGTTGCTAAGGCCTACGGATTTGTTGAGTGTTCAAGCTAATGCCCGAATAATCGGCCAGGATGTGCCACCGGAAGGTAGTTTAGTAGTTGGCAGGAAACCATTGAGGTTGGTTAATAGAGGAACTTTCTCTTTACCTTTTCGTAGGGAAGAATCGGCAGTGAGGGAAGGAGATTCAATGAACTTCGAAAGTGTAACACCTGGGCCTGTTATTGGTAGATCAAGTGAATCAAGGGGAAGTTCTATGAGTTTGACAGTAAAAGTGCCTTTGTAACTAGGAAGAGATTGAGCCAAGCAGAGATATAAGAGAGGAGGCTCAAGGGGTTGTGTTTCGGATGTAGCGAGCCTTTCAACAGGAATCATAAATGCTCTAAAAGACAAATTTTCTCCCTCATCGTAGAGGGTGTAGAAGATGAGGAGCAAAAAGAAGAGGAACACATGAGCAATTATGGGGGGAACTTGCGTGACGAATTGCAGGTTACCTTGAATGCCTTAGACGGAAAAGTAGGGAAGTTGGTACTCAAACTATGAAGGTGAAGGGCAATTATAAGAAGAAGATATTAAACATTTTGATTGATTCTGGAAGTACCCATAACTTCTTAGATGCAGGGATGGTTAAAGGCATGAATTTAATCACGGTACCTATACCACCTGTCAAGGTTGTGGTGGCTGATGGGAGGAGCATCTTGTGCAGCAGGAGGCTGCAACAGTTTGCATGGGTTGAGCAAGAGCATGACTTCATTGCCGACTTTTATGTCATTAACTTGTGGGGGTGTGAAATGGTTCCAGGAGTGAAGTGGTTGGCTCAATTGGGAGATATTACATGGAATTTCCAGAGGTCAATGATGAGATTCACATGGGAAAATGAAACAGTTTTGCTACAAAGAAATCAAGGAATGACAGGGAGTCAGTTACTGCAAATGTCTCCCGCAAAAGTTGTCACTCAAATGTGCAATTGCCAATGTCTACTTGCTGTTGGTTATGGAGATTCGATGAAGGATTAATGGACGACTCCTCGTTACAATGGGGCATGATGCTGAGTTG
Organism: Melastoma candidum; assembly: GCA_023653495.1. Classification (NCBI taxonomy): domain Eukaryota; kingdom Viridiplantae; phylum Streptophyta; class Magnoliopsida; order Myrtales; family Melastomataceae; genus Melastoma; species Melastoma candidum. The sequence goes on from CM042882.1 coordinate 24,935,516, forward strand.
TAGAGTTGCTGCTGGAGTTACTTTGTGTTGCTGCTACTTGCTGTGTTGTTGCGTTGCAGCTTGTCGTTGTGTTGCAGTTACCTGAGAAAATACTGTTGTACTGCTATATGATAAACACTTGAGGACAAGTGTTAAGTTAGGGGGACTGCTGGGGAGGAGGAGTGATATAATGGAGAACTATGGACGAAATGGTGTTGTTGCTAAATGCAGAACTGAAGGGCTGTTGTTGGTGCTCCTGTGTGGCTGCTGTTTGATGCGTTTTACTGTTGCTGCTACTGCTTTTGATGTTGCTTTCTCTGCTGTTATGCTGCGGCTGTTGATTGAAGAATTGAGGGAAGGGCTGCTGTGTTGTTACCAATTGAAGAAATGAAGAGGTTGCCGTTGAAAGGCTGAAGAGGTGGTTGTTGCGGTTGAAGAGGCTGAACGGTTGCTGGTTTGTTGTTTTTTTTGGTTAGGCGAAGAACACTTGGGGACAAGTGTTGTCTCAAGAGGGTAGGCTTGATGCGTGGTTGTTGATTGTAAATAGATTGAGAGTAAATGTTAGTGGGTTAGGCCTTGGGATAGTGGGTTAAGAGAGTATTAAGGCCCAATAAGGAATTAATATAGGGGAGTGCGGGGGGGTTGACGTTAGTTAGTGAGTTGGTTAGCATTCTATGGGTTTGTGCGCCCGAGGCGATGGAAGAGAAAGTTGTTTTTGTGTTGCTGGTGTGCGCCGAAGGCGGAGAAGTTACCGGACTGTGTAAGCTTGGGCTGTCGGAGTTGTGTATTCCGGTGAGTTGTAGACAAGTTACTAGAACTGTTGTTGTTGGTTGTTCTGCTAACGGTGGAGGTCCGGAATTGCGGTTAGTTGTTCTTGTTTGCTGTGAGTTTGCAATTTGCGAATTATATCTCGCATCACATTTGTAGGTAAACAATGTTGGAAGGAATATCAGGAAGCCGGCCATTGACTTTACTGCCGAAGAATTCTCTTTCTTGATGGCCACCAATTTCGAGTCGGTCTTCCATTTATGCCAGCTCGCTCATCCCCTTTTGAAAGCATCGGGGACAGGAAGTGTCGTGTTCGTGTCCTCAGTTTCAGGCTCTGTTTCCTTGAAGTTTATGTCAGTTCAGGCAGCGACTAAAGGTTAGCCTTCGGAAAGAATGATGAATTCTTGGTCCTGCATTTGATGATGTGCATATCTTTTCAAATTATGATGTTATTCAGTTAATCTTGATCAGGGGCCATCAATCAGCTCACAAGAAGCTTGGCTTGTGAGTGGGCTGGGGATAATATTAGGTGCAACGCTGTTGCTCCTTGGTATATCAAAACATCCATGGTGGAGCAGGTAAGATTTGTCTATACCTTCTGGAGGGTGTTTCAATGTTTGATTCTGCTTTCAGGTTTCAATAGTGGATATCCCAGCTAGATTATTGCCAAAGCTTTAGGCCTCTCGCTCCCCTTTTTCTGAGAGTATCTTTCACTGCCAGCACCCAAGACATTTAAGCGAAGTTCCATTGGTGAACCGTTAATTCCAATGAAAGCATGAGAAGTGCCTCACTGAATTTTTCTTGTGGAAACAATGTTCATGGAAGTCAATTTCATCCAGTGGTAACTATGTCTTCTTTTTCTTTTTTAGGTGCTCAGCAACGAGGAATACTTGGAAGAAGTATACGATCGAACTCCACTGCGACGCCTGGGAGATCCGTCTGAGGTGTCGTCTTTGGTTGCGTTTCTTTGTTTACCAGCATCATCCTACATTACTGGCCAGATCATTTCGGTGGATGGTGGAATGTCCATAAACGGATTTTACCCTAACCGTGATCCAAGCTAAAATTAGGAATCGTACTGGTGCAGGCAAAATATTTGTAATTGGTATTTTCTATCGTGAGGCACTCCTATTACTTGATTGAAAGCTGTGGAATTAATTTATAGATGCGGGCAAAACTTTGAAAAAATGAATAAAACAAAACAAGAAGCGTCTGTGGGCCGGGGTTCGAACCGACGACCCCTAGTTTGTGAGAAGCGTGATAACCGACTAATGCCGCCAGACGTTGTAGTGGTTTTTAGAAGGAATAATATAAATTATTTAGTTCACACCTCTTCCGTTTCCTCTCCATCTAATCTAATCATTCCGTTGAAGATTAAGAATTGCCCTCTGCGTACGAATCAAAGCGATCTGTTGGAGTTTTGATCCTTTGTTCCCCCTTCTCCATGGATTCGCATCATGCCTCGCTGGGTCGACGAACGGTACGCATTTTCGAAATCTGCAACTTTGATTCCCCGATTCCCTTCGTTGTGTCGCCCTAGCTTGCATTCAATTTCTAGAGTATGAAATGAAGATATGGTTGTTTACTTTTTGTTATCCTCTTAGCTAGAGGAAATACGCCAGAAAAGAGCTGCGGAGAAATTGAGCAAGGCATCTTCCGGTCCTGATCTTGCCAAAGTCTCCCCTAGTCCCGGTGGTTTGTTCTTCTATTTTGATGACGCCGTAGTTATTTTCTTCTTCTTTTAATTAAATTGAGCTTTTTTTTTATTGATTTGGTGCGATTGTTTTTTCTTTTTTCCTTTATTTGTCACTTAAGCTCCTCCCGTTGGGATGAAGAAGTCAGAGAGTGCGAATCGACTCTCGGAGGTAATAGCTGAAATCAAAGTTCTTGAAAATTTAGACTATGGAGAGCGTCAGTGTGTTGACAAGGATCATGTGGCGTGGCCGATTAATTCTGGGGAGTTAATGTGAGGAACCTAACTGGCCTTGATTTTTTTCTGCAGTCGGATGTTAGTAATTTGGTTTCCCAGATAAAGGAATTGCTGAGAGTGAGTGCAGATCTGCAATCTGAAAGGGATAACTTGTCGTCGCGGGTAATTTTGGTTCCATATATAGTTGCTAGCCCCTGGATTGGTAATTGCTGCTAGATCTGACTTTGATTAATGTCTTTCCTGTCTCTTTCATAGTTGGAGGAGAAGGTAGCGGAAAATGAGTCCCTTTGCAAGCGTCTGAATGATCTGGTATGACTTTGATATCTCTGTAGCCCTTTTTGTTGCGACGCTTATTATATTAAGTTATAAGAAACTATAGACTGTTATTGACGATATGCGGAGAAGCTGGACTTTTCCGTCCTGTCTTAGGAAACAATTCATAGGGAGAAAATTGGTTGATACTTTTACTTTCTAATTAGGATTGCAAAGGTTAATGTGAAGTACCTTTCATGTCAACGGTTTTATATAAGTTCTGGAGACCAAAGTTTCCTGAAGGTCTGTAGTTTTTTACCTTGGGATTCAATCTTATGTGAAGCTGATACATACCAATTTAGCCGGAGATGGGTTTCTGTTTTGTTCATCTTTTAGAGTACGATATCACAGTGTAGTCAAGGCGCCAAAGCTGACCTGAGGCGCAATCCCCCAAATCACCTTAGGCGCAAGGCGCACCTTAGTGATTACGGCGCCAATGCTATAGGAAAAAAAAAAGCAACATATTTGTAATTCCAAGATGTTGATCAATTAAAAGTTCAATGCCAACCAAACCTAAGGCAGACAAAAATGTCACCATTCTTTCCAACACCATTCCATTCCAAGACACAAAAGAGAAAGACCCACCTGGGGGGGGTGCCTGGCTGAGGGGTGGTCGTCTGGCAGGGGCTCATCTGGCTGAGGGGAAGTGTCTGGCTGAGGGGGAGAGGTCTGGCTAGGGTTTTTTTTTTAAGAAGCCCGTTGCGCCTTACCCGCGCCCTGCGCACTGCGCCCCAGTGCCTTGGACCAAAGTGCGTACCCGGGCACGCCTTTTGAATGTCACCCGACAGGGGTTCAATAGGGCGCTGGAGGCTCGCCCCGCTGCGCCTATGCACACTTTTGACTACACTGCGATATCAGGGTGTTCCACATTTTTTACTTTAATTTCAGTAATTGTTTAAATAAATTGGTCAGGATCCTTCAAAAGGAACATTTCTCGGTGCAGTATTATCTATCACCGGTCTATTTTCCTACAGATAATATTTCATTCGATGCGATCGACTTGAACGTCCTATTCAACAGTTTTCATGCGTTGAGCCTTTTACTAATGCCACTTTCAATGGCGTTATTGTTAAAACTTCATCACACTTTGATTTTCATGTTATACACACAATATTGAATTCCAGGAGCAAAACACTGTACCATCGTTGAGGAAAGCTCTTAAGGAGGTTGCAATTGAGAAGGATGCAGCTGTTGTGGCACGGGTGAGTGTTTACTATTATTCTTGTTATCTTGAGATACAGGGACGAGGGATCGACTATAAGAAATTCAAGACTTGTTGATAATTTTTCCAAAAGTTTCTTTATACACTTCTTAGTGATTTTTCAGGAAGATTATGCTACTCAACTTCGAATGATTAAGAAGCGTCTGAAGGAAGCTGAAGAAGAACAATATAGGGTATGTGTGTACGTTTTTTTCGCTTGATATATGCCAAAAGTTGGTTTGACATTGATCTTTTTATCATTACCGAAGGCTGAGGAAGATGCAGCAGCTTTGAGGGCAGAACTCAACTCCGTTCAACAGCAAGCAGCAAATACTCAGTTTGGTGGCGTGACATCTATGGGAAGTCACTTGGATCAAGTACAAGCATTAGAAAAGGAAGTTTCCAACTTGAAAGTGGAGATTCAGGTTTGGTTACGCTAGAGTGTTTGCTTTAGTCATCGTTCTTTATGTCCTTTGTGATTATGTCTGCTAACTGCCTTCTTTCATTGGTTTGATCTTTGTAGCAAGAACGGTCGCTGAGACAGGTGGAGAGGCAACGGTACATTGATGAGCAGGCTCGAGCTGCCACGCTTATGTCTGAAAGGCAAGCATTAGAAGAGCAGAGAACAGCTTTATCCAGAGAGTCTTCAGGTTCAAACTCATGACATAGGCAGTCTACTGTGCTGAATTTGTAATTACGTTGAAGCTTCTGAAGTCCACTTTGCCCCTGTACATCACTTGTTGAAATTTTTCCAGATGCATTATTCTTACAAATCTTTTACCTTTCTTGCAGAAAAACCCATTGAGAAGCCCATCCCTGAAAAGCTGTCAGCGGTAGGATATCTTTATAGAGGAATTGTTTGCTTTGTCAGCAATCAGTAACCGAAGAAAGCAGTTTATAAGTAGTCGCTATTTTGAATGCCCTGGTTCCTTATCATTTCACAAAATCTGGCCTCCGTGTTGTTCTTGTTTCTCCATGGATGTAAGTATAAGTTTGAACATGTTTACATGCTTCTTGCAGGAAGATAAGGACAGATTGGAAAGGCAGCTTCATGATATGGCAGTAGTTGTTGAAAGATTAGAAAGTAGTAGACAGAAACTTCTCACTGAGGTAGCTATCGCTGAGATACAGATGGTATTTTATTTTTCCAGGCAAAGGTGTCTCAAAATTCTTCGTGCAGATTGATTCACAATCTTCGGAGATAGAAAGATTGTTTGAGGAAAATACTAGTCTGGCATCTTCTTGCCATGAGGCAGCAAATACGGCAATACTCTGGGAAAAGCAGGTAGTATTTTTTTTGTTGAGGTCTGGAACGTGTCTTAGCTAATTTGTGAAGCTGGACTCCAAATGTGCTTAATGCATGTGCAAAATGAATGGGATTGTTGAAGAATTAAGGATAGTGGGTGTAAAAAATGGGGCATGATACAATGCTTCCGTAACTACTGCAATAAATGAACTGTGGATCGCCTGACAGATTTTGAAGCATACCCACTTAAAATTTAAACCATGCAGGTGAAGGACTGTCTAAAGCAGAATGAGGAGCTCCGTGGGGTCATAAACAGATTAAGAACAGAACAAGTCAGTCCACCGTCCAATAATGGTCAAGAATTAAAGGGTGCACAAGAAGCTCGTCGAGATGTCTCTAATCAGATGACTACATCAGCTTATTCATCGGATGTTCTCTTCCTAAAGGTTTGTGTTCTGTATGTTTATATCATTGGCATATATATTTATCTCCGTCCGGTGAGTTTGCAGTTTTCCAGGGAATAACACAGTCCCTTGTATTATCCACCCTGACTGGATTCTATCTTTTCTGGTTCTGTATATATGATCTCAATTCCAGTTGTTGCTTTGATTAAATTATGTAGGAAGAACTCCTGAAAGAGCAGAGTAGAGCAGAGGCACTCTCAGCAGAGGTAACACAGCTCTCCGTCCACCTTCAACAAACCACCCAAGCATACAATTCCCTGGCCCGCCTGTAAGAGTGCTTAATTTAGTTCTTAGCTGGAATTTGCTTGGAATAACTCTGTAGATCCTTATGTTGGTTGGATCATTTTTTCCCAGCTATAAGCCGGTCCTAAGGAATATTGAGAGCAGCCTCATCAAGATGAAGGATAGCTAGGTGTCTACACGGTGATTATCCAAAGCTAGGAATTCGAGTGAACTGGGTATGTTGGAAGATCGGCTCACTCTCAGACATCATCGTTAGAGTCCTCACATTACTAAATCTTACAGGTGTACCGTTATTTGATTCAATTGAAGCTTGTAAGTACCCATCAACTCACATGCAACATTTTTTATCCTCTTCTGAGGATCCATGTTGTCAAAGCCCATTTGTTGTTATGAAAAATTCATATCCAAAGACAAGTCATTCTCCTAAATCATCTCGAAAGTCTGGAGATTTTCTTCAAAATGGAACCCTGTGATGAAAGGACAGAGGTGGCTCTTGAAAAGCACAAAAAAGACCTTACTTCTTGGCTGTTAAGGTTAGATTACCACATCTCAGCCGGAGGAATTACCTCCAGCTGATGATGTTCTCGACCTATGTCTTCAATCTCATTTACAAGTTATAGCTAGAAAACATGGAAAACGGCGAAAAATTGATCCTCTCACGCTACAACCATCGAGAGCTCCCCCCAGCTGGAAAGCTTGGAAATGTGAAAAGCATGAAATGACACGACATTGGCCGGAAGCAGTTCCATGGCCTCTTCCCATCTTCAGGGGAATCAATCTCCTGAGTCCTCAAAAGCCGCCCGCTCTGAAGAGGCAAACCAGCCACATCATCATTTCAAAGCAATGTGTGTACATGATTTGGAAGAAATTATGCAGATATGCTCTAAAAGCTTATGCGGAGATGGAAGCTTACACTGCAATTCAGAAAAACACATTACAAGAAATCGTAAAAATTCTTCCTTCAGGGGAACTTGGGCTTCTTATCCGCTGGCTTAAGAATTTGGAAGGAACACATCAGGCTTTCATCAACACTCATCATTGCACCGGCGTTATCAAATTCACCACAATAATTTGGAGCAGAAAATATCGTGACGAGTTGTCTTTCAGCGAAGAACTCGTAACCATCTTCAACAACCTGCAAGGGCAAGCTCATTTAGATGCTAGAACCAGGTACCCGAGGAGAGCACATTTGATAGAGGGCAATCACCTGATGCGCACGACAAACAAGGTCCATATCATGCTTCGTCAAAAATTCAGCCACTTTATCAGGACCAAATGTATATGAGACACCTCTGTCATTCATTCCCCAACCCCTGACATCTCTGTCAGGATCCGACCAAAGCAAATCGCATAGAAGACCTGAGTCTGGGACATCAGTTGGGCGTGGCAGATTCCTAATTAGGTCCAAGTTTGTCAAATCAGGGGAAAGACCGCCATGCATGCACAATATCTTATCGTCTATAAGAGCAGCGACCGGTAGACAGTTGAAGCATTCCGTGAACGTCCTCCAAAGTTTCACATTAAAACGCCGTTTGCATTCATCATAGAACCCATATATCCGATTGATTGACGCGCATTCATGATTTCCCCTTAAAAGGAAGAAATTCTCTGGGTACTTGATTTTGTAGGCAAGGAGAAGGCAAATCGTTTCCAAACTTTGTTTGCCACGGTCCACATAGTCTCCTAAGAATAGGTAATTGGCCTGAGGTGGCAAACCACCATACTCGAAGAGCCTCAAAAGGTCAGAATACTGCCCATGAATGTCCCCTGAAAAAATAAAACGATTGGTAGGTAAAGACAAGTTAATAACGAACTTCGGACATCGCATCAAAACAATCAATTTTATACAAACTGTTTTTCATCCAATGGGAAATGCCTCTCAGTCTCATTTAAACTACGCTTTAATAGCTCCTCTGGGAACGACTTTAGCAAGAGAATCACAATATCAGGAAAAGATTTCTATCTGGTAAAAATGATTCGCTCACATTTCTTTCCCATGAACACATTCTCGATCCGATGTTACAGACAAATATACAAACAAGGCAGGCATAGTTAAGTTAACCCTCTTAAACAAGAATGTGGGACGAATCAATTCCAGGGCAACACTTCACTGGTTAAGAGAATATGTTTTTCATGACAAGAAGTTCACCATGAAAGTGAGCTAAGGAAGGGAGTTACAAAGGACAGAAGAACACTAAAACCACCAATACAGTATGCCGTCCTGGAGAACAAACTACCCCCGCATAAATTAAACGATCGTTCCCATTACGCTGAACTGATATCACAACAACGACAAAGAAGTTCCGAGGATCCAACTGGACACTTACTGAGCCAGCATCCAGTAAATCCCATCACCTATACTTCCCTTGAGGTATCCATCAACAATAAAGTAACCAGATGCCAAACAACCCATCGTAACAACCAGCGCCGGTGTTGAAACCAGTCGACAAAAACCCAAACTTTCTAAGCCATTCAAAGATGCTGAGATCCCAAAGACCACTCAACAGAATCTACGTACCACAGATCTTGATGGGGGCTTCCAGCTCGAGGAGGTTGGGCTGCTGGAGGAAGATATCGCGGGAAGCACTGCAGAGGTTCCGGATCTCCGCCTCGGTCAACTGGACCTGCTTAGAGGCCCTGTTGTTCCTGAAAGCGAGAAGCTTGTCGATGATCTCGTCCAGAGCTCCCGCCTCGATCGACGCCGTCGCAGGCTGCTGCTCCCCCTGCTTTGCCATCCAACGAACAATCCCGTCCTCCTAATATCAAACCTCGTCGTCTTCTTTCAACCGATCACAACCGCCCACCTAAAATAAAAAACGACAACATCCGATCGGTTATTGGGCGTGCGGGATTTGATCCTCATGAATAACAGAAGTTAAAGGAAGAAACGATCTTCGGACAACCTACGGCGGGCGGCTGTAGTCGCTTCCCTTCCCTGTTAACCGACGACTCGATTTTCTCGTGGTGCCGATGGGGGAAATCGTTAAAAAAAGAAAAATGCAAACCTCACCTTCCAACGCTTGCTTTCTTTTCTTACTCGTCGTCTGCCCGAAACGAGTTGGGGTTTGTGGAATTAGAATTTTAGGGTTTCGATGTCGGGACGTCCGGGGGCTCAACGTGAGTCATAGGCCCAGTATGTTTGGGCTAATTATGAACGGGCCTAAGTAGAGGCCCAATAAAAAGCCCAATACGTGATGGGGCGGTCCCTCCTAATCTTATTTCATTTGATTTATTCGGGGAAAGAATCCGATGCTCCCTCCACTCAAATCCCATTCCTAGGAAAAGCCGTAAAAGATATCCATCATCAGCGTCATCATTATCTACCGAGAATTCCGGGGGAGGGAGAAAAACGAGTTCGGTGGGTTGGGGAGTTGCACTTGGCGGGGATTGGGACGAGGAATTTAAAGAGAGGGGACGACGACCTTATCACTTCACTGGTCGGTTGGATGTATTATATCATGTGTTTATGATTTGGCAGGACAAGTGTCTGACGAGAGGATACGTGGGGGAGACGTTGTCGAGGCATATGGTCTTGCCTGTCGTTCGTTACATACAAAATATGCTACGCACGAGTTTTAGTATTTAAAAAAAAAAAAAAGGCGAAGTCTCTCCGTCTCGTGATCCTCCTCCTCCTCCTGCCCAGGACCAACCAACCAACCAACCACCCATCCACCCCAAGTGCAATCAATCATCATGTGATTCTCTTTGAGATAATAATAACAACAAAAAATACTACGACCAGGGGAGTCGTACAAAATTCTTTACTCTTTGCCATGGGACCTTCCGAGTTGCTTCTTCTTCCTCTTCCTCCTCTTTTTTTTATTAAAAAAGAGGGGTCGATGTGAGACCCACCGTGGATCTTATCCACTAGTAGTAAGTAGTAGTAGTAGCAGGGAAAGTGGGGATAGGAGTCTGTCTTCCTGTGCGTGGATTGTTGCTGTATGGACATCCTCATCCCCCTCCTCATCCCTCTCCCTTATAAGATAGATTACAACCCACCTACCAGGAGTCGGAAAGCACCCGTCACGTGGGCGCCCCCCAAAAAAAAAGTTCCGTCTTTTCCCTCCTTTGGACCATCTATAAATTCGGGCCATCTTCTTCTTCTTCTTCTTTATACCTTTGCTTTCTTCGTCTCTAGTTTCGTTTTAGTTGAAGTTTTTGTTATCTGGGTAGAAAGTGAGAAAGGAGAGAGAAAGAGAGAGAGAGAGAGAGAGAGAGAGGAATGGAGGAGGAGAGGAAGAAGCGAGTGGGTTCGTCTTCTGACATCTTCTGTGTTAAGCCGTCTTCCTCCCCTCCGCCCTCTTCCCCCGATGTGTTTGCCTCCATTTTCCCTCCCCCTCCAGAGGTCCGCCCTCTTTTTCTCTGTTTTCTTGTCTCGTACTCACGCCATGATAATTCATGATATTTCACTCCTCTATTAGCCTGTAACTTGTATTTGGCTGCCTTATCCGGGAAACAGGTTGTCGGCAGGAGATTGAGCTCGGATTTCGTCGGTGCTCCGCAAATGAAGCCGTTCGACAACCAGGCTTGGCCCGGCAAACACGTTGACACCGGTGAGTTAGTAATCAATCTGTTCTTTTCTTTTACTTGGAGTTTATCGGCCATGGCAATCTCTCTGAGTAGTTCCATTGAACTTTGCAGCAACGGGGACGACGAGGAGAAGCGGCAACCCATCGTCCTTCGGAGATGGCTCCACGTTCCGAGAAGTAAGAGGGGAACAGTGTCATCTGAGTTCATCTCTCCTTTACGGTGGGCGAGATGTTTGCGGGCAATCTTCTGGCAACCAAGCGACCAGCACATACCCAAGGGTGAGTTCCACCTCTGCTGCGCGGGGGGATCTAAAAGTTTTACTAGAAAAAAATGTGGCATCAAACTGACAACGGGTTTCGTATGAGTAGTCGAAGGAAGATGGAAGGGTAGAAGGCGACGGCGGCGGCGACGTGCATAACGGGAACAATGGCTCGCCGGATGCTTCGAGAGGGAACTGGTGGCAAGGTAACAAATTTGCTTGTACTTTTTTTGTTTTTGTAGTTTTTGGTGTGTAAATAAAAGTGATGCAACATGCGTCTCCTGGGGCAGGTTCCCTTTATTATTAGGATCATCTATGATGATGATATGCAGCAATGTAAGCAAGGCACGAGGATTTTCTGCAACTATTTTTCGAGGTAGGCATAATTTTTTGCTGATTTGGGAATGTTGGTGCTGGGCAACAGTTATCTCTTGCGTATTTGGTAGGAGGATCTCGGAAGCCTGAAGAAACTAAGTGAAGACGTCGGATATGTGTGTCAATGAATGAGAGATGTCGATGTAATAAGAGACGGCAAAGGGCATCGCAAACTCTTCCTGTAAAATACTCACAAAGTACTACTACAACGTGTAATCACGACAATCTGTAGCAATAAATGGTAGCTTTTGGTTTTGTCTGTGGCCAAACAAACTGAGGCACTTTAACACCAAGTCCGGCCATCCACCCTGACAAAAAAGGACAAAAATGAAATTATCCCGTAACTTGTCGGGTGGTGGTGGTGGGGACAACCTACGACGCCACGGATTGACTTGACCCAAAAGACAACTGACTTAACTTGGCATATAAAATTTCCCAGAAACTGAGCTTGAATTTGTCAAGAGTTGTTTTTATGTTTGTAGCTTAACCCTGGAATCGTTTTGGTCCCCCCCCCCCCCCCCCCCCCCCCCGGTTGAATTTTGTCACTACCCCCCTTGTCACCATGCTCTCGCAGGATGGCATCCATGGTGGATGCCCATTTCATCCTGAAGGCCAGGATTGTAGATCGAGGAATCGAATGTCAGGACAGAAACATCCGAAAACTCAGACTTCCTAGTCCTTTCCTGACATGAAGAACACAATTTTTTTTTTTATTTTAAACAAGAAGAATGAGCGATGAGACAGAGGCGATACACTCGTCGTCATAGAGTCACAGTTCTTGGTCTTGTTTTCCTTAATCCCGTCGTCATCGCTGATTGCCTGAATGTCCTCGGAAACAGAGGATGGTACTTTGTCCTTACAATGCTTGGACACCCTCGATGGAGACCAACCCTTTCGTCATTTCGGATCACCTTCACCAATGTCTCTAATCCATCCACTCGGAGATTTCGCTGCTGGCTACCTATTTAAACGACTCCCTGATGGTCTCTGCCAATGCATCAATCAGTCAATTAGTTTCTTAGGAGCTGTTGACCATCCGCTTTGTTAAGCAGCTAAACTCCCAGATATCAATTTTCAGTCCCTGTCTGGTTTTAGTTCCGGCTATGGATCAACAGGTGTTGATGGAGAGCTACGGGAATCATGCCAACGTCAGCAGACTTGTTTCCTTCCTTGCCATTGGGCCATGTTCTCGGTTGTTTTTTCTTCTGTTGTTCGATCTGACGATATATAACCTCTTGTTCAAACATCAGGGATGGAATCTCCCGGTCGACATGTTGGCGTCATTCGAGAAGATTAAAATGGAGAAAGGATGGGGGAGTTATTGCCAGGTTGATTATGAGCTATACAAGGATGAAAGGATCTTTGGACTCTCCGACCAAAGGCGGCAGCAGACTCCACTACGCTCAAAGAGGGCTCCAAGGAATTCAGGTTCGGGTATGCAAGCGGTTTTCCTTCATGGGTCTCATTCCCATTCTCATTCAACCAAGGGGTCGGTCGGGACTGGCGTGTTCCTGCCCCCTGGGACTGGTAGTGTGAAGGAGCCCACCAAAAAAATCAGGTACAAAAAGAGTTCCGTAACCAGCTTTGATTGGATCATTGGAATTGCAATTTCGAGAACGATTAGTCTAGACTTCTTCATAACCCCTTCAAATCTGACGTGAGTGTTTCGGGACTTGATCAGGATGCTTGACCGTCCGCTTGCCAGCAGGCATAATTCAGGCCTTAAAGCTCCATTTTGATAGGGTGGATCAACAGTCCCTCTCAAACTCAAGCGCAAAGCCATGTTCTTGCTGCCACAGAACTCCATTGCAGCAAGGTAGACCTTCCTTGTTGCGAGAAACCTTGAAATCCACACAATGCACATGCACAACAGCCAAACATTAAACTGAAGTGGATCGTTTTTGGGGGCATGATTCTGCAGATGCAATGATCGACAACAGAAATGGATACAACAACGCCAAGCAGAGACAGCGATTCCAGATAGCTGCCGCACTATGGAGTCAGGGAAGCATCAGCGATGAGGAGGGACTCCCTCAGGAGTGGACCTACTGACGGTGCCGAGCAGAAGACGATAAAATAAAAACAGATAACAGGAGAGTTGCAGTGCAGATTGAAGGAATAAGAGACATAAAAAAGTTGTAGGTTGCAGATTGAAACAAATAATAAGGCTGGAAGTAGTGGTACTTTAACGAGGGTGCCCACTTCCACATCCTCGGTGGTTTCATCACATGGTTGCTGGTTTTACGCTGTTAATCGAAAAATGCGCACTGTCTTCTTGTAGCTTCTATCCTCAACCATTACTGAGTCTTTGCTGGAGAAATATCTCAGCTTAGCCAACTGTTTCTCAACTTTGGAAATGATAAGGGACTCAATCTTAGCCGGTCAGGTACGCCATAGTGGAATTGAACTCTGAACGTTCTGCCATTTGTTGATCATAGTCGTCATCATTTCTATCCCTCTGATCTTCTGCAATCAATTATGAGCAAGGACTAATCATTAAGCAGCACCATCCCCACAAATAACAAGGCCAAAAATGGGAGGAAGATGCTTGAATCGGTTGGTTATGGTGGCGTTCCCGTTGCAAGGTCACATCACCCCAATTCTCCAGCTAGCATCCCTCCAACATGCTGAGGGCTTCTCCATAACCATGTTCCACCCCCAGTTCAACTCCCTGCCCCTTCCAGTTTCTCTCCGTTCGAATTCATTCCTGTGCCCTGTGGCCTTCCGGGCCCCCTCGACTTCTTCTCGATGACTCGTGCCATTCATGCAGGTTTCCAGGGGCCATTTTGTCAATACCTCGAGCAGAGGTCAGGATCAGATGATTCTGAGGATCGTGTTTCATGCGTTATCTATGACGCTGCCATGGATTTTGTGCAAGATGTGGCCGACGACCTGAACCTGCTGCTATTGGAGTCAGGACGAGCTGTCGCTAGTATGTTGGAGTCCACCGCTTTCCCTCGAGGATAGGAGCAAGGCTATGTCTTTTCCAAGGTAAGATTGCATAATATTCATACTTTTGAGCAGTGGTACTCGAGCAGCATCACCATTTACGGTGACCTCTGGATTAACTCCGCTGAAATTCTGCTGAGCAAGCAAAACAGCAAGCCTGAGTCGGTGGATGATCACACTGGATGGCGGCAAATTAAATTACTTTGGCAAACTTAACTAACTCGTAGACAGGACAAGTAGAGGTCGAAACCATCTTCAGTCTGGTAGGAGGGATGTCGCAGACGGTGTGGACTTGACATTGTTGGGGAATCCACTCGACGAAGTAGGAAGAGTTCATGTTCTGCACATTGAGCGGACATGCCTTGTAAGCAATCGCTCCTTCCTAACAACGTCCAGGACAGAGTCGATCAACTCCATGCCCTGGTATAATGGCCCATGGCCCAGCCACTGCCGCGCGGGACTGGTCAAAGACGAAGCTATCAGGGCGAAAGATCAGGCCGTAGGGGGAGGACCCGACGCTGTCCATGGTGCCTTGGCTCGGGATCCATGGGGGATGGAACGGGGGGGGGGGGGGGGGGGGGGGTCTAAAAGCCGGTGGACGAAGAGGCCGCAACTGGCCTGGTTGTAGTAGAGACGTTGATACACGATCCCCAGCTGGAGGTGGGAGTGGCCATAGTGGCGGCAGGTGGAGTCAATGCGCAGAACTTGGTGCCCGCCCTGGATGTGGAGGATCTCTCGAAGGATGGAAAGCTAAGAGAGTTTGGGAGAAACAATTCCAAACGATATTGAAGGAGGGAGTGGCGGTTGATAATGGAATTCGAAATGGAAAGGGCAACCAACGATTGATGATGTATATGCCAATGCAAATGGGAATATATTTCTTTCTTTTTTTTTTTGAATGTTCACTCAATTCGTCCGAGCACGTCTAAAATGTTTGTTTCAAGTTAAATTATCAAGCTGGACCAAGACCAAATCCCAATTGGAAAATATGAGCAATGACCTTTCTTATTATCAACAACACTTGTAAGTAAAGTACATGGGAACAAGAAAGAAAAAAAAAAAAATAGATATCATCAGCATCAACCTCCTATAAATTAACACAATCACCCCCTCCCCCTCCCCTCATCTAGCAAGTTACATACAGAATATTCAGGACAATAATGATAAAAAGTAATTAAATTGGTGGAGCCCACTTGGGGGTCCGGCGCCAACCAGGGAGGCCTGGCCTTGCCTTGCAACCAACAGCGTCCAAAAAGAAAAAAGAAAGATTGCATTGAGCAAATTAATTATGAACAAAAGGAATAAATAACAGCAATATAATAATTAATGCCATCTCTCCCAGCTCTAACACACCGGTACGTTTACTTTGATTTGTAGTAAATTTTCTATACCCTAAGCTGAGGTGGTGTTCGGCAATCTTACCCTTTTTCCTTTCTTTTTTTTTAAAGAAAATTCCCAAACACCCGTGTAACTTTTGGCGTTTGATTAGTCGGAGGACTCCCTCACTAAAATATTTAAACCGATGTCATCGTTTCTTTGAAAGGGCCCTGCGTTCACCTACCATTTATTTAGGTACATATATACACACCCCCCCCCCCCCATATGATCAACAAAGTAGCAAATCTTAACCTAATATCATCAACCAAACGTCCCCTTTCTAGAGGGATTTTCACTTTACCTAGATTTACTTTTCTTCCCTTTTCATGTTAATATGTTATTATTAATAACCTTCATCAGGTCGTATCAAAGAAAGAAAAGAACAACTCATAGGACAAAAATATAAGATTCATGGGGGACAAATAATATCATATCGAGATGCAGGGAAATAAATAAACACGGCCCCCCCCCCCCCCCACCCCAAAATTAATTCCAACCCAAATCAGATTTACGGATGTCTTCTCAACTCTGACTAATCATTTATTAAAGCATCAAAATTTCTGTCATGAAAAAAATAGGCAGGAACGACCAAAACATACATCCACCTTAGAAAAGCTTCTAGTTTATATAGGAATCACCCTAAGGAGCTTATGTTTGGATCATCCACCATACCACCACATGACATCGTTACACACTCAACACCAATGGAACAATTGCGATAAGGATTGTGATTTTCATGAAGCCAGGGAATTAAAGAGCCTTCTCTTTCCCCGATAAAAGTATATCAATTGTTCGGTCAGCAAGGGTACGACTATCACAAATGACTCAAAAGTACATTAAGAATACTTAGGACATGGAGTACATAAGGAGATATTGACCAAAGAGTCATACAAAATAGAAGCTTCGACCACCAGAACAGTACAACTAAAATAGTTGGACAGGGTCGGTAAAAGACCAGGAAGAAGTAACTTACAGTAGACTTAGCGGAAGAATTATTTAGATGAAGATATTTACGTTGGTACCAAATAAGAAATCTCTATACTGGACATGATGCTTGAGTTTGTTCCAGCGATTGGAGTGTGGAGGATCATAAGGGTTCAGGTATCAATTTTTATCTAGGTCCTCAGAAAGATCAAAGGTAAGATGGGATATGACCTTACTTTCAATGGCTTTGGCAGTCTTAAGCTCTATCTTGTCATTCAGCTCACCTGATGTAGTATGAAATTCTCTTAAGGTGGGTTGGACACTTCCAAGGAGGCTCTCGATTTGCCCTGCTACTAATCAGAGTAATAAAATGGTTATAAAGTCTTCAGTTATCAGGAAAAGGGGTTTTACAGAGGCATCGTTTCCTTGGAAGATGTCTCATCCTTTCACCTACTACCAGTGACAAAGCCGCAACCTGTGCCGAGCAGCCTCCTGGCTTAATGGCGAGTGGTCCTCTAGGGCGATTCCGGTAGCTTTACGGTTCACTCGGATTCAACCTCTTCCTTGAAAACAGATTCCTGTAGTAAACACACTTAACAAGATAGTGTAGACTAATAACAAAACTATTACTGCCGATTAGGATTCGGGAAAGAGTAATCTCCTAGAAAGGTTGGAATATGGAAGAGCTTAAGACTAAGGATAACCAAACAGAAATATATTAGGATGACTAAGGATAACAAAAAATGCAAGAATATAACACAAATGTTTTTTTGTTTTCTGGATTTTTTCAATGTTTTTGGATTTTTCGAAGGTAAGGGGTGTTGGAGAGATCAAGAACTAAGGAACCACTACACTGGATAACACCGTTGAGAAACTTAGAAGACCATGGATAAGAAAACTCTAAAGATTGTGTATTGCTCTATTCTGAGCTCGCTCTGCCAATCTCCATGAATGAGAGTGGCTATTTATAATACATGCGAAGCTAAGAAAGCTTGGCCGTGGTTTCTCCACGTAGCCTTTGCTAAAAGCCAAAATTGAGTTGAGCTAAAAGCTAAATTATTGGCGACCTTATCACTAAGGAATTTTGCAGCTTTTCAAAAAGTTGATTGACTGCTGGTGCCGACCTTATCTTTAAGGCATCTTCTTATCTTCAACGTGGGCGGCTAATTCCTGGGCCTTTTTCCTCGCGGGTCCTGTGGATAGTGGTCAGTCCTTTTGTGAGTGGAAGACGGTCCCGCTTGTGACGATCCTAGGCCTGGGCTTGAGCTTGGGGATCCTGGATCTAGGTCCACCTTTGTTAGAAAGTTTTGGGCTATTTCGTCCCAGTGTAGACCATCCTGACGGTGCTGGTGAAGTGCACATGAAAGCCTGTAGACGTGGTTGGGTCAGGTGCTTTCATGTGCACTTCACCAGCACCATCAGGATGGTCTACACTGGGACGAAATAGCCCAGAACTTTCTGACAAAGGTGGACCTAGATCAAGGATCCCCAAGCTCAAGCCCAGGCCCAGGATCGTCACAAGCGGGACCGTCTTCCACTCACAAAAAGGACTTACCACTATCCCAGGGACCCGCGAGGAAAAAGGCCCAGAATTAGCCGCCCACGTTGAAGATAAGAAGATGCCTTAAAGATAAGGTCGGCACCAGCAGTCAATCAACTTTTTGAAAAGCTGCAAAATTCCTTAGTGATAAGGTCACCAATAATTTAGCTTTTAGCTCAACTCAATTTTGGCTTTTAGCAAAGGCTACGTGGAGAAACCACAACCAAGCTTTCTTAGCTTTGCATGTATTATAAATAGCCACTCCCATTCATGGAGATCGGCAGAGCGAGCTCAGAATAGAACAATACACAATCTTTAGAGTTTTCTTATCTATGGCCTTCTAAGTTTCTCAAAGGTGTTATCCAGTGTAGTGGTTCCTTAGTTCTTGATATCTCGCAACACCCCTTACCTTCGAAAAATCCAAAAACATTGAAAAATCCAGAAAACCCAAAAACATTTGTGTTATATTCTTGCATTTTTTGTTATTAAGCTCTTCCATATTCCAACCTTTCTAGGAGATTACTCTTTCCCGAATCCTAATCGACAGTAATAGTTTTGTTATTAGTTTACACTATCTTGTTAAGTGTGTTTACTACAGGAATCTGTTTTCAAAGAAGAGGTTGAATCCGAGTGAATCGTAAAGCTACCGGAATCACCCTAGAGGACCACTCGCCATTAAGCCAGGAGGGCTGCTCGGCACAGGTTGCGGCTTGTCACTGGTAGTAGGTGAAAGGATGAGACATCCTCCAGGGAAACGATGCCTCTGTAAACCCCCTTTTCCTGATAACTGGAGACTTTATAACCATTTTATTACTCTGATTAGTAGCAGGGGCAAATCGAGAGCCTCCTTGGAAGTGTCCAACCCACCTTAAGAGAATTTCATACTACATCAGGTGGCTGAATGACAAGATAGAGCGTAAGACTGCCAAAACCATTGAAAGTAAGGTCCTAGCCCATCTTACATTTGATCTTTCTGAGGACCCAGATAAAAATTGGTACCTGAACCCTTATGATCCTCTACACTCCAATCGCTGGAACAAACTCAAGCATCATGTCCAGTATAAGAGATTTCTTATTTGGTACCAACGTAAATATCTTCATCTAAATACTGCATAAACTCTTCCGCTGTAATCCTTCCGCTAAGTCTGTAAATCTACTGTAAGTTGCTTGTTCCTGGTCTTTTACTGACCCTATCCAACTATTTTAGTTGTACTGTTCTGGTGGTCCAAGCTTCTATCTTGTATGACTCTTTGGTTAATATCTACTTATGTACTCCATTGTCCTAAGTATCCTTAATGTATTCCTGAGTCATTTTGAGTTATTTGTGATAGTCGTAATCCTTTAATGAAGGCCTTCACCCTCACACATCATCTACTGTTTGGGTCAAGCAATTAAAAATAAAAATGCTAGAGTCCTCATCTAATTCTCATAATGGGGTATCAAAAGTTCAAGGTGCTATGACTTCCCTACTTAAATGGCTTTCTATTCTCACAGAAACTATCAACACTTGATGCCGAAGGAGAAACTATAGAAGGACCACAAATGACCAAAACATATTCATCTAAAAAAGACGAGTCAGAGAGCAGATGGGGGAAAAGAACCATCATAAGTAAATCGGGAGGGTAAACAACAAACCTGGTTAAGACTAGTCACAAGGAAGAAGAAGAGAAATTAGAGTCCACAATGGCCAAACCACCATCGGAAAACTTCCCCCCCTTAGAATAATAAAGATTCCAAACAGGGTAGCACAGATGTTGTGATACACCTATATAATGCATAGGTGAGCAATTGGGGCAACACAAAAGAAACTACGTCTTGCTACCTAAATCACCTAAAGATGGGACCAGCAAAGATAGTTAAAAACAACACGATTGCAGAGTTCCCTTATTTTTGTGCAATCCTTTCACAGCATGTAGCTTCAAAATGATTAAGGTTGTCGAGAATTAGTATTCAAAATGAACCGTTCTTAGATCTCTATCTTGGCTTAGATAGAAGTAAGGGAAAAGGCCAATGGGCTCCTTCTAGGGCAGCAAGACATATGTATCAAACTACAACTTTCAGCGATACCCATACTAGAGCCCCTGCCATCTTCCCAACAGTTCTAAGTGTTATTGGAACCCTACATTGCCAACACAGGTATTGCAACATAATCATTCTGTATACTGAAGCGTCCAAGTCCCTGATTTTCTTTATCTAGTAGCCAAGTCCATGATATTATTTCGTGACAGATTTCAAGGCTCGCACAAAGCGTTAGAAGATATATATCCTCAACCAATCTAGAATTTGTTTTTGTCCAGTGCTTTAAGTTCTAAGATTATTCCTGTACAGACAAAGCAGCCAAAACAGCCTTCATATACCCTAGAAGTGCATTGGGGAGCTTGATCCTACAACCAATTCCTTTAACATTTCTATGCACATACTGAATTTCACTTAGGTTTTTCCCTTAATAGAGATGAGATCAGAAGTCCTACACAAATAACATTAACCAGACAAACAAACAAAAAGTGTAAAATCATTCTTAAGCTAATCCGCCATGACTCTGATCTGTTTGGGGTTCAACAATTCTAAAGCCCTTTATAATATATGAAAGAAGACAAATGCCATTTATCTAGGAACGCTAAAAACCTTCTAATGTCAGATAGTTACTTCAATACATGTGATGTTCTTGTCTACTCATCCATTTTTGCAAGTCAAATGAATTACCGTGAGATCCAGAATATTACTTAACCCTCTCAAATCTCATCCAACTGTAGCCTATAGGTGAATTCGGAAATGAGATGATTGCAGGGAAGAAGGATATCGTGAATCAGGGAGTTATACCAATCCAACAAACTTACATATTATCAGCACCTTCAAATGCTTAAAACGCTTAAAGTGGAAAAGCATTTTGCTAAGAACGACCTTACCACATCCATAGAAAGGGGGCGGTAAGCTTTCTGCTGAAATTTCAGCCATTCTTCATCAACTTCTTCATAAAAAGATAGGTTGAACAATATCTATTAAAAAAAGAGATTTCCAAGAAGAAAAATAATCAAATTCAAAATAAGCTTCCAATTAGCAGAATAGAAGATAATCACTCATCCATAATTTTCACAAATGAAAATTCACAAGTTTATTGATTTATATGCTGGTAATTACACCACAAGTGCTAAAACGTAAAATCAAGACGGAGGCAAAGAAGAGTGAATGAACAACCAAGAGAGAATTCCATCACACTGAACCTTGGACCACCCCGTTAAGAATATTTCAGAAACCCAACAAGCTAATACCTCAATTTTTCTTACGGAAATTTGATTCCTCTCCACTTACCTTCAAATTATAAGCTTTCCTCTATCTTTAATTTAGTTTTGCCTCCTTTTCCTTCCTATTATATCTTTTTTTCAACAAAAAACCATCAAAGGGCACAAATAACTGGTAAGATAATTTATGCAATAAAAAAATTGACTACATGTACATGGTTTTCAAATTTCTTCTGCATAGATTTTCAACTCCCAAACCAGAATAAGTTACCAAATATCAGAGTGACACTAAATAGCTTTACTAGAAGACATTAATCAATGGTGTCTAGGTGCTACCCATCAACTTAGCTCAATCTGTCCCAAAATTTACTAAGCTAGTTTTCTTAACACCAAAAGCTGCCCACAATGTCCATGATTACAATTCACGTCTATATTGAACTTAATAAATATACAATTTATGTACTGACGAGACGGCATTATAACTCCGATCCTTTAGGGCATTATTTATTGCATCCAGAAAATACACAATTCTCCATGAGAAAAAGAAATGCTTTAATATACACAGCTTAGAATTTGTGTTGGCATTGGATATCTCGAGTGATTTTTATGTGAAGCAGTATAAGTTGATGTGTTGTTGTTTCCAAAAGAAGAGAATGTAGGGCTAAAGGGTTCGCCTAAGAATTTTCTACCCACACCCTCTAGCCGACAATTCTGCCCAATTTTGAAGAATTCAGATAGTGATAAAGTTCATTAGCATTTATAATTATGTTATGAGGCTAGCAGCAGGAATTGGTCTTAACTACAACTACAACCTAGCGATTGATTAACAAAGCAAACATTGATTGGCATACTAAAGGTCCAGACAGAAAACAACGGTTTCCATATAAAAAGCCTACACAATAAGTCAACACCATCTAGCATCTTTGTATCATTTTTTAAGCCTCTTCTTCATTTGATATTTGGCAACAGTTTGATTAGTTTCACGCTCTTAAAAAATTGCTAGTGCAAATTAGTATGGATAAGCATTAATTCTCCAGTACCCTGTAAAAACCAAGGAGCACTCTGGGTACCAAGTAGCTTTTGTTTATCATTGACATTCCCAAAGGATCAAAGTTATCAGCTCAACCGAAAAATGGGACAAGCTGTGTCAGTAGTCTCTACAACTATATAATGAGTACACTAGAGGTACCTATGTTCAGCTCTTTAAGTAGCATAGTCAAGGGAAGACTATCTGATAATATCAGGGCTAAAAGCAGCCCACAAAGTTACCAACCAGTCAATTGTATATCACCAACACTGTCCAACGAAAAAACCACAACAAATGCTTACATATTGTTTTGGAAAAACTATATTTAAATTGCTATAAAAGAAGGCACTCGTAAATTAGGAAATTCAACAAATATAACTTCAATCATTCTGATGTAAGCTAACGTCTAAAAAGCCAATGTACATGTGGTTCCATGTGGGGAAGTTTTAGGGCCATGTAACTGAACACTCCTTGTTCAATTAATTCCCTTTCCACGCAAAAAAAAAATTATAAAAGAAAAGAAAAGAAAGAAAGCCACTGTACATAAAGTTCCAGTTGGAGAAGGTAAATATAGATTTTTTCCGAATATTACGCCATTTTTTTAATAGGTGGATCTAACTTTGTGACTACATCCTCATAAACAAGTCTTCTGCGCCCATGATACTAATGTTGCACCTACTTGTAAGGTGATGCAGAATAAAGATTGAAGTCATATAGAGTACATTGGCATTTCACACAAGTAACATTTACAGCAATCATCTACCAAATAAATTCAGACTTATCCACGTGGCTAATTAGGATTAAATCCATGGTCTACAGTTAGAAGCATTAAAGAGCATAGCCTCATAGAGAATGAGTAACGAGTATCTATAAATATATAAATAACAAATAAGATAACACCACAACATCTTCTCCACAATAAGAAACATAAGTCGTCAACCAAAATTGATAAATATAACAGTTATTTAGTCCCAAAAAAACACTCCCGAGGAGTTTGATTCTAGGAAAACAAGCATCTGAGTTCTGGACAGAAGAAGTTGCATGGTGGATGTACCTAGTTCTCAAACTGCTTTAAGTTTCCAAACCAATAAAGCACCAAAGCAAGATACATCTAGTTATGGCTCATTCTCTCTCATCAGCACTTGTATTTATTACTTTTTCCTGCATCTTCTGGGGTGCTTGGATTGTTGAACTTCTGGGAAGGAAAAAGTGAGCAGCTCACAAAAAAGGTCTCAGAACTGCAGTAATAGAAAATATGGAAGTTAACTTACAGTTTCAGCTTTTTGGCATTTTGTTGCTTGATACTGCGTACAATATCAATCGCTGCTTTTTGGTGTTCCCTTGTCTGTGAATGCATTTCCAGACCTTCAACAGTCTCACAGTCCACCTTACAGATGCGACACCATCCCATGCTTCCAGCCTGTCTCTTTCTTGAGTTATCAAAAGACTTGGAATCACCCTTCATGTCACAAACCAATGACAGACAATGTAACGCCAGAAGCCAATGAAGATAAAAGTAATCTATGGAATCATAATAAAACTTCTCCCCGCAATCAGTTTTGTAATAATGCATGTGCATAGGGAGAAAAAAATTCTAAATCAGGAAATGGTACTCAACTGGATACTTTCCATCATTAAGGAATCCACGAGGAGAATTGCTGCTCCTAAATCGGGGCTCAAGAAACTGAGGATGATTCATCCTAATATTTCCAAATGATTCAGGAGCAATTAGCTCTCTTGCGAGATCACGAGAGGATGGCTCACCTAGTCCTAAAATGACTAGAGCCGGGATGACCCCGCTGAAGTCCCTGTGCATGAGATTGTATGATCTCTGATCACCATTCCTTGCAAGTTCGCCCATTCTGAGATTTCTAATTTCCCCAAACTCTTTCTGAAATGGGGCATGCAAACCGAGAGATCTAGATTCTGGAGAGAAGCGGCCACTCCTGTAAGGCTCCCCTCTATCCAGTTCTGGGACCCAAATTCTGAGATGGAACACCAGTAAGATCTCCAAAGGCACTCCTGGAAGGAGCAGCATACTCTCTGCGGGGGCTGTGAGCAGGAAAATTGTCAATGTTATGCCCACTCTGTCCGGGTACTGGCTCGAGATGTCGGCCAGGGCAGGTGCCAAGAACTTACTCTCTGAATATGATCATCAGAACGACCAAATGGTCTCTCTACCATATCAGAATTAGGACCAACAGGATGGAAATTTCTTGATGAGGCTGCTATTTGCCCTGGCCCGTCAGGATTATGGCCATTAAAGGGTTTGCCCGCCAGGCTACTTCTTAAAGGGCTTCCTGAATGGAAATAACCAAATGAACCAACTGCCCTGACATCATGATGAGGACCATTGAAATTTCCTTTGGTCTTCGTGGTTGATAGGGCGATTGTAACTAGGGTGAGGGGGCTCAATGAAGGGCCGATCAGATCTGCCACCAGGAAAGGACTCCAATACTGGCCCAATTGCAGGGGGCCCCTTCACTCTTGACCTGTTGGAATGAAAATCAGGGGGCTGGCCAAATACACCAGGTTCCATGCTACCTAAAAAGCGAGGGTCAGGACATCCACCCTCCATGTACCCAAGCCTGGGGTACAAAAACTTCTCGGCTTTAAGAGCAGTGTTGGAGTTCCTGTAACCCATGAAACTATGATGCTGTGAATTCCTACTGACCTCATGATCAATAGCTAGATCTGGCTGAGACGGATGCGACACATGTTGTCGACCAGCTTCCTGCCCAAATGAATTGACAAGGGCCTGGGCATGAGCCAACTTCTCCTCATCATGCCCAGATTGGTAAACAGCTTTTGTCTCATTACCAGGACCCCTGAAGGGAGGTGACCCATGTGTACAGCCCGGTTTCTCATCTTCTAGCGACTCTGTAAAGCCATCCATCAATTTCTTCTCCCCATGCACAGGTTTCTCTTCATATTTTATGTTTGGAACATCTTTCTGATCGCCACCTTTGCCCAATCTACCATCTAATTTATTGCTACCTGTGATATCAGATGCATCTGCTGGATTTCCTGTTTCTTTGCATCATCTAGAGAAGCAGGTTCTTGACTTTCATATGCAGATGCATTGGACTGTTTATGCTCGCCAACTTCACTAAAACTTTGCCGACCATCGTTTCCAGGAGCAGACGAAGCATCATCCCTAACAATAGTTGCTTTGGAGAGGAGATCCACATTCTGCCCATAGGCAGTTTTCTCAGATTCTGAATGTAAATTTCTGGAAGGTTGTTGCTCTGAAGGTGGATGCACCTCTCCCCTGGAATTGACGTTCAGGTTAAATCCAGAAGACATTGCATGAGAATTAGCTGGACCAGCCATGTGTGGTAACAACTGGGGGGGCCGCGGGCCTTCCAATAAGATTATGAGACGAGTTTGGAGCTCGCAAGTTCACTGTAGCAATTGCATTTGGCTGATGGTGTGGGAAGGCACCATGTTGCATCGGGGGTGGAAAAGATTGCAGACCAGGAGGATGTGACTGAAATTGCATTGGAAGCTGCTGATGAACAGACTGGGCACTCTGTACTACTGCTGACTGTCCCCCAAAAGATTGTTTCAGCGGAAGAAGGTATCTGCTGAGGTATATGTTGAGGATACTGCTGTGTCGCAGGATGCTGTGGAACAGGAAGCCCTGGCTGTCGAGACTGAGGGGCGCATGGGCTGCTGCTGTATGTTAGGCATACCTGGTAATTGAGCAGGGGAAGGCCACACACTTGATTGCTGCTGATGGGGAACAGCGACATGGGGACGAAATTGTCGAACTTGAGGAGGAGACTGAGGAAATTGCGCTTGATTCTGAACAAGATGAGGCTGTGTGTTAGGCTGATTAAGTATGGACAACGGCTGCAGAGATCCTGGAATTGGTTGAGGCTGGGGGTATGACCGATAGTCTGTCACAGCTTGGGCCAAAGGATGCTGCCCATGAGGTTGAGCAATAACTTGCTGATTTGCCAGCAGATGAGGATGTTGGATTACTACTGTAGGAAGAGTCTGAGACAGAACCTGAGAGCTGTACTAGGCTGATGTTGCAGAGAGGAATTTATCATGGGCTGAACTGCTGGCTGAGGCATTGGAGCTAGAGACAGCTGATTCGGTGGAACCTGTGCCACTGCTTGCATAAAAGGCTGACTGGGATAGTGTGCTGGCTGGGAATCAGGCTGTGTAATAGAAAGAGTCACAAGCTGAGATGGCTGAACCTGAGATGGAAGCTGTGAAGGTGGTGGCAAGGTAGGTTGAATTTGAGCATTCGAAGGTTGTGTTGTTGCAAAAGCAGGAGTATGGGTCTGCCTTTGCAGAAGAAGTTGCTGTTGCCCAGGAGGCTGACCATGGGCAAGGGGCTGAGGCTGAGGCTGCACCTGAGATTGAGGTTGCGGATGGGACTGAGATGGGACCAAAGGTTGAGCATACACCTGTGCTTGTTGTGCCTGATAAGGGTAATACTGTTGATAATGGATCATAACCTACAAACTGCTGATAATACTGTGGGTATTGATGCTGTTGCTGCTGGTACCACTGTTCGGAAGTTGGTACAATAGCGGACCAGCCGCTGGCACTTGAGCAGCACTTGTGATTTGAGGTTTGACACTGGTCCAGGCATCAAAGTTTGAGAGACTGGGGCTTGAGAATTTGAATTCCCAGAACTTTCTGAATTCAGGCTCTGGTCTGCAGCACTTGCAACCCCAGCGAGTTGGGAACCTTCAGCAGGGTGTTGTGCTTGGACGCCCTGCAGAATGTTGGAAGTGAGAAGCAGATATGACGTGAAAATTAACCTAACAATCCCAGCCAGACACTCACAGGACAAGTTTGTGCATGTTCCAGTACTTGACGGTGAACAATTTGAATCCCGCACCGATTGCACACAACAGGAGAGTTGCCGAACGGACAACCAGGACAATGATTTAGGCAATCCGATAACGGACCTTGCCAAGTGCATCCACTCCTGTGGTATAGGCAATGCACAGGTACTTTCCCAATAGTCTCTGCAGTGCTTTGTTTGATTCGGTAAGCGGCTGTGGAATAAAACCCGAAACCTTTAAATTAAACCTTCCAAGACTAAATTTCCAAATACTAGAAAAAGGGAACCTCAAAGGGGAAACGCCCAAACCTTTGAATCTGATTCCGTAACCAGGTAGCCATCATATGGGCAAGCTCTACTGCTGTTGGCAATGTAACTCAAGCATCGCTTGCAGTAAAGGTGCGGTACACTGCGACTGGAGAGCTTCGTTTGGATTAACCAACAAACGACAAACCGGGCAAAAGTACTCTCCGGCAAGAGATTGTATGTTGACCGATGCACTCGTTGTCGAATCCCATGCCGAATCCACAGCTAGACAAGCCGTTTAGTCGATTTATGAGAACAGACTGACAGTCGAAGCGGCCGGTCAGGGAATCACAAGCGTCAATTCAAAATCACAGAATAATTACCACCAATCCGATCAGAAACCACAAAACCCAAAGCAAGCAGGAACTTCCGCCACGTGATTAAGCCAAGAGAATCCCATTCCCAGCATGGCATACATTGACGGCGACGATCGGTAGAAAGAAGCAAAGAAATGGACACGCTGAGAGGCCGACCCAAATGGGTTTTTTACCTAAAAGGAAATCCAAGGCAGGCAGGCAGGGAGTTTTGTACGGAATAGTTTTAAAAAAAATTTGTGAAATACGGTTCAGTTTCGTAAAATACGATTTTACCGTCAAGGGGGCGCGTTCTCAGAATATAAAGAGGAGCGGGGCAGTCCGAAAACGCGCTCCTCCTGTGGAGTGAGGGGCCGGTTTCCAAAACCCGCCCCTTACGTTGACCGATTCGGGGAAAAATCACCGAAAAAAAGGCTAAGTGTACAAGGAGCGCGCTTTCAAAACGCCCGTTGAACAGCCAGCCCCGCATCCCCCTCGTCCCTTCCGTCCCCCCTCTCTCGTTTTGACCCCCTCCGTCCCCTCTCGTCCCCCCGTCCCCCTGTCCCCTTAGGTCATCCCCCGTCCCCCCGTCTCTCCCTCTCGTTTGGAATAGTACATGGAGCGGGTTAACCCGCCCCTCTTGGGGGCATACAAGGGGCGTGGGGACGGGGGACGGAAGGGAGTGACCCGCCCTTTTGGTATCCCAGGAGGGGCGGGTTGGAAACCCGCCCCTGGGGGGACAGGGGGAGTCGCCGAACGTTGAGGGGGGACGGGGGGACGCGGGGGCTAGCTGTTCAAGGGGCGGGGTTTGTACACTTAGCCTTTTTTCGGTGATTTTCCCGAATCGGTCTACGTAAGGGAGGGTTTCCAAAACCCGTCCCTATGCAATAGGTTCGAGCACACGGAGGGCGGTGTTTTCGGACCGTGCCTCTTTGTAATTCGAGTGGCGCGTCTTCAGAACGTGCCCCCTCGACGGTAAAACCGTATTTTACGAAACTGAGACCGTATTCGCAAATTTTTT